>OZ012735.1:83252360-83852360 GCA_963859935.3 Lathyrus sativus | reverse complement strand
CTCCCCTTGAACAAAATCATCATCTTAGCCTCTCTAATAGCGAGCTTCTTCCTGATCCCGATCATTATCGCAGGTTGGTGGTTCGTCTCATTTATCTCTGCTTTACACGACCTGAATTGTCATATTGTGTCCATGTGTTGTCACAGTTCATGCAACAACCGCGAACTGAGCATTGGGATGCTGCTCTGCGAGTAGTTAGATACCTCAAAGGAAACCCCGGACAAGGAGTCCTCTTGGACAATGATTGTGACCTATAACTGTATGGATGGTGTGACTCTGACTGGGCTACTTGTCCTCTTACTCGTAGGTCTCTTACGAGATGAATTGTTTTCTTGGGTAACTCTCCAATTTCTTGGAAAACCAAAAAACAACATACAGTAGTGCGTTCGTCCACTGAAGCTGAGTATCGGTCGATGGCTAGTACCACGTGTGAACTGAAGTGGGTCAAGGGAGTTCTTTCTAGCCTTGGGATCAGTCATTCGATGCCTATACAACTCTACTGCGACAGTCAAGCTGCGCTACACATTGCAAAGAATCCCGTCTTTCATGAGCGTACTAAGCATATTGACGCGGATTGTCACTTCATCCGTGATGAGATTGTTCGTCACACCTTGCAACCGTCTTATGTTCCCACTCATGCACAACTTGCAGATACTTTTACAAAAGCCTTGGGTCGCGCTCAGTTTCATTCCTTGCTTGGCAAGTTGGGCATTTGGAGTCCACATGCACCAACTTGAAGGGGGGGGGGGGGGGGGGGGGGTAATAAGGAAACAAAATATGTTTCGGCGATTTGTTGTACCATTAATTACGTTATTTGTAGGCATATTCTAAGGAGATAAAATAGGAAATTGTTTAAAGCTCCTGATATGAAACAAAAGTTGTACAGTGTATATATTGGCAATTTCTGTTATGTGAAAGAGACAGAATTCTTCCATAATTTATTAGGTAGTCTTCTAAAAAGTAAAGCATGATGTTTAGTGAACATAGCTGACCATTAATTTTTTTTTTCTGGAAGATGATATGAATGATTAAATTGTTCTGATTTATTTATAAGGAAGAATTAAAACTATGAATAAGGTTCTATATGTAAAATTCTCTTATGTTCCTTGTTAGAATTTTTTTTTGATGTGTATAGATAAAGGGTTTGGATAATTTAGTATCTAATTTCATTTAAAAGTGTAACCAATGGTAATTCAATTTTTAAGAATTAAATTGCTTTAAATAACTCAATTCTTTGTATATATTATGAAATTAAGTCAGTTATTTATTAATAATTTTTCAACATAAAAATTAATAATTTTTTAAAATAAAAAATAAAAGTGATTGTGTTTTGGGTATGATATATTTATAGTCCAACATAAACAAATAAAATTATGTTTTGGACTTAAATTTTTAAATGGGTTAACAATCCAGAAAAAAAATTGATTTTACTAACCGAATCTGATTTAAATTGAACCCGTGAAAACCGAAAACTAACTGGTAGGAATTTGGGCCGGAAATTAAGAACAGTTTTGGATTTTGGGCCCAAACTCCAAAACCGTTTGGGCCTATATTTTTCCTATTATATATGAGTCAACACATAATAGGTATTGTTATCTTACAAAGCATACACCCTCTTATAATTATGCAAAATTAATTCCTCACATCTTAATTAAACATATAGCCAAAACTAGTATACATGGTTTAGTGAATCCAAGCTAGGAGAAAACCTTGGCATCACATATCACACACACACACACACTCATTCACCATATGAAATCCTTTCTCCAATTCACTTCATCATTACTAAAATAAAACCCATCTTGTGTAACTCTCCAAGAACACAACCTAAGTAATCCACAACGTTGTGTGTCCCTAGAAGCCTTAAAAGCATCAAAACTCTTCCTTGTCCCATCCCATTTCATTGTACACTTCATATAGTTGCTACTCCAAAAATTGGGCCTCATAATCCAGCTAAACTCATCATGTTCTTGCAAAGCACGACCTCCAAGATCCATTTCCTCAGATGAACACCAAATGACTAAAGGCACAGAAGAATTATCAGTGAATCCATTAACCACACGAACATGGTATTCATCACTTCCAAACATATTATGTGTGCTTTGTACTAAAGCCATTACAATGAGAAGGGAAGAAGCAAAACATAGTACAAAGTAAACACTCACCACAAATTTCATTCTTTTTGTTTATTTTTTTAAGTCATATGTTTGTGTTTTGTTTCTGAGGCTTTCTATATATTGCTCAACTTGAGTTACAATTGCGGTTTAATATAATAATAATAAATAATAATAATAATCTAATGATAAGGTTTAGTGCTTTAACAAATGTTTTTTATCCTTTTTTTTTAATTGATTTATATGATCTCAATCTTATCATTCTGTGTGAACTTTAACTTTGTTGCTTTTTTATTTTATTTTATTTTATTTATCTGAATATGATATAACCTAGATTTTGTAGTGGTTACTATCTATTATTGTCCATACGAGTTTTTTCATATGAGTTAGTAATAGTCAATTGACTATTTATTTAAGAAGCATTTTAGGTTCTTATACCACTTGACCAAACACATGTTGTTAACGACTTTATTGTCACTTTATGTTTGTGATAAGGATATCACATTTTAAAGCATATCCATGTGATAAGATATTGTTTTCAAGATTCTGTACTTTTTCTTCTTTTGTTGATGAAAATCTATATCTATTATATTATTATGTAAACTATTAGAAGATCATATTGATTAATGAGTGGTTAGTTTTTTTTTTCCTTCTTTTTTTAGTTTGAGTTGTTTACTTGAGAAATAATGATATCGCATTATATTATATTACTCCAAAATATTTTCTAGTACATATTGAGTCATAAAAAGGTCCACCACTTGGTACTTGTTGTTAGGTACAAAAGATTCGTAGAGGAAAATAGAGAAAGAAAAAGATAAGATAAGATAAGAAAATGTGGTCTTTCATTTGTACGGAAGAGAAAAGGACAAAGTAGAGAGGAAAAATGGTGGGGCTTACATGATTTCTAATTAAATTGAGAATAAAGATGGGTCGAGAAAGTAATGCATTTCTATTCACACCCTTAATAAATATATATAACAAACCTTTCTATTCTCCTCTCTTTATTTTAGAGTATTTTTCTATAGAATATTGTTTATAAATATTAATATGTAATTTTTTTTAAAATATTGATTTAAAAGTATTAATATATTACTTACATTATTACACTATAAAAAATAGAAAAATAAATATTTCTATCTGGTCAAACTTTAGAAGATAGGCTGACAAACTGATTTCGGTATTAGACGATGCTCCGATGAAAAACAACGATCCATTGAATTTCAAGAGTTTAGAATAAAGATATTCGTGTCTTAGATGACATTAGAATAGTGACATCAAGAAATAAATATTTTTTATCATTTAACAAAAGGTTCTAAAATCAAATAAGCAGGTTTGGATATGTCTTTAAAGAATATTCTATTTCGAACAAAGGAGAGAGACAAAGAAAAAATGTTAGATAATAAAACGAATTATACATTATCATTTGAAAAAATAAATGGTCCAGATCAATATTTTAAAAATTAAATCACTCATTAAATTAACGAGGGTATTAGATCACATGTTCATTGGTTCGACCATTAGGTCACCTGTCAAACTGCATGAATAAATCAAATTAAACTGGATAATTCAGTTGAATAAAGTAATATCTATTAAAAAACTATATATGTATTAGACTGATTGAACTTAATGACTCTGTCTCTAAAAAATCATAACACAAAAAGTTTTAAAATTTCAAAATGTCATAATTTCACAGGTTTATTTTTTAAATTCAAGTTCTAAACAAAATCATCACATATAACAACATAGTGCAAAATACAAATCCAAATAAATATTGAACAAAGTCTAACTGCAACATAAAATGAATAACAAAATAAATGCAGTGTCTAATGAATTTAATTCCAAGGAAACAAAGTTGTTCCAAATAAGTTTTGAACAAAGTCTACTTATATTATAGTCTTATTTTTTAAAAATTATCAAAACAAAGTCATTTTATCTAAGGAAAAAAAGAAAGCATTTAAACTGCCAATTTTCCAAAACCTTCTGTCGTTAGTTTTTACCGGTTATGGTCGATTCCCACTAGTTCAATAACTTACATGATCCAGCAATCATGAAGTTCACCACCAAACTTTGATTTATCCAAAGGAAAGGGTAAAGATCGAAGAAAATCCTAAGTGCGCTATGTAACAACCAGCTAAGAGATCTAAGGTTCAGAAGTTGGTTATACATAGGGAAGGGGTTAGCATCCTAAGTATCTGTAGTACTCTACAGAAACCTCTTGTTAGTATTTGTGTTATGCTAAAGGTGCTTGCTAAGGGAACTATGCTAAAGTAAAGACCTAAGGTATATACACTAAGTATGTATAAAGTATGTTCGCCAAGACATTGCATCTCGTGCCTACGTATCCTGAGGTGGATGGAATCAGAGCAATCATAGATCTCCTTAATAAGGGTGAGTAACTTTTGACTCTGGTTAAAGTTCCAAATGAAAAGTAAATGTCTGCGATGAGACACCTACATAGAGTGCGGAGACTCTAAACCTAAGGTTAGGTTAGAGGGAGGAAGTGTCTGTGACAGATCATACACACACAGTACGACAACTATAATCCTAAGACTAAGATAAAGGGTAAATGGCAGTCAACAAGTATGATCTTTTCCTTTGGAACGGTGGGAGATCGTTAAATGAATTAGGCATCAAAATTGAGACTCAGTCTCAGCCAAATGCATCAAGAATTAAATCTGAAGTTAAACATCAAGAATTCACCAAAAAGAAAACAAGGATTGTCAATATTAATCTAAGAACCTAATTAAACTAAAATATCATTAAAAATAATTTCTAATAATAAAAAATAACTAACTGAACTAATTAATAAGCTAAAAAATCTAATCAAACTAATTTATAATTTAAAATAATAATTAACCTAATTAATAAGCTAAAAAAATCTAACTACTAATTTCTAATTTAAAATAATAATTAACCTAATTAATATGCTAAAAAAATTTAACTAAACTAATTTCTAATTAATTAAAATTAATTAACTAAAACCAACAAACTAAATTAACTAAAATTAATAAACTAAAACTAAATAACTAAATTATAATTAAAATACCAAATAACTAAAACTAACTAAAAAAACTAATTAAAATACTAATTAATAAACAAAGTGGGGTGACAAACAAAAGATGAGATGTGAATAGCATTAGAAAAAGAAGGCCCAGACTGGACGGATCGAGTCCTTTGACCCGAGCCCGGATTGACTAAAACAAAAGAAAAGGGCAAGGAACCCTACCTCACACGCTGAACAAACAAAACGAAAAAACAAGAACTGCCTCATGCATAATAAAACCAACGAAAAACAATATATGTGAAATCGTGAAAAAAACATCATCCTCGCTCAAATTCAAATTAATTCTTACTCGATGCTTGCGATTATTCTACCTTTCTTTTATGCGGCAGCGTCGCAGAGTGTGTAGGGAATATCGTGGCAGTGGTTATGAATTTTGGAAGGAATTTTTGTTGTTACTGTTGATGTTGTAAATGTGTTGGTGATGATGTTGTGTTGCAGTTTGGAGGTGGGAGTTGCGTTGGCGGTCACGCGGTGGTTGTGGAGTGATGGTTGCTTCGCTGAAGTTGTCGAACCGATTATAGTTTTATTTGAATGACGAAATGATGTTAGGGAGCTAGATCGACTATGTCGAAGAAGATTGGAGGAGCTTTGTTTGTAATTGTTTGAAGGTATGAGAAGGTGTGTGATATGGTGTGGTCAAAATGATGATGGTCTGCATTTATTAAGGGCAGAAGAATGAAACAAGGATGGAGCATTTGCACCATCACCGGCAGCGAGAATGAGGGGTGAGCATGGTTGTCGGCCGAGGTGGAGAGAGATAAAAGTGGTGAGAGAGGTTACAAGGTTGTTCGTGAGGTTTCGAATGATTGGGAGATGCGTGGGAAGTTCAATATCAGCAGATGTGAGGCCCTCTTTTTCTTCCTTAAAGTTAGATGTTATTTTGTTTCCATAACTCAGGTTTTTGGACATAGTTCTTGGCTATTGTGAGGTGTAGACGGGTGGCATTCACTATGCCAAATAAGACCTTTAGCAGTGTTTTTTTTGGCCTTTAGCAGCAGTTAAAAGCGCTGCCTAAAATGGAACTGCTAAAGGTAAAGGCAGTGCTTTTTTATGGAAAAAGCGATGCTATAGGCCTCCTTTAGCAGCACTTTTAACAGCGTTTTCCCCCCTTTAGCAGCGCTTCCCCCCTAGAAGCGCTTTTGAAAATCACTGCCTATTCCCCCCCATACAGCAGCGCTTTTCAGAAGCACTGCCTATTCCCCCCCCTTTAGCAACGCTTTTGAAAAGCAATACCTATTCCCCCCCCCCCCCCTTTAGCAACACTTTTGAAAAGCACTACCTATTCCCCCCCCCCCCCCCCTTTAGCAGCGCTTTTCAAAAGCGCTGCCTATTCTCCCCCCTCCCCCCTTATAGCAGCGCTTTTTTGAGCGCTCTCTATGCCCCCCCTTTAGCAGCGCTTTTATTTAAAAGTTATTCTTCACGTTTTTAAATTTTGTTTTAAAATAATCACTTTTTTATATTATTTTTGATAAACCTACTTATAACAATTACATTCACCTGCTTATAATTTAGGCCTTTAATTCAACACTTTGGCCTTATATATACATTATAATTCAACACTTTGACCTTATATATACATTGTAATTCAACACTTTGGCCATAATCATTGTAATTCACATAAACTTGCTTATATATAATTCACACAAGCCGATCATCAGAACAACTTCACAAATACAGTCAATTTACATATAATTACAAAACCGATAACTTTACAAATACATATGACTTCCAGAAATATTATTATACCTTATACAATTCTCAACTCAAGAATGTATTGACACCATTCCTCCTTAATTTCTTCCAATCCTGCTTTTGAGTAAGTACCACACTTGAATTCATCAAAGTACTACATAATATAACAGAACATGCACGATTTAGTTTTAAAACTAATTACTCAGATGAAATATCGGTTAAATTAAAATAAATCATATAACTTATGAATTGATCCATACCATGATTGAAATATCTATTTGACCCGAGTGAATAATTTCCTTCATAAAGCGCAATAAAAATATCTGCAATCAATCACATTTCGCTGACGAGGACACTGTAAATGGAAAAAACGAACGATCATTTATCAGGATATATAGTTTAAATAGTTTTATCAAGTAGAATCACTATAAAAGTCAAAAATGTGAAAATATACCTGCACTCTGATCCAGCTAATGTTGTTAGCCTTCCTTTTTGGCATTGTTGATTTTTCTTTGCGATCGGAATATTTGTATAGCTCTAACATAATATAAACGAATATTTAGAACAATCTCACATAATAAATAAAGATGATTATTCAGAACAGTATATCTCATCACTTACATATCAACCATAGCCTTCATATCAAGATATTTTGTTTGATCACCATCCAATGAATCCAGATAATACACTATTTCTTTCATCGGATTAATCACGACCAACAACCAGTGTCCACTGTAAAATAAGATAAAAGTTTAGACGTAAATGTTATATAGAATGGCAAAAAACGAATAATTATAATAAATGAATTTAGAATGAAATATAACCCATGGCAAGTATTATATGGTAAAAAGTATAATTTCTCTGTATCTGCGGCCATAAATGATTTGACTATGTAATCTCTGACTACATCTGGAGTGTGATTGATTGACCGTGCGTTGATACAACTAACAGATAAGAATGCGAATCTTGAAGTCAAATCATGCGGGACCAACATCTTGTCATACAATAACCTTAAATAAAAATATAATCAACATTAGAATATTCATTTAAATGAGCAAATAAATTGTTCAATTATTTAATTAAAATTGATCAGAGTACTACCTGATGTAGGAATGCATAACACCCATGCCCAATTCAGAATGTTGGAAAATATGGTCCAAATCTTCCTTGGCAATTGTTTCGGCATATTCAAATCCGAAAATAACTTCCTGCATAGGTATTTAACGGATGTCACCCTCAACCACATCTGTTGTTCCTACATATGTTTCAAGGCACAACCTAAATTGAGGAACAAATGCTTTTTTTGGCTCGGCCTTTTTTTTTTGTTGGACACCTTGCTAGATTCAGGCATCTTACCCTTGCTGACTTGTTGCAACTAATGATCATGAACCTAAAATTCATATAAATTCAATAACTAATGTATAATAAGATCATCGTGTAACTATAATAGTGCCTATTTTTTTGATGCAGTTGAATCGGTTTCCCGCACAATAATTCTCTTATATTTTGATTTGGATTTTATAGGAGTTTAAGATCATCATGTAAATAAGTAAACGTAAATGTAAGAATAACTTTTCGTCGACTAGTAGAACGCATCGATCCGACTCCCCGGCAACGGCGCCAATTTGATTCGCTGTCACGCGCGGATCAAAACGAGTGTTTTTGTAAAAAAAACAGTACAACGACAGTAACTCGAAATATCGTTCTCACAAGGATTCTTATTCGAATTAATCTACCGATTGTACAAATGGGGGGGGGGGGGTTAGGTTTCTGATATAGAAAAAGTGATTAAAAATAAAAGTGATTAAAAATATAAGTGATTAAAAGATAAGTTAATCTGCTGTTCATTCTCCCACTTATCATTGATCATACAATTCTCAAGCCCTAAACGGATTCCATTCCCATTCGATTACAGTAACAATTAACAAGCGTGATTGCAACTAATATATGATTTATGTTCCTAAATCTGAATTAAGCAAACAGATTACGCAAAAACGAATTAAGCAAATGTAAAAGTGTCTATGTTAGGATCATACAATCAACCAAATTGAATCAATATATTTCATGCAATTGAATTAAGAATACAAGAATATAAAATATCATTGAACGAAATTAAACAAAAATTAACATTATAACAATCTCAAGTGTTAGAACCTGAATTACGGTAGACCGACTCCAAAGTGATTAGTTCTCCATCGTTCTTTCAAGCGTAAGAAAAATTATGAAAAATTGTCAATACTGTAAAAGAAGGTGCGTGAACATTGATATCGGCTGCTAGGTATTAGAGAAAAACTAAAACAACCTGACTGGGTCAAATACATAACCCAGACCCAGTTCTAAATGACCCGAAACTAAATAAAACTAATGCTGCAGCTTCAAACGAAATTCAAGGAACTATGAGCTTCGAATCTGACTTCATCTCAAACACAAAAGTTATAGCTCTCTGTCTTAGCTTTCTGTCGACTAGTAGAACGCGTCGATCCAACTCCCGAAACTCCAGTTATGATTGTTTCCGTAAAAGCTGCTAAAACTGAAAATTTAGTACGAAAATTAAATAAAGGTAAATATAAACTGAAATAAAAAAATATTATAAAATATAAAAATGAACTAATCAAACCATGGAAATGCATAACTACAAACATGAAAGAATATGCATAAAAATGCACTGATCAAATTCCCCCACACTTGAACTTTTGCACTCCGAGCAAAATAAAAGCAAAAAAAACACAACAGCATCGTTAGTTACTTATTCTAGGCTACAAGTCTTCTTCGGTTAAGTTTGCATCGATAGGTACTAATCTTACACACTAAAGATATCGTAGGAACACTAATCCATAATTGTGTAGTCATAAACCTCCTGAATATACAAATCAACTCGAATCATGTTATTACGCTGAAGCCTAACTTACTCTTCCTCCTTTTTGCTCTTTTTCATTCAGGCGCAATCACATTAAGTCTGTTATCTCCACACACTCATAGCAAGGCGACCGGTTCGTGACTATGATCCTTTTTGCTTGGGGTTCTAGTACTTATGTGGCATAACCCTTTGCTTACTCAGTTGTAGTTGCGGGGGATCAGACCGTAATCCGCCCTACCAAGTTCAGCACCAGAAACCGCTGAACCAACTAACAACGAGTAATTTTTTTTTCAACTTTTTTTTAAGGCTCTACATCCGTTGGGTTGAGTGACCGGGCGAAGTTCACTAAACTTAGAAGGTGTATTCCTTTTCTCTTTTTTTTTTCAAGATAAAATTTGGATCACTCACTTATATTCATCGGCTTCCCTGCGTAGAGTGCGTGTGAGATGGTGTCCATTGCTGAAATAAACTACTCAATAGCTGTCAGAGAACGAGAACTTAAGGCTAAAATATAATAAGAATTCAAATCAATTTCCATATGCAGGAGACTTACGGTGTTAAGACGATACCGATCTTGTAAATTTTTCCCAAGTCTCCGCAAACTAATCTAAAATTAGACTATAGCCTCAAACTTTCAAGATGCATTTTTTATTTTTTTATTTGACTGAAAACAAACAAAACACTAACAAAAACAAGGAAAACAAATGAAACAAACGAGATCACTCCCCCACACTTAAAATAAACATTGCCCTCAATGAAAGATCATAACTATTAAAGTAGAGAGAAGGAAAGGAAACTCCCTGATCAAGTTGCAGAGTAGTTGGGTGCTTCCAAAGAAAGATCCTCTATGGTTGCATCTTCAGCTACTAAACTTCCATGGAATAGCTTTAGGCACTGCCCATTGACCTTAAAAACTTTGTCAGTACCTGCACCTTTAATTTCTACTGCACCATGAGGGAAAACATTAGTAACAACAAAGGGTTCAATCCACTTGGATCGAAGTTTCTCAGCCATAAGCTTAAGGCGGGAGTTAAACAATAAAACCTGTTGGCCCACAGAAAACTCTTTCCTAGAAATCATTTTATCATGGAAGTGATTAGTTTTCTCTTTATAAATTCTAGAGCTTTCATAAGCCTCTAATCTAAGCTCTTCCAGCTGTTGTAATTGGAGTTTTCTTTCAATACCTGCTTGTTGTATCTCCAAGTTACAACTTTTCACCGTCCAATAAGCACGGTGTTCTATCTCAACAGGAAGATGACATGCCTTACCAAAAACAAGTCGATAAGGAGACATCCTAGTGGGTGTCTTGAAAGTTTTTCTCTGAGGCCAAAGTGTGTCTTCTAGACGACGACTCCAATCCTTCATGTTCGGCTGCACCATTTTCTCTAAAACCTGTTTGATCTCCCTGTTGGAAATCTCAGCTTGCCCATTAGATTGTGGGTGATATGCAGTAGAGACTCTGCGTATAACTCCATACTTCCGGAGCAAAGATTCCATTATGTGGTTACATAAATGAGTTCCTTAGTCACTGATGATAGCTCACGGTATTCCAAACCTGCAAAAGATATTAGACCTGAAAAAATCTGCAACAACTCTAGAATCATTAGTCCTAGTGGGGATAGCTTCCACCCACTTTGAAACATAATCAACTGCAAGCAAAATATAAAGAAAGCCAAATGATACAAGAAAGGGACCCATGAAATCGATTCGCCGTACATCAAATACCTCACAGAAAAGCATAGGCTGCTGAGGCATTTCACTCTTGCAAGTGATGTTTGTACCTGCAATCTGGCACTCTTTACAAGTGCGGTAAGTCTCATAAGCATCCTTAAAAATAGTTGGCCAATAAAAACCTGAGTCAAGGACTTTTCTTGCAGTTCTTTGAGGGCCAAAGTGTTCTCCGACTTGAGATGCATGAGAAAATTTTAAAATGGATTCAATCTCATAGTTAGGAACACATTTTCTAATCATCTGATCACTACCAAACTTCCAAAGGTATGGATCATCCCAAACATAATATTTGGCTTCACTCTTGAGTTTATGAATCTGTGATCTAGATGCACCTGCAGGAAAAACACCAACAACAAGAAAATTAACAATGTCAGCAAACCAAGGTGTAATCCCATGCAAAAGAAAAAGATGCTCATCAGGAAAGTCATCTTGAATAGGAAAAGGATCTTCATCTTTATCTATCCTGCTCAAGCGGTCAGCCACTAAGTTCTCAGCTCCACTTTTGTTTTTAATCTCTACATTAAACTCTTAGAGCAACAACATCCACCGAATCAATCTCGGTTTTGCATCCAGCTTCTTCAATAAGTACTTTAAAGTTGCATGGTCAGTGAAAACAACAACCTTGGAACCTAGCAAATAAGATCTGAATTTATCAAGAGCAAAAACAATAGCTAGAAGTTCTTTTTCAGTGGTAGTGTAATTTGATTGTGCAGAATCTAAAGTCCTAGAAGCATAGTAAATAACATGGGAAGCCTTGTCAACTCTTTGTGCAAGGACAGCCCCAATAGCATAATTAGAAGCATCACACATAAGCTCAAAAGGGAGGGTCCAGTCAGGGGGCTGGATTATGGGAGCGGAGGTCAATGCTTTCTTCAAGAAGTCAAACGCTTGTTTGCATTTGTCATCGAAGTGGAAAGTGACGTCGTTCTTCAACAAGTTTGACAGTGGAAGAGCTATCTGTTAGAACACAGATTGGTTCCTAATAATATCTCTATGTTTTGATGATAACACTTATGAAATTTTTTATTAAAGAATTATATACTCTAAAATTTTGCTTAAGAATGTTTGCTGCAGATATTAAAGTGAATATTATTCTGGAAGCAAATTAGATCTGAACATGAAATTATGCAAGGCTCTGAAGATTTAGAAGCATCTCTTAGAAGATTCTGAGTGTTGTCTACAGAAGACTCTGAGCGCTGTCTACAGAAGGATCTGAAGCAGAAGCTACAGAAGAATCTGAAGCAGAAGCCAGAAGAATCTGAAGCAGAAGCCAGAAGCATCTGAAGCAGTGAAGAATTTTGTATGAAGAGTTTCAAGCACAGTTATTTTAGAAGACTCTGATAGTACTAACGCTGCCAGTACTGAGGATCTGATTGCAAACTCTGCTCTGAACAATTACACGCTGAAAGCACACCTGTTGCAAAGACTCTGATTCAGCAAACTCTGATGAACATCAGAAGGCTCTGATCAATCTAGACTCTGATGATTCTTGCTGAAACTTGTTGAAGAAGAATTCAAAGATATGTCCATTGGAATAACCAAACGACTCTTTCCTCATTTATGCTAGACACAAGAACACAAACAAAAAGGATTTCTTTGTGCATTCTACTTCTAGGAAAGGTCATGTGATGTGAAGACAAAAAGGATCAGACCTTTTTTGTACACAGTCTTCAACGTGAAAATCTCTTGGACCTCTGTGCCTACAAAAGCAAGACTCCATTCATCTTCTTCAGTTGACGAAATACTTGAAAGAATTCATTACAAGCTCTCATACAACTTATACTCACTTGCTGAATTTATTTCATTGTTCTTAATCTTAAGTGAAAAATCACAGTTGTGATAAAGCTTTATTAGAAGCAAATCAAACACTTGTTATATTTGATTGTAAAAGAACCTTAAGAAGATCCAGGTAGGAACAATAGTTCTTGAGAATACTTTGAACAGTTGTTCTTAGTGCTTACTATTGTAATCAATTGATTTAATAGTGGATTAAGTCCTTGTTTGAGAAAGGCAAATCACTCTTGATAAGGGTGGACTGGAGTAGTTGAGTTCAACGAACCAGGATAAAAATCCTTGAGTTTTTATTACTAAGTTTTTCTACATACTTATTCAACCCCCCTTCTAAGTATTTTCTCACCTTCAGTTGGCATCAGAGCTCCGGTTCTGTGTGTGCTACCACTTCACAGTGACAGAAAAGATCCAGTGAGAAAAACTTTGATATATATATTTGGTTGTTATTATGGCTGAAACTTCAACATCTAACAGTAACAACAGATATGAAGAAAGGGACAGAATCGACACTAAACCCCCTATGTTTGATGGGGAGAAATTTGATTATTGGAAGGACAAGATAGAAAGTTTCTTCCTTGGTTATGATGCTGATTTATGGGACTTGGTCATAGATGGGTATGTTCATCCCACTGATGGGAATGGCAAGAAAGTAGACAGGAAATCTATGACTGAAGCCCAAAAGAAGGAGTTTTGAAATCACCACAAGGCTAGAATAATCTTGTTAAATGCAATATCTCACACTGAGTATGAGAAGATCACTAATAGAGAAACTGCATTTGACATGTTTGAGTCCTTGAAGATGACTCATGAAGGAAACCTTCAAGTGAAAGAGACCAAGGCTCTGGCGTTAATACAGAAGTATGAAGCGTTCAAGATGGAAGAATCTGAGTCTATAGAAACTATGTTCTCTAGATTCCAGATCCTTACAGCTGGCCTAAAAGTTCTGGACAAAGGCTACTCAACTGATGATCATGTGAAGAAAATCACTAGAAGCTTGCCTATCAGATGGAGACCTATGGTCACTGCTCTGAAGCTTGCCAAGGATCTGAACAAGATCACTTTGGAGGAGCTAATCAACTCTCTAAGGAGCCATGAAATTGAACTTGAGGAAGATGAGCCTCAAAAGAAAGGTAAGTCTATTTCCTTAAAATCTAACAAATCTGTGAAATCTTTGCAGGTGTTAGAAGAAAGCTCTGAACAATCTTCTTCTTCTGAAGAAGAAGAAGAAGATTAACTATCCTTACTGTCCAGAAGAATTAACAGACTCTGGAAGCACAAGCAGAGGTAGTTCAAGAACTTCAAAAAGCCAGATCAGCGCAAGGAGTCCTCTGGACCAAAAAGATCTGGAAAGAAGGAAGTTGTTTGTTTTGAATGCAAACAACCTGGCCATTACAAAAATGAATGTCCAAAGCTTCAGAAAGAAAAGCCCAGAAGAAAGCCTGAGTACAAGAAGAAAGTTCTTATGGCAACGTGGGATGACTCTGATGAATCTGGATCCTCATCAGCATCTGAAGATGAATGCGCCAACATGGCTCTGATGACAGGCATTGAAGATCAGAATGAAGAATCATCTAGATCTGAGTCTGATTCTGAATCTGACTCAGAAGAGGTACTTTCTGATCTCACTTGGGAAGAGCTTATTAAAGTCTTATCTGAAGTCCTGAAAAATTATAATCAGATTAAGCTCAAATGTAAGAAGCTTAAGTGCAATCTTGGCTCTGAGAATAATCTGTTAAAATCAGAAATTGTTGAGCTAAAAGAAAACAATTTAAAAATGATAGCCAATTTTGAAATAGCTCAACAAAACTCTGAATCTGAAAGTAAGTCTAAATGCAAAAACATTTTAGAAGAATATGACTTTAGCTTTCAGAAATTTCTTGCTAAAAGCATAGACAGAAGCAAGATGGCTTCTATGATCTATGGGGTTAGCAGAAATAACAGGAAAGGAATTGGATATGAATCTTCCTCTGGAAAGGATTTAAATCCAATGCTTGTTGATAAACTTGTTATTAAGAAAACTCCCTTGTACTCTCATTTCAAGTTTGGTCATCTGAATGACATTAAACACACGCGTTCTGATCAGAACGTTCCCGTGTTTAAGCCAAAAGTAAGTCAGAACAAAACTGTTGTAAAAAGACAGAAGTTCAGACCAACTTTCAAGGCAGCTAAACAAAAAGGACCCAAAAAGATCTGGGTACCTAAGGATAAGATTATCCCTGTTGCATATGTTTTTAGCAGAGAAGTCAAGACGCCAGTCATGGTACCTGGACTCTGGCTGCTCACGTCACATGATGGGAGAAAGGTTTATGTTCCAAAGCCTGGAGCTTAAATATGGAGGAGAAGTGAAGTTTGGAGGGAATCAGAAGGGCAAGATCATTGGCTCTGGTACTATTGGTAATGGTAATCTTCCCTCTATATCTAATGTTCTTCTTGTAGATGGATTAAAGCATAATCTATTGTCCATAAGTCAATTAAGTGACAATGGTTATGATATAATCTTTAATCAACAATATTGTAAAGCTGTTAGTCAGAAGGATGGCTCAATCCTATTCAATGGAAAGAGGAAGAACAACATTTACAAAATAAATCTTTTAGAACTTAAAGTTCAAAATGTTAAATGCCTCTTGTCTGTTAATGATGAGCAATGGGTCTGGCACAAAAGATTGGGGCATATTAATATGAGACGTATATCTCAGATTAATAGACTCAATCTGGTCAGAGGACTTCCTAAGCTGAAGTTCAACTCAGATGCTCTTTGTGAAGCATGTCAAAAAGGAAAGTTTTCAAAATCTTCCTTTAAATCTAAAAATGTTGTCTCAACCTCAAGACCATTAGAATTACTTCACATTGATCTGTTTGGACCAGTGAAAACTGCATCCATCAGAGGCAAGACGTATAGATTAATCATTAGTGATGACTACAGTAGATGGACATGCGTAAAGTTCTTAAAACACAAGGATGAGTCACATTCTGTGTTCTTTGACTTCTGCAAACAAGTCCAGAATGAAAAAGATTTCAAAATTATTAAAGTCAGAAGTGATCATGGTGGTGAATTTGAAAACAAATATTTTGAAAAATATTTTAATGAAAATGCCATTGCTCATGATTTTTCCTGTCCTAGAACTCCACAACAGAATGGAGTTGTAGAGAGGAAAAATAGAACTCTGCAAGAAATGGCCAGAACCATGATCAACGAGACTAATCTGGCAAAGCATTTTTGGGCAGAAGCAATAAACACAGCATGTTACATTCAGAACAGAGTGTCTGTAAGACCTCTTCTGGAAAAGACTCCCTATGAATTGTGGAGGAACAGAAAACCCAACATTTCAAATTTCCATCCTTTTGGATGTATTTGTTATATGTTGAATACTAAAGAGAATCTTAACAAGTTTGATTCTAAAGCACAAAAGTGTTTCATGCTTGGGTATTCTGAACGCTTTAAAGGCTACAGAGTATACAATACTGAAACATAGATTATGGAGGAATCTATACATGTTAGATTTGATGATAAGCTTGGCATTGAAAAGCCAAAGCAGTTTAAAAGTTCTACAGATAGAGAAGTAATTCTCACAGACTCTGAGGCAGACAAAGCTCAAGTGAAGGAACCTGAAGCAACGCCAGATGCAATTCCTTTAGCTTCTCATATGAACAACTTGAACATTTCTAAAGAATCAACTGTTAGAGGATCATCTTCCAGAATCAAAGCCTCTCACCCAGAGGATGTGATCATTAGAAAGAAGGATGACCCCATTAGAACAAGATCCTTCCTCAGATCTTCTGAAGCATCATTATTTGGGTTGGTGTCAGTTATTGAACCAACTTCAGTGGATGAAGCTCTGTAAGACAATGACTGGATTATTGCCATGCAAGAAGAGCTCAATCAATTCACAAGAAATAATGTGTGGGATTTGGTTCCAAGACCAAAAGGATTCAACATAATTGGAACTAAATGGGTCTTCAGAAACAAGCTTAATGAGAAAGGAGAAGTTGAAAGAAATAAGGCAAGGCTTGTTGCTCAAGGTTATAGTCAGCAAGAAGGAATTGATTATACAGAGACTTATGCTCCTATAGCAAGGTTAGAGTCTACTCGTTTACTCGTTTCTTTTGCTGCACAGAATAACATCACTCTATATCAGATGGATGTTAAAAGTGCCTTTCTAAATGGTATTATAGAAGAAGAAGTTTATGTTCGCCAACCTCCTGATTTTGAGAGTGAAAAATTTCAAGAACATGTTTTCAAACTAAAGAAATCTCTTTATGGTTTAAAACAAGCTCCTAGAGCTTGGTATGAGAGATTAAGCAATTTTCTTCTGGAGAAAAATTTCATCAGAGGCAAAATGGACATAACACTCTTTTGTAAAACATTTAAGAAAGATCTTTTAATTTGTCAAATATATGTCGATGATATTATATTTGGATCTACCAATGTTATGCTGGGAAAGGAGTTTGCTCAATGTATGCAGGCAGAATTTGAGATGAGCATGATGGGAGAACTGAGATTCTTTCTGGGAATTCAAGTCATCCAAACTCCAGAGTGCACTTACATTCATCAAACCAAATATGTTAAAGAACTTCTAAAGAAGTTTAACATGACTGATAGTAAGATGGCAAAGACTCCCATGCATCCAACTAGTACACTTGGTAAGGAAGAGGTAAGTAAGAAAGTAGATCAAAAACTCTACAGAGGTATGATAGGATCTCTTCTCTACTTAATTGCTTCTAGACCTGACATTTTGTTCAGTGTATGCTTGTGTGCAAGATTCCAATCAGATCCCAGAGAATCACACTTAACAGTTGTTAAGAGGATTCTAAGGTATCTGAAAGGTACTTCTAATGTGGGTTTGTGTTACAGAAAATCTGATGATTTCAAATTAGTTGGATTTTGTGATGATGATTACACTGGAGACAGAGTGGAAAGAAAAAGTACTTCTAGAAGTTGTCAATTTCTAGGAATAAATCTAATCTCATGGTACAGCAAGAAGCAACCCACAATTGCACTTTCAACTACAGAGGCAGAATATATTGATGCTGCTGGATGTAGCTGTCGCTACTCGAAAAAATGCATCACGCAACGACGGGGAGGCGAAAAGAAAGGACAGAAGAGTCGCCACCGAACTTTATTTATCCCATGAGGGGAAAGGAAAATATCGAGAAAACCTTAAGAAACGAACGGATAAGATGGTCTTGCAACCAAGAACGGGTTCGGAAGCTGGTTATGCGAAGGGAAGGTATTAGCACCCCTCGCATCCATCGTACTCGATGGGAACCTTTTGTTTGTCGATGTGTGATTTTATTTGCTTAAAGATTATGCTATAAAGAGAGTGTTCCAAGGGATAGAAAGAAGGGTTTAGAAACGGTGAAAGAGAAGTAACGGGGGGAAGAAGGGAGAGAACGGACTCGGTAGGACTTCGCGGTCCTAGGCCTACGTATTCTCAACAGATATGAGAAAATCAGAGTCGACGTAGTTCGGGAAACTACAGATGATAGGGGGGATTGTGCTCGCCAAGACATTGCCGTCTTGTGCCTACGTATTCTCATCTGACATGAGAAATCAGAGCAAACGTAGTTCGTGCCTACGATGCGGATAACCGGTGTGTTTGTGTGGATGATGTTATCGTGCGCATTCTAGTAGTTTAGGTGTTTTGCTGCTCGCATGTGAGGAGACTTATGCGTACCTGTTTGCGGTAGAACGGACGTAACATATCCTGTTTGAAAGTTTGGTTTTCGCCATGCGAGGCAAGGTATCATGTTTGATTGGTTGAATTGTTTTTTAGGGGCGAGATAGGTCCTCGGATAGTAACCCCTACGGGTAGTACCCAATTCTTTATCTCAAAGTTTTTGTTATAAAAGGGTGTGGCGAACGAGGCGTCTTCATATTGAAAGACGAGTATCAAGACCACACACACTACAGTGAGTATCCTGACACTCGGAGAGGAAGAAGACTACACTCAATCCTCTCTCTTTAGTTCAACACAAAGAGAACTTCATTCTCTTATTAAAGTGCTTTTGGTTTTGAATGGTAAGTGCTTTTTGCGACAGAGAACCCTACGGTAAACGTCAGCACTCGGGATAGGAGAAGGCCTACGCCTAACCACTCCACGACCATTCAAGTTTTTGTATGAAAATGAATTTGAAAATGCACTCGGTACGAGACCGAGGTTTTAGGTGTGAAAATTGTGGAAGGAAGTTGTGAAAGCGAGATGGTGGATAAAAGCGCGTCTTCGTATCGAAAGACGAGTGTCGAGACCACCCTCACTACAGTGGGCATCCCATCACTCGGAGAAGAAGAGGTCTACACCCAATCTTCTCCCTTTAATTCGATACAAAGAGAAATTAATTTATTATTGAAAGTAAACTCAGTACGAGACCGAGGTTTTATGAGGAAATGTTGGAAGCGTCTTTGTATTGACAGACGAGCATCGAGACCACCCTCACTACAGTGGGCATCCCTACGCTCGAAGAAGAAGAGGTCTACACCCAATCCTCTCTTTTTTAATTCAATACGAGGAATTGATTTTAAGGAGATGAGATTTGAAAATAGATGGGAAGCGTCTTCGTATTGAAAGACGAGTGTTGGAACCACCCTCACTACAGTGGGTATCCCAACACTCGGAGAGGAAGAAAGTCTACACTTAATCCCCTCTTTTTAATTCAATACAAAGATAATTTGATTTTGAAAATGGTTTGTCAATGTTTTCGAATCGAGTCGGGACAGGTGACGAAGAGAGAAAAGAGGTGGTCTCAGATCCAACATTACTCATCAATAATTTGACTGGTAATGAATTACAGAGGTCTCGTCATCGACCCAAAACAGATGAAGATGGGACAAAACGCCCAATAACAAATGAGAAATACAACTCAACTTTAAAAAATAAAGTATTCTGAACTCTAACATTATAAACTTAAAAAAGAAAATAATATATAGATTCTAAAAAAATAGTATACATAAAAACTCTAATATTAAAAACTCAAATATAAAGAAATAATAGAAACTATCTAAAGATCTATAATATATAAAATATAAATAATAATAATAAACTTCTTAAATAAAAAAGAAAAAAAAACGGATGGGCTTAGGGGGGAGATGGAGCCCGAATCCACAACCATAAAAATAAAATAAATAAAATACAAAATAGAGAATAAAGAAAAAAATATATAAAAAAAAAAATTAAAAAAAACGAGACCCATACGGTCTCCTTGTTCACTCTCGTTCTCACTCTCGCTCTCGCTCTCACTGTTTCTCTTTTTCTCTCCAAAAAGCTCAACCCTCGTTGTATCTCAACCTCATGCTTTCTCTCTATCCCAGTTTCGATTTTCTTGATTTCATCTCTGTTCTGATTTAGGTTTTTGTGTTTGAGATTTTGATTCGAAGATGAGTGGTGAGTTGAGCGGTGGTATGTGAATCTGAGTTTGGAGTTTGAGCGATGGTGATAGGTTTACGAAAGGGGGTTTGATAGAGTTTGATGGATGGTTGAGTGTTAATGGTGGAGTTGGGGTTTCACGGCGGTGTTTGGGGATTTTCCGGCAAGGATTTCACTAACGGAGGAAGAGTTCGAAATTGTGAGAAAGTGAAGGATGGGTTTCCGAAATGAGTTGAGAGCTTACCGAAAGTTGAGATGAAACTTTTGCAGTGGGTGCACTGAAGGTGATGGAAAATGAATGGAAGGGATGTTTGTGAGATTTGAAGTTTGTTTATCAATGTTGTTGTTTTGTTTCTATTTGTGTGACAGAAGAAGAAAGCGTAGTTACAGCTTAGGGATTTGAAGCGGACGGCGACGATATCGGGACGACGAAGAAGTTGGCGGAGGTTATGAAAGATGGTTTAGTTGAAATCTTGAGTTTTTTTTTTTTATGTTCTGTTTTTGTTGAGAAAGATGAAGTCGAAGATTAGAAAATCTGGATTGAACTTGAGGTAGTGTTTGGAGTTAAGTTGAAGGTTTTGGATTTGAAGAACCGATGAAATTGTGAGAGGTTTTCTGGGTGAGTTGGATGTTGAAGTTGAACGGGTGTAGAAGGTGAAATGGTGGTGCTTCGAATATTTGCGAGAGAAATGGGCTGAGTGAGGTTCGATGGTTTGTTTCAGAGTTTTTAGGTTTGTTCTGTTGAAAGTTTGAAGGTTTTGTTTGCTGTCTTGCGTTGTATTGTGAGACTTGTCATGGGTGATGATAATAGGTGGTTCAGATGAAGTTCTGGGTTGGTTCAAGTGGTGGTTTTTTGAAGAGGGTTCGGATTTGTGGTGAGCTGAGTCTGGGTTGAGTTTGGAAATGGGTTTTTGTTCAAACGAGTTTGGGGTCTTGATAATGGTTATGAGTTGGTGTTCGTTTAGACTCAATGCCAGGAAACGAGATAAACAGAAACAACACAGATTAAGACTATGAAGGTAGAGAGAGTGACAGAATACTTACAGAATAATACCACCAGATTGTTGATACAGAACACAGGTGAGTTTCTTCTTCAATCTCCCTTTTTTTTCCAGTTCTTTTTGAGTGAAAGCAGCTGTTTTTTTTTTGTAGTCCCCTTTTTTCTCCAAACATTAAGCCTTTATAGTGAGGTCAATTAGGTTTAGCAGACCAACTCTTGAGGCTCTGAAACCCTCTGCACCTTAGGTTTTAGGTTTGGTCTGCTACTAACCTGTCCTATTACCATTTTTGTGCTAAGACTGTGGTGCTGTAATTGCCTACAACTGCTCTGTATTTGCCATTTTTGTGAATGTGTTTCTGCTGTCTTATTTTTCATGTCCCTGAATTTATTCATTTAAATTGAAAATATCTGATATTTTTTAACCTGCATTTTTACTGCTTCATTTTGTGATTTTTGTCAATATTAGTATGGGTGGAAGTTGATCATACTCATCCTCTTCTTCCTTGTCGTTTTCAGGAATACTACATGAATTAGTTGACAGTGGCATCTTCTCTGTATCGTGTTCATTCGAAGAAGTAATTTTCAATGGTACTGGCCGAATAACCTTCTGAGAGACTTCAGGTTCTTCATAAATTTTTATACTGCTATCTGCCTGCTGGGAGCCCAATACTACTGGAGACTGATATCTTTGAAATGTCAGCTTTCCATATCAGTAGCGTTTTGATTGCATTGGACCTAACTAGACATGAATCTCCAGGAGTTGGATCATCAGACTGTACTGGCTCAACAATTGAAGAGCCCAGATTATTCAAGGAGTCAGCATCTAAGTTATCAAGGTTAAGACAAGATTTCTGCAGGTGATTCTGGAACCCGGGAACAGGTGAATCACTCAAATTACTTAGATTATTGTCTGCATTTTTTTCAGTTTTTCTCAATAATTTATCATCCACACTTGGTGACGAACTGCAGGCAACAGAAGATGGAGTTGCAGGAGAGGCACATTCTGAAAATCCTGTAGCTTTTGGGCTTTTATCTATTAAGTTGGAGCTGACAAAATTATAAGGTTCCATATTACCAGCAGACGAGACAGAGCCATCTTTGTTTGCACCTGGATCAGGTCACTCAACTTTTTTCTTCTCGTACTTTGCAAGCCCCTCACCCCAATTTAGCCTAGGTTTATTTCTAGAAGTTGTATCTTCAGATGGCATAAAAGACGTCACACATGCAGTGCCTTCCCCTGAATGTGACTCAATAACAGTGATATTTTTGGGTTTCAAATCAGGTTTTACTTCACTGGAATCTGTGCCTGCCATGCTACGTGAGCTACTTGAGTGGCTAAAACCTGAGCCTCAAGAAGTCAAGCCTCCAGATCGGTTCCATTTTAGTGGCTTCCAGTCAATTGAAGAATTCTCTTTATCACATCTCGGTGCTGCTCCCAACTCATTGACACCACCCGTCTTATCATGCTGGTCTTTCAAGTGTTCACAGAATCAGAATGTGGATGAGAGGAATGTGTTGTAGAATCATCAACTGACCTCCTGTCATTATTAATATCAGATTGTTTCATAGAAGTAATTGAAGTTTCAAGTTCATTCAATTTTCCTTGGAGAACTATACATTTGACTTCAGCTTCTACATTTGATGAAAACAATCCTGCCCCATCTCTACAAACACTTTCCAACAATTGCTCCAGCCTTACAACCTCAAGCCGACACTCGCTCTCACGCAAGTAAGAAGAATTGCTGACCTTTTCTGTCCAACTCTTGTGTTCCCTAGGTTCTGATACTGTTACATTGTTTTGACCAATTAGTGCTCTACACTGAGCAGTATACATTGCTAACTCAGACTTTAGGTAGTCAAGACTTGCGGATACTGTCATATTTTCCTTTCATGCAGTTCAATTCTCTACAATGACAGGTGTTCAATTCAGATTCTACATCAAGATTCTTTTCACAAAGCACATCAACTCGTCTGCAAGCAGAATGAAGCTTCTCAGTAAGTTCCTTCATATGACCCGCAAACTGAGCTCTGGTAAAGGTCATAACAACATCTGTAGCAATTGAAAATCCGTGCACTTCAGATAAGTGGGTTTCCAGACAAACAATAGAAGAGGAGTCCACTAAAGCATCTCTTAACTTGGCCCAGGTGAGTCTTTCCTGCTCTGCATAAGTTTCTGTGCCTCCATCAGAATTGGAAGACTTCTGAATTATGTTATGTTTAATATCGCCAACCGCAACTCCCTTTGCAGAACCAGTATCGAAAAACATCCCGACTTGTTCATCACACGTCAATTCAAGTGTTTCCGGTGACAATGGCCTATTACAAATGTCAATATCAACTGCATCTGCTTCGTCTTTATTTGCGTGATTCTCACAAACAGGTTCGACAACTTTTCGACTGTCTTGCAACAATTGAGCTGATGAAACAGTAGAAGCTTCAGATTTCCTGGTTTCTACTTTTCTGACTTCTTTCCCTCTTATTTCTGCATTTTTGTAGCTTCTCCAAAGAGAACAACTAAAACTGAACAAAGATTCTTCACATTCTGTGTATGGAGGACATCAGCCAACACAGACCTGTATGTAGCTCTTGAAGATCCCGGAGTTATCGTATCGGCAGTGTCCGAAACGCAAGAAGCTGATGGGGATAAAAGAGATGGAGCTGTAGGGTCAAGTTCCTTATTAGTTTCACATACTTTAAAATCCAAACACACTGAATTTGAATGGCGACCCTGTTGGTATTGAGCAGTCATTTTAACAGTTTGATCTATGAATGCTTTGCCAGGAAGTATTTCTGGGATTTTCCTCTTCTTGGGTGTTATGACGGGTCTGGGAGTAATGCCTTGCAGATCTGACCCCTTAATAGTATTGGTGTTCCGTCTGCGTTGTCTCTTTGCAGGTTATGTTGTGATGCGGTATGCGATATGAAGGCATGTGCTGAAAATGACAAGGAGGTAGCCTTGTGTTCATTGAGGTGAAGTTGAAGACAGCTGATAGTTTTTGAATCGTGCGCGGGCTATGGTGGCTTTCGGTACGCGCGGTACGGTGTTGGGAAGCTGTCATTTCTCTTCACTTTCTTGCAAGTTCTGATTTCTTTTGATTTTTTTTTTGGCTGAATTAATTTTACGCATCTATCTCTTGTTTTGCAGGTGATGGCTGGCGGTACGGTTATGTAGAGCTTGCTTGGTTTGCTTTGGTGCAGCAGGCTTGGGGTTTGATGGTAAGCGGAGAGTGCTCATGAAATCAAAATATGAGTTGATGCTGGGCTAAACTCAGGCTGGACATTGAGTTTGAGCAGGGGCAGTGCAGGTAATAGGATTTCAAGTCTGCAGCAACTGAAGTTTTGTCTTATTGTTTTTTTTTTTCGCAGACATGCTTTAGAGACTTATCAAACTTTGTTGACGGTGGTGCGGTTATTTGCAAAGAATGATGAAGAGTATTTGGCGCTGGCCGTTGTGGTATACCGCAGGTGCGTTTTTCTCACAGCTGCACAATGACTTTCTTTTTGTGTAGGTTTTGTGAATGTTTTCTCTTGGAAATTGGTAATGGCCATACAAGTCGTACAAGTTGAATGCTCAGGTTTTTTTTTTCTCAAAGAGAACATGTTGAACAGGGCAAGCGGTGAGATTGGAGAAGGTTCTGGAACGTGCGAGGATACGGTGTTACGTGTGCCGCCAAACTCAATTCGTTGTTTTTGAGAAATCAACTGCAACTGCAAATGGTTTGGAATCTAAGAAGGTTGAGGAGAAAAACAACTTTTCCGTTTTTGATGTGTTGAAAATTCTCTCTGAGAACGGTGTTGAAGAAGAAGATGATGGGCTTACTGTGTTGGAAGCTGCAAAGCGCTCTGGTATTATTTTTCCTCGTCCAATATGGTGGCCGGACCATATGAAATCTGAATTATTCAACTTTGATGATCAGGTTTAAGAGTAGTGGAAATGAAACTCTTTTTTGAGTAAATTTTTGTTTGTTTGAGTAGATTGATAGTGCTTTCATGTAGGATTCTCAATGTTATATATGGTGCTTGTACTTGAAATTGTGTTTTTTTTATGTTAAAGTGATGTGGTATTGTTTGTATATGATAGGATTCTAGTTCTAATTTCTCTAAGTTTGTAACTGTGGTTCTGAACTTGATTTTTTTCTTTCTTTATAATGAAATCTCATTCCAAGGGGTATAAAGGGTAACCCAACCAAGACAATTACAAAAAAAAAGAAAATCTTTGGACCTATGTCTAATATTAGAACTGCTTTGAGCTTATCGACACCAATCCATAGCCAGCATGGTTCCCACCAATCCTACTTTAGCCATGAATGAAGCATGAAAATCATTTTGAAGTGCTTATTCTAAATTGATTCTCAAACACACATCAATTGGACCGATACTCTCTTTAACGTTGTGCTTGCACAAATCTCTGTCTTACTGACAAATTAACTCATAACCATTAAAACTCAATCCAATACCCCATACGGGACTTCATGCCTTTGTCTATCAGACCCAATTCAAATTGGTCTTATGATATTCAAACGGCAACCACATATTTTCTGATTTTCTGGAAACCAATTGGTGGGTGAATATACAGATGAAAGTAATATGCAGGTGGGCAAATTTTAGGGTGCAACAGTTGCCCCTATTCAATCGACTTGGACCAGAAGGGATGAAAAATAGAACACTTTCAAACATTCATGGTAAAAGGCGGTTGAATACCAAAGAACCCAGAGATTTGCCAACCGTAAAATGGGACTTCTGACATCGCCATCAGGCGTCTATATCAAGTAGAATATCTGACCTCGTTGTCAGTCATGAATCAAGCACAAATGTATGACCTCGCCGTCAACTTTTAATAGCGTCTAACCTCGCCGTCAGAACTCAATATCTCTTAAAACAATCTTCTGACTTCGCCGTCACCTCTTAAAATAATCTTCTGACTTCGCCGTCATGAACAAACATCTAGCATCGCCGCTAAAGAATCAAACCACTCGACCTCGCCGCCGAACAAACAAATCACACTGACATCGCCGCCAGAAACAAACATCCAGCCTCACCGCTGGGAAAACAAAGCATCTGACATCGCCGTCAAGAACAAACATCTCAACATCGACGTTGAGAACAAACATCTCAACGTCGCCGTTGAAGAACTAAGCCATCTGACATTGCTGTCAGGAACAAACTTTCAACATCGCCGTTGAAGAACTAAATCACTTGACATCGCCGTCAAAACAGACTTCTCAACATCGTCGTTGAAAAGTACAAATACTTGACATCGCCGTCAAAACAAATCTTTCGGCATTGCCGTTGAAGAATCAAATCACTTGACATCGCCGCCAAGGCTAAATCATCTGACATCGCCGTCAGAACTAACTTCTTAACATCGCCGTTGAAGAATCAAATCACTTGACATCGCCGCCAAGGCTAAATCATCTGACATCGCCGTCAGAACTAACTTCTTAACATCGCCGTTGAAGAATCAAATCACTTGACATCGCCGCCAAGGCTAAATCATCTGACATCGCCGTCAGAACTAACTTCTTAACATCGCCGTTGAAGAATCAAATCACTTGACATCGCTGCCAAGGCTAAATCATCTGACATCGCCGTCAGAACTAACTTCTTAACATCGCCGTTGAAGAATCAAATCACTTGACATCGCCGCCAAGGCTAAATCATCTGACATCGCCGTCAGAACTAACTTCTTAACATCGCCGTTGAAGAATCAAATCACTTGACATCGCCGCCAAGGCTTCGCTGCATATATGAGTAACAAGATCCAAACGAATCTAGGACCATCCATTGGTGACGACCACAAAGGAATTCTGTCGGGGATACAGCACGAGCTGGGGTCTAGCCAACACACGGGCGAGGATACCAGTCATCTGTGGGACTTCACTTGAAACAGAAGGGTAACGACTCAGCTTATGTTTCACATGCATATGTTTGGATATGACGAAATGCTCCATACGAAATGGAAATGCTTCGCGTTTGGGTAGATGCTATGCATGTATGTAGATGTCAATGAACCAATTTAGAAAAATAAATGCTAAAGAGAAAGAGCCGACTCCGTTGTGTCAGAGCTAGGTACGCCTAGCGCAAACAAACTCATGCTGGGGAATACAAGCCCTGGATGGCTTCCGATAAAAACTTCTGGGTAAAACTGCTTCGTTGAGAACAAAACCACTCTGTCGGGGATCCAAATCAAACTCTGCTGCGGAAAACATCCCGGATGGCCTATCAGCCTACCACTCTTCTGGGGAACAAACAACTTGACTGGAGACAAACCACTCCACTCTGGCGGGGAAATCAATCGTGAATGTTTAGCCAGAATAACTCCACTGGGTAAACATAGATGAGCGTTGTGAAATAACTCTCTTCTGCCGGAGATTGAATCCACTATCTGCTAGGGATGTTGTATAAGATTTACTGGGAGGACTATCCCACACTCTCTCTGCTAGGGATGGAGATGAACGATTTCTGAGTTAGTTCCATTCTGTGAGGAAGAAAAAATTAACTCTGCTAACTTGGCTGTGGATTAGATAAGGAGGGAATCATCATCAACCTCTGCTTAGGGAAAGTAACAACAACTAGACAAGTGTGTTGTACAGCTGGCACCAAGTTATCAATTATGACTTTATTTAAAACAAATGTCCTGATTAACAGTTAGCAAAGCCCACAAGTTCATGTATGCAAAGTTTTTCCATCAATAAAAATCAAGCGTCTTTTGCAAACAAAATGGTAAAAATTTAAAACCAGAACAAAAGCTTTTTCTGAATAGTATATTTTATTGATAAAAGGCCTGAAAATAGGCAACTTTACATTGGATGCAACTCCTTAAAAGAGAAAGTCGCGCAAAAAGACAATCACAAGGAAAATATACAAAAATGTCGGCAACGTGGTACAGACAAACACCATGTGACGACTCATCCATGACTCGCGCGGCTTCGACGCTTTCCGATGCTTTAACTTCCGAAGAGATTGATTTGAATGGTCGATCTTCGAGTTCTCCCTAGGATCCACTATGCTTGTGATAATCAATGCGCAGGCCGCAGTCATTTGCTTTAAAATCCCTAATTTTTCCTGAATCGCCCTTGCGGGTTTTCGATTCACCAGGATACCCATTTTTGCCAAAGTTTCCCTTTCAGGTTTTCAACTTTGCGGGCTCACATTTTTCTTATATCCCTAATTTTTGCCCGAACCTATCTTTTTATGGTTCGCCGGGATGCCTCATTCTTGCCTGGATACTCTTTTCTTTCCAGCGAGCTTTCTTAAGCAAAATATTTTTTGACCGCGTCTGCGTTCACCGGGGATGTAAAATCTTCACCATCCATAGTTGAAAGCAGCAAGGCTCCTCCTGAGAAAACCTTTCTTACAGCATAAGGACCCTCGTAGTTGGGAGTCCATTTGCCTCTGTGATCGTTCTGCGGTGGGAGAATTCGCTTCAACACCAAGTCGCCTGCCTGAAAGTTCCGAGGACGTATCTTTTTATCATAGGCGCTCTTCACCCTCTTCTGATACAAACGACCGTACGCGAGAGACGCCAATCTTTTCTCATCCATCAAACTGAGTTGATTCAACCTGTTCTTTACCCATTCTGCTTCATCTAGTTTGACATCTGCCAGTACTCTTAGAGAAGGGATCTCGACCTCTAATGGCAGAACAACTTCCATGCCATACACCAACGAGAAGGGAGTTGCCCCAGTTGAAGTACGCACCGAAGTGCGATATCCATGTAAGGCAAAGGGCAACATCTCGTGCCAATCCTTATAAGTTATCACCATCTTCTGTACTATCTTCTTAATGTTCTTGTTGGCTGCTTCCACGGCGCCATTCATTTTCGGGCGATAGGGAGAAGAATTGTGATGCTCAATTTTGAAACTTTGGCACAGTTCCTTCATCATCTTGTTATTCAAATTAGAACCATTGTCAGTAATGATCCTTTCGGGTATCCCATATCGACAGATGATATCTCTTTTGATGAATCGGGCCACTACCTGCTTTGTGACATTGGCATAAGAGGCCGCTTCGACCCATTTGGTGAAATAATCAATAGCCACTAAGATAAAACGGTGTCCATTGGACGCGGTCGGCTCGATTTTTCCAATCATATCAATGCCCCACATGGAAAAAGGCCACGGCGACGACATGACATTCAAAGGACACGGCGGTACATGAATCTTGTCGGCATAAATTTGACATTTGTGGCATTTCTTGGCGTACTTGAAGCAATCTGACTCCATAGTTAACCAATAATATCCTGCCCTCAATAATTTCCGAGACATGGCATGACCGCCTGCATGTGTTCCGAAAGCACCTTCGTGGACTTCTTCCATAAGCAAATTTGCCTCTTTTTCGTCCACGCATCTTAGTAGCACTAAGTCATGGTTTCTCCGATAGAGCGCACCGTCTGGATTCAGATAGAAATTGCCGGACAATCTCCTCAAAGTCTTCTTATCTTGGGTAGATGCCCCAGGCGGATACTCTTGGTTCTTAAGAAAGTTTCGGATGTCATAAAACCACGGTTTACCATCAGGAGCTTCAGCTATTGCGAACACAAATGCTGGTCTGTCGAGCCGTGAAATGACAATTATTGGAGCATCGTTCCAGAAGTTAACTTTGTACATCGAGGATAGAGTAGCCAAAGCATCGGCCATCTTATTCTCTGCTCTTGGCACATGGTGAAGCTCTACTCGATCGAAAAAAGGTAGCAACCTCCTTGCGTAGTTCATGTATGGGATCAGATTTGGCTGGCGCGTTTCCCACTCCCCCTTGATTTGGTTGACCACTAAGGCTGAATCTCCATAGATATCAAGGTTCTTGATTCTTAAGTCGATTGCTTCTTCAATACCCATGATACACGCTTCGTACTCGGCCTCGTTATTGGTGCATGGGAATGTTAACCTTGCGGTGAATGGTATATGGGACCCATGGGGAGTTGTAATGATTGCCCCAATCCCACTACCGTATGAGTTAACAGCGCCGTCAAAGATTAATTTCCACTGGGAACCCAATTCCGGTCCCTCGCCCGGCAACGGCTCGTCGCAATCTTTCATTTTCAAGTACATAATGTCTTCGTCAGGAAAATCAAACTTCATTGGCTGATAATCATCGACTGGCTGCTCTGCAAGGTATTCTGACAGAACACTGCCTTTAATAGCTTTTTGAGATACATATTGAATATCATATTCTGTCAGAATCATCTGCCACCTAGCGATCCTTCCTGATAGCGCCTGCTTTTCGAACACGTATTTAATTGGGTCCATCTTTGAAATCAACATGGTTGTGTGGTTTAGCATATACTGCCTTAGGCGCTTGGCGGCCCAAGCAAGTGCGCAACAAGTCTTTTCTAACATTGAATATCTGGATTCACAGTCTGTGAACTTTTTACTCAAGTAGTAAATTGCGTGCTCCTTTCTTCCAGTCTCGTCGTGCTGACCGAGAACACAACCCATAGAATTTTCAAGAACTGTTAAGTACATTATCAACGGTCTCCCAGCCACCGGGGGCATCAGTATTGGGGGTTCTTGTAGGTATTCCTTTATTTTCTCAAATGCCTTCTGACAATTATCGTTCCAAACGACCGCCTGATCCTTCTTTAGAAGTTTAAACAACGGCTCACAAGTGGCGGTGAGGTGAGATATGAACCTTGCAATATAGTTCAACCTACCTAAGAAGCCGCGAACCTGCTTCTCAGTCTTTGGTGCTGGCATTTCTTGAATTGCTTTGATCTTCGCGGGATCAACCTCAATACCTTTCTCACTAACGATGAACCCCAACAGCTTTCCTGACCGTACGCCGAAAGTACATTTACTTGGATTCAACCTCAATTTGAAATTCCTCAACCTCTCAAACAATTTTAGAAGATTCAACAAGTGCCCCTCCTCCGTTTGGGACTTTGCAATCATATCGTCGACATAAACTTCGATTTCGTGATGCATCATGTCGTGAAAGAGTGTGACCATTGCTCGTTGATAAGTTGCCACTGCGTTCTTCAACCCGAAAGGCATTACTTTATAGCAAAAAGTCCCCCAAGGTGTGATAAAAGTCGTTTTCTCCATATCCTCCGGCGCCATCTTAATTTGATTGTATCCGGAAAAGCCGTCCATGAAGGAAAACACTGAGAATTGCGCGGTGTTATCAACAAGCACGTCAATATGGGGAAGCGAGAAATCATCCTTTGGGCTTGCTCTATTCAAGTCCCTGTAATCAACACACATCCTAACTTTGCCGTCCTTTTTAGGCACGGGCACGATGTTAGCGACCCAAGGAGGGTAGTTGGCCACAGCAAGAAATCCGGCATCTAACTGTTTCTGAACTTCTTCCTTGATCTTCACTGCCATATCTGGCCTTGTTCTTCTCAATTTCTGTTTGACAGGAGGACATTCTTCACGAAGAGGCAGACGATGAACCACGATATCTGTGTCAAGTCCTGGCATATCCTCATACGACCAGGCAAACACGTCTTTGTACTCCTGGAGTAACTCAATCAATCGTTGCTTGACCTCATCCTGCAACGTAGCCCCTATTCTGACCTCCTTCTTGTCTTCTTCTGTTCCCAGGTTGACAACTTCAACTTCCTCCTGATGAGGCAGGATGACCTTCTCCTCTTGCCTTAACAATCTGGCAAGCTCCTCAGGCAGGTCTTCGTCTTCTTCGATCTCTTCTTCGGCTTGAAAGATCGGATTGTCAAAGTCATACTGAGTCATAGACGAGTCTGAGTCGGTGGCCTCTGAAATGTGTAACCTGCGATGATGATGATTTTATGCTTTTAAATGATATGCAAACAAAAAACACAAACTACATTGCCATTTTATTGTTAAAGATAAAAACAAGAACAACAAGGATCACAAAATTCTGAATGAAAAGACGCCTTTTAATTGATGATAAAAAGATTGTTCACATGCATAAAGATAGGGCCCTACAAACAAAGTCCATTATGCCTTGGGCAGAGCATATGGAAATACATTAATCAAGACAAATCAATTACTCTTCATAAGTCACTGTGATAATTTCCTCCATGCTCCAATTCTTCAAGCCCTGGCCGGGGATGCATGGCTGGATCCACGCATCCATATCACAGTCGTTGTCTCCTTCCTCATCTGATATGGCATTAATTTGATCAAAAATGACTCCACTACTAGTAAATTGGACAGGACCTTTGTAACGTGGAGTGCTTTGTGAAGATGATCCATGTGGGCTATATCCCAATCCGAACTTATCTTGCTTGTTTGGGACGCTTACCACCTGTCCCCATCCTTGTGTTGATCCAGATTCCACCATGGCCCGTGCTTCCTTGTATGACGACATGGCAACTTCTGGAGCTTTGACCTCGACCGGTGCCTTCTCCTTGATTTGGACAGTCTCAAAAGCCTGGCACAGCGTTTCTTGAATTTCGCCGTCGACTTCCACATATTTGAATGAAGACAGATGGCTCACCATGATGTCTTCTTCCCCGCAAACGGTCACAATATTCCCATCCACCATATATTTCAATTTCTGGTGCAAAGTCGATGTTACAGCGCCTGCTAAGTGTATCCAAGGCCGACCCAAAAGACAACTATAAGCAGGCTGGATATCCATGATGTAGAAAACTGTTTCAAACACCTCTGGGCCTACTTGGATAGGCAAAGTTATCTCCCCAAAGACAGATCTTCGGGTTCCATCGAAAGCCCGCACAACCAAATCACTGGGCGTACAATATAGACCCTGATGATCGATCTTCATTAATGCCTTCTTTGGCAACACATTCAAAGACGACCCTGTATCAACAAGTACATGTGACATCACTGTTCCTCGGCATTCAAGCGAAATATGCAGAGCCAAGTTGTGATTCCTCCCTTTTGGTGTCAAATCGCGGTCAGTGAATCCCAACCCGTTACCTGCATTGACATGGGCCACCACGCCTTCCAACTGATTAACGGATATCTCTTGAGGTACATAAGCATTATTCAAGACTCTGAGCAAAGCATTCCGGTGAGCCTCAGAACATAACAGCAGTGACAAGATAGAAATCTTTGAAGGAGTTTGTTGTAAATGATCCATAATTTTGTAGTCACTCCTTCTTATCAAGTGCATGAATTCCTCCGCATCCTTCAGCAAAGTTTCCTTTTCTCTGGCCTGAGAATTCTCTTCCGCTATGACCTTACCCTTACCTTTATCAGCCCTTTCTGTGCTTACTTCGGGAGGTGCAAATACTCTCCCGCTCCGAGTCATTCCTCCAGTTCCTACCAAATTATCAACAGAATCCAACGGTGAACCTCTCAGTTCCTGCTTTTGACCATTGCAGTAGACCTCGGCCCCATAGTTCCAAGGAATTGCTTTAGAACTTTCATAGGGTACGGGCCCTGCCTTTGTGAATATAATAGTGGGCCTCGCCGGAGGCGCATAAATTGTAATTGTTTTGTATGGGATGGATATGGTGGCCACCTCATCCTTATCTTCGATGACTACCTCTTCAGCATTTTTCTCACAGATTCTATCAAATTGTAACAAACCGTCATCCATCATGTGCTGTATATGGTTCCTTAGGTTCCGACATCCTACCGGACAGATCATACAGTCTTCGCAATCCTTTCCGCAGCCTGGGAATACCCCTCCTTCTAACAACTTGCTCTTCACGAAACTTAACGGCGTCTTCAAATCCTCTACTCTGGACACCAAGTTCAGGCCTTCCTCACTGTCAATAGCATTCACACCGCCACCCCTACCATGGTTAGGCATGGGATTTCGATCCACGCTTGGCGCATCCTGATTGAAATTGATAGCTTTACTATCGATAAGGTCTTGTACCTTATGTTTGAAGGCTTTACAGTTGTCAATACTGTGGCCGGGGGCGCCAGAGTGGAATTCACACCTAGCGTTGGCGTCATATCCAGGAGGTGGTTGGCCAGTTAGAGGTGCCATTGTCCTTTTCTGGACCAACTGCAGTTGAATTAAGTGTTGTAGCAACTGAGCGTATGGCATTGGCGGTGTGTCAAAGCGTCTATCCGCCACCCTTCTCCTATCCTGGAATTGTCTCGGTGCATAATTATGTTGTTGAGGTCGTTGCTCCTGCTGTTGACGCGGTTGCTGCTGTGGAGGCTGTGTCGCCGGGATGGCAATACTCGCTACTTGTGACGGTTGCTGGTAATACGGTCGCTGCTGACGCTGATCCAGGTATCTTTTTCGGTTGTTAAAGCCGTACACTGCATTTGTTTCATTATCCTTTTTCTTCGCACCAAAAAACTTTCTTCCACCTCCAGATGAGGTCCCTTCCGCTGCTTGAATTTTCCCCATTTTTATACCGTTTTCAACTCTTTCTCCCGTGATAATTAAGTCCGAGAAGCTTCCTGACATATTGCTCACCAACTTTTCGTAGTAGATTCCGGGCAAGGTGGCCACGAATAAATCGATTAGTTCTCTTTCCACCATGGGAGGTTGAACCCTGGCGGCAAGCTCTCGCCACCTTTGCGCGTATTCTTTAAAACACTCATTGCTTCTTTGGGATAGATTCTGCAACTGCACTCGATTTGGTGCCAAGTCACTATTGTACTGGTAATGCTGGACAAAAGCCTCTGCTAAATTCTTCCAGCTTCGAATATTGGCAGGTTCTAAACCCATGTACCACTCTAGAGAAGGCCCTGACAGACTATCTTGGAAGAAGTGCATAAGCAACTTCTCATCATCCGAGTACGCCGACATTCTTCGGAAATAGGAACGGATATGCACCTTTGGACATGTCGTTCCTTTGTATTTATCGAAATCTGGTACCTTGAACTTTGGAGGGATCCTAAGTCCCGGAATCAGTCCCAGATTGGACATGTCGAGTCCCATAGTGTTCTGGTTTTCCAGAATGCTCTTCATCTTTTCTTCTATTTCATCAAACCTTCTATTAGTGTCGGATCGCAACCCTCCCCCAAGGTCTCTCATGGAGAAGATATCATCCTGTTCATCTTGGTCCCATTGAGGATTCACGCTAGTAGGTATGACGCCTGCCACCACTGGGATGGGGATTCCAGTTTGTTCTCTTCCGCCTGGAAGGTTTACTACAGTTGGGCCACCGTTGACTTGCGAGGTTCCACCATTAACAGGAGGGGGAACAGCAGCAGCCCCACCGTGCAAAACGCCACTTCCATCCACTTGAGCTATTAAAGGTTGAACCAATGTCCTTAACTGGTCTTGTCCATTGGCCACCCCCTGCATCATCTCCATGAATTGTGCCATCTTCTCACGAAACTCCAAAAGCTCGGCTTGAACCTGATCCATAACTCTCTGCTGATTTCCCCGCGTGTTGTAGGAGTGTTGAGAAGTCAAATTGCTCTTTCTCTTTCCCTCTCTTTCCCTAGAATATGGCAAGCGGTGTGAGGTCGAGTTTCAGGGAATGCAAAATGATGCGCAAGTTCATGCGAATGCTCAAGAGACTTTCGAAACCTATGATTATAACTGGTATTATAGAATTGTGAATGAACAAATAATAAAGAAAACACAATTAGACCAAAAGCAAATTCTCATTAATTTGGGAAGATTCGATACAAACATTTGCTGACTATGCCGAATAACAAATCTCATTACAAGGAAAACACTAAATGACTGAAAATTAAGAGTACTAAAAACTAGAATTTCTCCTTTTGGAGACGCTCTTCAAGCTTCTTCGTCTCGAACATGAACCTCCTAACCATTTGGTCGCAGAGCTGGATAAAGTGGTGAACAGAAGGGGGATATCATTTCCTTCCAAATCTTGAATGGCACTCTCTAACCTCCATGGGATATCACGGATCATAAGGTTGCAATGCTCCACCAAATTGTTGTACCTAGCACGGCACGCATCCAGAGTCGACTGGTAATAACAAATAGAATCCACATGGGTGTCCAACAACTCATTGAGCTGAGCCTCTTTCTCGAGCCACTGCGTACTATCTCTTTGCAAAGCCTCAAAACGATTCCTCCACAGAAGGGCTGTTTCTTGGGCAGTTTCCAATTCTTGACATTTGTTATTCCACAGGTCAGATGTGACATATGAATCTTTCAACGCCTCCTCTTTGAGTCTACGTTCATTTTCCACTAAGGTCAAGGCGTTTCTCAGTCGTTCTTCAAGATCCCTGATATCAGCCTCAAGATTCTCTCGTATTTCCTTCTTTTCGGCAGAGGCTACCTCAAAGAAGTGCCATGCCCTATCACAAGAAGCTTTGGTATCCTTTAAGTGTTGTCGGAGAGTTGTTAATGATGCATCAGCCCCTTCGTAACCCTGTTGGTACCTGACTCTCAGATCCGTTTCTAATTTTAGCTTCTTGCTACTCTCAGTCGCTTGATCCTGTTCAAACTCCACCTTTCTTTTGTACTGACCGTTCTCCACATTTGCTTGGTGGACTTCATTCTGAAGGTCCTGATTCTCCTTAGTCAATCTCTCCACTATTAGCTTCAGTTTTTCATATTCTTCTATGGGTACATGAGTGGGAGCGGGAGGTGCTTCTCGCATAGAGGGCTCTAAGGGAAATGGCAACGACCTTTCAGCTACTCTGGCTAGTAACCACCGGTTGTATGGCTCCTTTGCCACACAATTCTTCGCTTTTAACTCCTTCCTTCCCTTTGTATGAATCTTGCCCCAAGCCTTAGCAATCTTCCTGACAAACGCAGGGTCCTCTGATGTGGCTAGCAAAAAGAAACTCTGAACCTTCTCTGCTTCGGGCTCGCCCTCCATAGCATAGCCCAACTGACGTAATGCCATGACTGGGTTATAGTTAATACAACCGGCCCTGCTGATCAAAGGTACATTACTGAATTCTCCACAACTGAAGATGATTTCGACATCATAGTACTCATGAGAGTACCAAGCAATATCACTAGCTTCCAGAGACATGATGCGTTGAGACCATTTCAATTCCTCCTTGTTTTCCATGAACGGTCCTTTCTTGGGCAAATGAGAAGCATACCACTTGTATAGTAGGTGAGAGCAGCATTGGATCATTCCCGCCTTCTTTTCACTCCTCCAATGAATAGAGTGATAAACATCGGCGAGGAGTGTAGGGATGGGATTCTTCTGCATAAAGAGAACAATGGCAGTGATGTCTATGAAATTGTCCACATTTGGAAAGAGGACAATCCCGTAAATCATCAGAGCAACACTTATACCGAACTTTTCCCAATCCTCATCCACCTTGTACTGAGCGGCCTTTTCTAGCAGAAACTTCAATGGAAAACCCTGAACACCCCCTTTACTGGTTAGACCCTTCTTGACTTCTTCTTTGGTCATATGAAGAGCAAGAGCAATGACAGCAGGTTTTGGTTCTTCTTCCAAACCAGTATAGACAGGTTGATCCTTAATCTTAATGTTCAAAATGTGAGAATATTCTTCCAAGGTGGGAGTCAACTGGTAGTCTTGAAAAGTGAAGCATCGGAGAGGCGCATCATAAAATTGAGCCATAGCATACAAGGCCCAAGTATTAACTCTGGAGTGGAAAAGATCAAGCAATTTCCCATGTTTCCCCTGAAAGTTGATCTTGATAACTTTCGGCACGTCAATCAGAAGGTCTTGAATTGATTCCAACTTTGGTTCCCTAAACTTTATGGAATTTGTGCTTCTCTTTCTTATATCAGCCATTGAGTTCACCAATACCTGAGATAATCATAGCTTCTTAAGTCTCTTGATATGCGAAATGATATGCAATGCAATGTTTTATGAATGCATATGATAATATTCGCACATCGAGATCAAAAGTCACAAATCCTGCAAGACAACATCAAAAGGTATCTTCTCCAACGAGTGGGCAATCTAATGGTGTACAAAAAGAGTATTCCAAAGGCCTTTCAAACAAAGTCCCGTGTACTAACCCTCAAAAGTTTCCCATCATAACGACTACTCGTAAGACGGTAATCCTTTCAAAAAGGATGGACACAGAGTTATGTTTCAGCAACCTCCGGAATAAAGGTTCTACAAAGGTCCTCAGAATCGCGGACTCTCAAGTTGAAGATAAGAACGCCATTACGACTACACGCAAGACATAATTATTCCAACGGAGTCTCATCTGAGCGGTGAGATTCAATCCAACTCAACGAGTCCTAAGTCTCGCAAATCAGAAAGAATCCACCTCCTAACTTAGTGTGTGCTTGAAAGCTCGGGTAGAAAGCTTTTATCCTCACAAACCAATCCAATAAACCCAACAGGTTAGTGAACACAAAAAAAAAAAACAGATAAAAGCAAACAAAATCACACACGCGACAAACAAATTAGGCTTGGCTTGCTAGGAGTCCCCAGCAGAGTCGCCAGCTGTCGCTACTCGAAAAAATGCATCGCGCAACGACGGGGAGGCGAAAAGAAAGGACAGAAGAGTCGCCACCGAACTTTATTTATCCCATGAGGGGAAAGGAAAATATCGAGAAAACCTTAAGAAACGAACGGATAAGATGGTCTTGCAACCAAGAACGGGTTCGGAAGCCGGTTATGCAAAGGGAAGGTATTAGCACCCCTCGCATCCATCGTACTCGATGGGAACCTTTTGTTTGTCGATGTGTGATTTTATTTGCTTAAAGATTATGCTATAAAGAGAGTGTTCCAAGGGATAGAAAGAAGGGTTTAGAAACGGTGAAAGAGAAGTAACGGGGGGAAGAAGGGAGAGAACGGACTCGGTAGGACTTCGCGGTCCTAGGCCTACGTATTCTCAACAGATATGAGAAAATCAGAGTTGACGTAGTTCGGGAAACTACAGATGATAGGGGGGATTGTGCTCGCCAAGACATTGCCGTCTTGTGCCTACGTATTCTCATCTGACATGAGAAATCAGAGCAAACGTAGTTCGTGCCTACGATGCGAATAACCGGTGTGTTTGTGTGGATGATGTTATCGTGCGCATTCTAGCAGTTTAGGTGTTTTGCTGCTCGCATGTGAGGAGACTTATGCGTACCTGTTTGCGGTAGAACGGACGTAACATATCCTGTTTGAAAGTTTGGTTTTCGCCATGCGAGGCAAGGTATCATGTTTGATTGGTTGAATTGTTTTTTAGGGGCGAGATAGGTCCTCGGATAGTAACCCCTACGGGTAGTACCCAATTCTTTATCTCAAAGTTTTTGTTATAAAAGGGTGTGGCGAACGAGGCGTCTTCATATTGAAAGACGAGTATCAAGACCACACACACTACAGTGAGTATCCTGACACTCGGAGAGGAAGAAGACTACACCCAATCCTCTCTCTTTAGTTCAACACAAAGAGAACTTCATTCTCTTATTAAAGTGCTTTTGGTTTTGAATGGTAAGTGCTTTTTGCGACAGAGAACCCTACGGTAAACGTCAGCACTCGGGATAGGAGAAGGCCTACGCCTAACCACTCCACGACCATTCAAGTTTTTGTATGAAAATGAATTTGAAAATGCACTCGGTACGAGACCGAGGTTTTAGGTGTGAAAATTGTGGAAGGAAGTTGTGAAAGCGAGATGGTGGATAAAAGCGCGTCTTCGTATCGAAAGACGAGTGTCGAGACCACCCTCACTACAGTGGGCATCCCATCACTCGGAGAAGAAGAGGTCTACACCCAATCTTCTCCCTTTAATTCGATACAAAGAGAAATTAATTTATTATTGAAAGTAAACTCAGTACGAGACCGAGGTTTTATGAGGAAATGTTGGAAGCGTCTTTGTATTGACAGACGAGCATCGAGACCACCCTCACTACAGTGGGCATCCCTACGCTCGAAGAAGAAGAGGTCTACACCCAATCCTCTCTTTTTTAATTCAATACGAGGAATTGATTTTAAGGAGATGAGATTTGAAAATGGATGGGAAGCGTCTTCGTATTGAAAGACGAGTGTTGGAACCACCCTCACTACAGTGGGTATCCCAACACTCGGAGAGGAAGAAAGTCTACACTTAATCCCCTCTTTTTAATTCAATACAAAGATAATTTGATTTTGAAAATGGTTTGTCAATGTTTTCGAATCGAGTCGGGACAGGTGACGAAGAGAGAAAAGAGGTGGTCTCAGATCCAACATAACTCATCAATAATTTGACTGGTAATGAATTACGGAGGTCTCGTCATCGACCCAAAACAGATGAAGATGGGACAAAACGCCCAATAACAAATGAGAAATACAACTCAACTTTAAAAAATAAAGTATTCTGAACTCTAACATTATAAACTTAAAAAAGAAAATAATATATAGATTCTAAAAAAATAGTATACATAAAAACTCTAATATTAAAAACTCAAATATAAAGAAATAATAGAAACTATCTAAAGATCTATAATATATAAAATATAAATAATAATAATAAACTTCTTAAATAAAAAAGAAAAAAAAACGGATGGGCTTAGGGGGGAGATGGAGCCCGAATCCACAACCATAAAAATAAAATAAATAAAATACAAAATAGAGAATAAAGAAAAAAAATATATAAAAAAAAATTAAAAAAAACGAGACCCATACGGTCTCCTTGTTCACTCTCGTTCTCACTCTCGCTCTCGCTCTCACTGTTTCTCTTTTTCTCTCCAAAAAGCTCAACCCTCGTTGTATCTCAATCTCATGCTTTCTCTCTATCCCAGTTTCGATTTTCTTGATTTCATCTCTGTTCTGATTTAGGTTTTTGTGTTTGAGATTTTGATTCGAAGATGAGTGGTGAGTTGAGCGGTGGTATGTGAATCTGAGTTTGGAGTTTGAGCGATGGTGATAGGTTTACGAAAGGGGGTTTGATAGAGTTTGATGGATGGTTGAGTGTTAATGGTGGAGTTGGGGTTTCACGGCGGTGTTTGGGGATTTTCCGGCAAGGATTTCACTAACGGAGGAAGAGTTCGAAATTGTGAGAAAGTGAAGGATGGGTTTCCGAAATGAGTTGAGAGCTTACCGAAAGTTGAGATGAAACTTTTGCAGTGGGTGCACTGAAGGTGATGGAAAATGAATGGAAGGGATGTTTGTGAGATTTGAAGTTTGTTTATCAATGTTGTTGTTTTGTTTCTATTTGTGTGACAGAAGAAGAAAGCGTAGTTACAGCTTAGGGATTTGAAGCGGACGGCGACGATATCGGGACGACGAAGAAGTTGGCGGAGGTTATGAAAGATGGTTTAGTTGAAATCTTGAGTTTTTTTTTTTTTATGTTCTGTTTTTGTTGAGAAAGATGAAGTCGAAGATTAGAAAATCTGGATTGAACTTGAGGTAGTGTTTGGAGTTAAGTTGAAGGTTTCGGATTTGAAGAACCGATGAAATTGTGAGAGGTTTTCTGGGTGAGTTGGATGTTGAAGTTGAACGGGTGTAGAAGGTGAAATGGTGGTGCTTCGAATATTTGCGAGAGAAATGGGCTGAGTGAGGTTCGATGGTTTGTTTCAGAGTTTTTAGGTTTGTTCTGTTGAAAGTTTGAAGGTTTTGTTTGCTGTCTTGCGTTGTATTGTGAGACTTGTCATGGGTGATGATAATAGGTGGTTCAGATGAAGTTCTGGGTTGGTTCAAGTGGTGGTTTTTTGAAGAGGGTTCGGATTTGTGGTGAGCTGAGTCTGGGTTGAGTTTGGAAATGGGTTTTTGTTCAAACGAGTTTGGGGTCTTGATAATGGTTATGAGTTGGTGTTCGTTTAGACTCAATGCCAGGAAACGAGATAAACAGAAACAACACAGATTAAGAGTATGAAGGTAGAGAGAGTGACAAAATACTTACAGAATAATACCACCAGATTGTTGATACAGAACACAGGTGAGTTTCTTCTTCAATCTCCCTTTTTTTTCAGTTCTTTTTGAGTGAAAGCAGCTGTTTTTTTTTTGTAGTCCCCTTTTTTCTCCAAACATTAAGCCTTTATAGTGAGGTCAATTAGGTTTAGCAGACCAACTCTTGAGGCTCTGAAACCCTCTGCACCTTAGGTTTTAGGTTTGGTCTGCTACTAACCTGTCCTATTACCATTTTTGTGCTAAGACTGTGGTGCTGTAATTGCCTACAACTGCTCTGTATTTGCCATTTTTGTGAATGTGTTTCTGCTGTCTTATTTTTCATGTCCCTGAATTTATTCATTTAAATTGAAAATATCTGATATTTTTTAACCTGCATTTTTACTGCTTCATTTGTGATTTTTTACTGCTTTGACTTATGCTGATGGGGCAACTTTTCAAACTGGAATTTTGTCAATATTAGTATGGGTGGAAGTTGATCATACTCATCCTCTTCTTCCTTGTCGTTTTCAGGAATACTACATGAATTAGTTGACAGTGGCATCTTCTCTGTATCGTGTTCATTCAAAGAAGTAATTTTCAATGGTACTGGCCGAATAACCTTCTGAGAGACTTCAGGTTCTTCATAAATTTTTATACTGCTATCTGCCTGCTGGGAGCCCAATACTACTGGAGACTGATATCTTTGAAATGTCAGCTTTCCATATCAGTAGCGTTTTGATTGCATTGGACCTAACTAGACATGAATCTCCAGGAGTTGGATCATCAGACTGTACTGGCTCAACAATTGAAGAGCCCAGATTATTCAAGGAGTCAGCATCTAAGTTATCAAGGTTAAGACAAGATTTCTGCAGGTGATTCTGGAACCCGGGAACAGGTGAATCACTCAAATTACTTAGATTATTGTCTGCATTTTTTTCAGTTTTTCTCAATAATTTATCATCCACTCTTGGTGACGAACTGCAGGCAACAGAAGATGGAGTTGCAGGAGAGGCACATTCTGAAAATCCTGTAGCTTTTGGGCTTTTATCTATTAAGTTGGAGCTGACAAAATTATAAGGTTCCATATTACCAGCAGACGAGACAGAGCCATCTTTGTTTGCACCTGGATCAGGTCACTCAACTTTTTTCTTCTCGTACTTTGGAATCCCCTCACCCCAATTTAGCCTAGGTTTATTTCTAGAAGTTGTATCTTCAGATGGCATAAAAGACGTCACACATGCAGTGCCTTCCCCTGAATGTGACTCAATAACAGTGATATTTTTGGGTTTCAAATCAGGTTTTACTTCACTGGAATTTGTGCCTGCCATGCTACGTGAGCTACTTGAGTGGCTAAAACCTGAGCCTCAAGTAGTCAAGCCTCCAGATCGGTTCCATTTTAGTGGCTTCCAGTCAATTGAAGAATTCTCTTTATCACATCTCGGTGCTGCTCCCAACTCATTGACACCACCCGTCTTATCATGCTGGTCTTTCAAGTGTTCACAGAATCAGAATGTGGATGAGAGGAATGTGTTGTAGAATCATCAACTGACCTCCTGTCATTATTAATATCAGATTGTTTCATAGAAGTAATTGAAGTTTCAAGTTCATTCAATTTTCCTTGGAGAACTATACATTTGACTTCAGCTTCTACATTTGATGAAAACAATCCTGCCCCATCTCTACAAACACTTTCCAACAATTGCTCCAGCCTTACAACCTCAAGCCGACACTCGCTCTCACGCAAGTAAGAAGAATTGCTGACCTTTTCTGTCCAACTCTTGTGTTCCCTAGGTTCTGATACTGTTACATTGTTTTGACCAATTAGTGCTCTACACTGAGCAGTATACATTGCTAACTCAGACTTTAGGTAGTCAAGACTTGCGGATACTGTCATATTTTCCTTTCATGCAGTTCAATTCTCTACAATGACAGGTGTTCAATTCAGATTCTACATCAAGATTCTTTTCACAAAGCACATCAACTCGTCTGCAAGCAGAATGAAGCTTCTCAGTAAGTTCCTTCATATGACCCGCAAACTGAGCTCTGGTAAAGGTCATAACAACATCTGTAGCAATTGAAAATCCATGCACTTCAGATAAGTGGGTTTCCAGACAAACAATAGAAGAGGAGTCCACTAAAGCATCTCTTAACTTGGCCCAGGTGAGTCTTTCCTGCTCTGCATAAGTTTCTGTGCCTCCATCAGAATTGGAAGACTTCTGAATTATGTTATGTTTAATATCGCCAACCGCAACTCCCTTTGCAGAACCAGTATCGAAAAACATCCCGACTTGTTCATCACACGTCAATTCAAGTGTTTCCGGTGACAATGGCCTATTACAAATGTCAATATCAACTGCATCTGCTTCGTCTTTATTTGCGTGATTCTCACAAACAGGTTCGACAACTTTTCGACTGTCTTGCAACAATTGAGCTGATGAAACAGTAGAAGCTTCAGATTTCCTGGTTTCTACTTTTCTGACTTCTTTCCCTCTTATTTCTGCATTTTTGTAGCTTCTCCAAAGAGAACAACTAAAACTGAACAAAGATTCTTCACATTCTGTGTATGGAGGACATCAGCCAACACAGACCTGTATGTAGCTCTTGAAGATCCCGGAGTTATCGTATCGGCAGTGTCCGAAATGCAAGAAGCTGACGGGGATAAAAGAGATGGAGCTGTAGGGTCAAGTTCCTTATTAGTTTCACATGCTTTAAAATCCAAACACACTGAATTTGAATGGCGACCCTGTTGGTATTGAGCAGTCATTTTAACAGTTTGATCTATGAATGCTTTGCCAGGAAGTATTTCTGGGATTTTCCTCTTCTTGGGTGTTATGACGGGTCTGGGAGTAATGCCTTGCAGATCTGACCCCTTAATAGTATTGGTGTTCCGTCTGCGTTGTCTCTTTGCAGGTTATGTTGTGATGCGGTATGCGATATGAAGGCATGTGCTGAAAATGACAAGGAGGTAGCCTTGTGTTCATTGAGGTGAAGTTGAAGACAGCTGATAGTTTTTGAATCGTGCGCGGGCTATGGTGGCTTTCGGTACGCGCGGTACGGTGTTTGGAAGCTGTCATTTCTCTTCACTTTCTTGCAAGTTCTGATTTCTTTTGATTTTTTTTTTGGCTGAATTAATTTTACGCATCTATCTCTTGTTTTGCAGGTGATGGCTGGCGGTACGGTTATGTAGAGCTTGCTTGGTTTGCTTTGGTGCAGCAGGCTTGGGGTTTGATGGTAAGCGGAGAGTGCTCATGAAATCAAAATATGAGTTGATGCTGGGCTAAACTCAGGCTGGACATTGAGTTTGAGCAGGGGCAGTGCAGGTAATAGGATTTCAAGTCTGCAGCAACTGAAGTTTTGTCTTATTGTTTTTTTTCGCAGACATGCTTTAGAGACTTATCAAACTTTGTTGACGGTGGGGCAGTTATTTGCAAAGAATGATGAAGAGTATTTGGCGCTGGCCGTTGTGGTATACCGCAGGTGCGTTTTTCTCACAGCTGCACAATGACTTTCTTTTTGTGTAGGTTTTGTGAATGTTTTCTCTTGGAAATTGGTAATGGCCATACAAGTCGTACAAGTTGAATGCTCAGGTTTTTTTTTTCAAAGAGAACATGTTGAACAGGGCAAGCGGTGAGATTGGAGAAGGTTCTGGAACGTGCGAGGATACGGTGTTACGTGTGCCGCCAAACTCAATTCGTTGTTTTTGAGAAATCAACTGCAACTGCAAATGGTTTGGAATCTAAGAAGGTTGAGGAGAAAAACAACTTTTCCGTTTTTGATGTGTTGAAAATTCTCTCTGAGAACGGTGTTGAAGAAGAAGATGATGGGCTTACTGTGTTGGAAGCTGCAAAGCGCTCTGGTATTATTTTTCCTCGTCCAATATGGTGGCCGGACCATATGAAATCTGAATTATTCAACTTTGATGATCAGGTTTAAGAGTAGTGGAAATGAAACTCTTTTTTGAGTAAATTTTTGTTTGTTTGAGTAGATTGATAGTGCTTTCATGTAGGATTCTCAATGTTATATATGGTGCTTGTACTTGAAATTGTGTTTTTTTTTATGTTAAAGTGATGTGGTATTGTTTGTATATGATAGGATTCTAGTTCTAATTTCTCTAAGTTTGTAACTGTGGTTCTGAACTTGATTTTTTTCTTTCTTTATAATGAAATCTCATTCCAAGGGGTATAAAGGGTAACCCAACCAAGACAATTACAAAAAAAAAAGAAAATCTTTGGACCTATGTCTAATATTAGAACTGCTTTGAGCTTATCGACACCAATCCATAGCCAGCATGGTTCCCACCAATCCTACTTTAGCCATGAATGAAGCATGAAAATCATTTTGAAGTGCTTATTCTAAATTGATTCTCAAACACACATCAATTGGACCGATACTCTCTTTAACGTTGTGCTTGCACAAATCTCTGTCTTACTGACAAATTAACTCATAACCATTAAAACTCAATCCAATACCCCATACGGGACTTCATGCCTTTGTCTATCAGACCCAATTCAAATTGGTCTTATGATATTCAAACGGCAACCACATATTTTCTGATTTTCTGGAAACCAATTGGTGGGTGAATATACAGATGAAAGTAATATGCAGGTGGGCAAATTTTAGGGTGCAACAGTAGCACCGCAGATGCTCTGGATGAAAAGTCAGCTAGAAGATTATCAGATTTTTGAAAGTAATATTTCTATATTCTGTGATAATACTTCTGCTATATGTTTGTCTAAAAACTCTATTCTACACTTTAAGGTAAAACATATAGAAATTAAACATCATTTCATCAGAGACTATGTTCAGAAGGGTATTATAAACTTAGCCTTTGTTGATACAGATCATCAGTGGGCAGACATTTTCACAAAACCCCTTGCTGAAGATAGGTTCAAATTTATTCTGAAAAATATTGGTATGGATTTTTATCCAGAATAATATTTATCAGAAGCAAATTTCTCAGATGCAAAATGTTTAAAACTCTGAAGTATTTTATTTGTTGTTTATTTGATTTATTGTGTTATTATTTGTGTGTATCTGAACTAACCAATCTTAGAGGATCTGAACGTTGGCTAACATTTCATTTCTCAAGAGAATTCAGAAGCACATGCAAGCAAACACGTGTCACTCTGAATCTGAAAAGATAGCGTGTACACTACTGAAGAGACATTTGAGGTATGGTTTGAATAGTGAAAATCTTGATTTTCCCCCCAATTTGTCAGAATCAATTAATGTTTGAAATGATTTTTATTCTCTTTATTTAAATGTCATTTAATGCTATGTGAGAACGTGTTATGTGTGTCTGTTGATTGCCCATACTGCTCTCTCTACAAATACCACATTTCACACCAATTTCACACTTTTCACTTCACAAACAATTTTATGCATTTCTGCCTTCTCTTCTCTCTTCACAAAAACCCTAAACCTTCGTCCAAACCATCTTCATCCTCTTCAATGGCAACCTCATCTTCTATAGCAGCTCAATTTCAATCAACTATGGCTGCAGTTACATCAGCAAATATGGGAGTGACTCTATTCACGGTACCTAAGAGGACATTGTTAACCCCTGTAGACAAACTTGAAGTTCTCTGTGAATCCATGGTGGAATTTGATTCTTTAGGTGAAAATGGGTTTGAGTTTCGTTCAATAATTGATACACAAGGATGGGTTAAGTATTTTGACAGGTTGTTTGGACCAGTATACCCTCATCTGGTAAAGGAATTTTGGATCCATACTGTTGTTTATCCAAAATTTATACTTTCTTCTGTTCTGGGAAAGGAGATCATCATCACTGAAGATCTCATCAGGAAACTCATAGGGTATGAGGAGATTGATGGAGTGTGTCATCTGCCAGCTAGGCGTGTGGAACTGGAAGATGTTTATGAGGAAGTCATTACATCTGGACAGGCCTCTAACAAATTTAAGGATCTGAAACCTGACTATAAGATCTGGGCAAAGATTTTTCTGGGATGCATCCATTACAGAAAATCCACAAATTCTCCAAATTACGTGAACAATGAACAACTCTACTTTATGTAATGTTTGAGTTAGAGTACAAAGGTAGATCTTCCACACATTCTCTTCATGCATCCGTGGAATCATATCAATGCATCAAGAGAATCTGTAAAGGATAAGGGACAGAAGATCAGGACATGGATTCCCTTTGGAAGATTGATTTCAGACATTCTGACAGAGAATGGTCTTGTAACTGCTCTGTATGAAGCTGGAGTTGAGGATGAACTTGAATCCATTGTTGGAAAACCACTAAATGCAAAGAGTCTTCAGAGACTAAAGATTGTAGATGAACTCACAACTGCACCCAAGAAGTTGAACATTTCTGAAATCAGTCAGAAGAGAATTCCTGTTGACAATTTTCCACTTTTTGGTGCTGAAGAACCAAGGGATATCATTATTAGGTATATTGATTCATGCAAAGCAGATGGAACGCCTATTCCTGCAGATATTCTAATTTGTGCCAGAGAACCAATGCAAGACGTGTATAATGAGAACATGAGGAAGAGAAATCAATCAGAGGCAGAAGAAGCTGCTGCTCAGAAGAAGGCAAAAGTTGCTGACAAGCCATAGAAGTAGATCAAGAGAAAAGCTTATGGAGAAGTTCCCTCTGTTCCCACCAAGCGTATAAAGACTAAAGGTACTAAATCATTTGTATCTTCTTTCTCTAAAATTTTTATAAATGAATCAACATTTAGTTCTATTCCAAAACCCCCTCCCACTCAAAAACAATTTATTCCTGCTCCATCCCAAAAATCTGAACCATCAAAAATTCCTTCCCCATAAAAATCATCTGATCCTATTTCCACTACTCCACTAAAAACTTCTGTTACTCCATCATCTGAACCAACAACAACAACACCAGCAAACCAAATTCCAACCCTTCAACCTAAACAAACAGAACAACATACACCACAACACCAACCAGATATACAACAATCAGATACATCTTAACCCATACAATCTGACCCAGTTGCATCAGATCCTGTTGCAACTGAACAAGTTTTTTCTGAACCACCTATCTCTGAACCACTTGTATCTGAACTTCCATCCAAACCTTATGAGAATCAACCAGAACCAACCAATCCTCTTGAAACAAATATACCTGTAATTGAGTTTCTAAACGTTACACCTCTCAAGACTGTATTTGAAGTGTCTTCTACATCTTGTACCCCAACCACCTCATCTGATTCCTCAGAATCTGATATCCATCCAGATATTCTTTCACCTCCTTCTCTCAGAGTATTTGAATCTAATCACCCAGAACCACCTGTTTCATCTGTAATTCTCATTCCCAACACCATTTCAAAACCTAAGCTAAGGACATATGAGTTTGTATCCTTTGCTTCTTGTAAACCATTTCCCTCTGCTACACTTCCCTCTGGTTTCAAGTTCAAAAATTTCTATCACAGAATTGAACCATCTGACTCTATCACACCTTTTAAACATAAGCTTTCCATCATTCTACCATCTGTTCTCCAAACATATATAAAAGAACTGCCAAACATGGTTTCATCAGAACCTCTTTTATCTGACAAATCTGCTTTCATCCCTTACACTTCTACCTCATTTGATGGTGTTTCCTATGCATCAAATGCAAAACCTTCCTTGATTAATGCCTTAATCAGATCCAAATCTATCACTTCATCTGATTATCCATCCATTCCTTTCTACCCTCGTCCTCTGATCATCATTCCAGAATTCACCATTCCATCACCACCTCAACCTAAGCTCTTCACTTTGGAAACCCTTCTGAAACCAAAATCTAGGTTGAATGTTGATAATTTATTTGCAAGTTTTCTGAAAGAAATAAAGATGCATTTAGGCTCTGCTCAGAAGAGATGTCTGTCAACAATGGATGCAAATGAATCTGATGCTATCTGGAATAGCTTTATCAACAGATTCAATATTGTAGCCTCAAATCTGAAGAATGTATGTTCTGATGATGGGAAGCTCAGATTTGCTGAGACTGCTAGAAGCATGCTCTAAAATGTAAAAAGATCTGAACCATTGCTTCTTGAAGATGTTCCTTCATCTTCTGAAATATTTGATACAGAGGCAACTGTTGAATCTGCTTCTGAAGAAAATCCTCTAGCTATGACTCTTGTGGAACATCCCTCTGGATCTGTTGCTCCTGACTCTGCATCTCCCATGGAAATTGACTTTGTTCCTGCTTCATACTTTGCCCCATCTTCTGCATCTGAGATTAAGAAAGAGAATCAGATCTTGAGGATAAGATTGCAGTTCTGGAAGCTGGACAATCTGAGATTAATTCATGGATGGCCAAGCAAGACCATAAATCTGAAGACATGACTCAATGGATGTCCAAACAAGATCAGAAGAATGAACACATGGCTAAGTGGATGACAAAGCAAGAAGAGTCGTCATCTGAGATCACTCATCTCTTGAAGATGATTCTGTCCAAGCAAACTTAGTTTATTTTTTTTGTATCTGATGTTTGTGCACATGTACTTGAATTTTATCTGATGTTTGTATGTTTTTTGCTCTGAATGAATGAATGACTCAGTGTTTTCTCCATGATTTATCTTTTATGTATTTCCTTTGATTTGTCTTTTAAAAGTTTTTACTTTTTGATTATGACAAAAAAGGGGGAGAAAATGGATCTGACTCTTCAAATAAACTCTACCTAAATGAAACTTCAGACATATCATTTTTAACTAACGTAAACTTAGTGTTTCAGAACGTTTGATAAATCTGACATATTTGTTAAAAGAAACTCTAAGACTCCCAGATCATATTTTACCTATCAGACTCTGACTATGAAACATGCAAGATCTGATGTTTGGAACATTCAGGCTCTGATTCTGAAAAGAATACTCATGCAAAAAGGGAAGTTTCTATTCCTTATTAGTATTCAATTCAGGGGGAGATTCATCATCTCAGGGGGAGTTATATTTATTTTATTTTCTATTGAACAAAATTTCTGATGTTTTTGTCATCATCAAAAAGGGGGAGATTGTTATAACACAAATTGGTTCTTAATAATATCTCTATGTTTTGATGATAACTCTTATGAAATTTTGTATTAAAGAATTATATACTCTAAAATTTGTTTGAGAATGTTTGATGCACATGTTAAAGTAAATATTACTCTAGAAGCAAATTAGATCTGAACATGAGAAATATGCAAGGCTCTGAAGCGTCAGAAGCATCTCTTTGAAGATTTTGAATGCTGCCTCCAGAAGATTCTGAGCACTGACTGCAGAAGGATCTGAAGCAGAAGCTACAGAAGAATCTGAAGTAGAAGCCAGAAGCATCTGAAGCAATGAAGAATTTTGTATGAAGAGTTTCAAGCACAGTTTCTTCAGAAGACTCTGATAGTACTAACGCTGCCAGTACTGAAGATCTGAACCCAAACTCTACTCTGAACATTTACACACTGATAGCACACTTGCTGCAAAGACTCTGATTCAGCAAACTCTGATGAACATCAGAAAACTCTGACCAATCTAGACTCTGACGATTCTTGCTGAAACTTGTTGAAGAAGAACTCAAAGTTATGTCCGTTGGAATAACCAAACGACTCTTTCCTTATTTATGCTAGACACAAGAACACAGACAAAAAGGATTTCTCTGTGCATTCTACTTCTAGGAAAGGTCATGTGATGTGAAGACAAAAAGGCTCAGACCTTTTTTAGTACACAGTCTTCAACGTGAAAAGCTCTTGGACCTCTGTGCTTATAAAAGCAAGACTCCATTCATCTTCTTCAGTTGACGAAATACTTGAAAGATTTTATTACAAGCTCTCATACAACTTATACTCATTTGCTGAATTTATTTCATTGTTCTTCATCTTAAGTGAAAAATCACAGTTGTGATAAAGCTTTTTAGAAGCATTTTTAACACTTGTATTATTATTACAATTGATTGTAAGAGAACCTTAAGAAGATCCAGTTAGGATCAATAGTTCTTGAGAAGACTTTGAACAGTTGTTCTTAGTGCTTACTATTATAATCAGTTGATTAAATAGTGGATTAAGTCCTTGTTTGAGAAAGGCAAATCACTCTTGATAGGGTGGACTGGAGTAGTTGAGTTCAACGAACCAGGATAAAAATCCTTGAGTTTTTTATTTCTAAGTTTTATCTTCATACTTATTCAACCCCCCCCCCCTTCTAAGTATTTTCTCACCTTCAAATCTAACTTTGACTCAAATACGAAAGTTTTAGCTCTCTGTCTTAGCTTTTCGTCGACTAGTAGAACGCGTCGATCCGACTCCCGAAACTCCAGTTATGATTGTTTCCGTAAAAGATGCTAAAGCTGAAAATTAAGTACGAAAATTAAATAAAGGTAAATATAAACTGAAATAGAAAAACATTATAAAATATAAAAATGAACTAATCAAACCATGGAAATGCATAACTACAAACATGGAAGAATGTGCATCAAAATGCACTGATAAGTAGGAGTCTAAGATCATCATGTAAATAAGTAAATGTAAATGTAAGAATAACTTTCATGTATGAGTCGTAAAACATTTGAATACTTCATAATGGTTTTCAACCTACCTCATCATCTATGAAAATGAGATTTGACGGTCATGCAACATACGATCCTATTGTGTCTCCTACCACTGTTGCGTCCGAAACATCATCTGGTATAGGCAACAACGCACCCCCCTCTAACGCAATATCAACTGATACTTTCAAAAATCCAGCAGGGAGCGGTTTATGGTGAAGTAAGTCTCCCAAAGTGTTATGCATTTTTCCCTTGCCAACCATGCGATAAGCCGGTGACGATAAATATAGCCGACAAGGTGAAATGTCCTAAACAAATAATGAATATGATTAATGTGTCAATTAAGAAAATTGTGCTAAATTAATTTCAATGTAATATATACAATTACCTTTGGAAGCTTCTGCACACAATTGATACTATCTTTGTCGCTAGTATCTTTACACTCTGGACCGCACCTTTCTGACATGTATCTCTCTTTGTCTTTCTGTAATTCACGAATTTGAGCTTTCAATTCCTCCAACGTCTCCATCACTTCTTTATTGCTAGGAGTTTTATTCTTTGGTTGCTTATACAATTTTGATAGAGTGACACAAAATCCCTTACCCCTCACACGCCTAGAATACTCAGGAATATTTAACACTCAACTCAGTAGCCTCCTACAATCATCGTCCTTAGCTGCAGTTATAGTCTGGGATAGAGTCTCCTGAAATATAGATAAAAGCATATATAAATATATTATACACTTTTGAGTTACTGACAAAACTAATGTTGTACTTACACATTGTTCAAATACTTGTTGAACTTCTTCCTGAACGACTCTATCTCTTCCCACACGGGCAACCTTCCACAAAACATGGTCCGGAAGAGATGTTGCATCACTTTTCTCCTCTTCTAACTACACATTAAGACAGATAATAAATCATTCATATCCCATTATATATACTTACTATTTTTTGTAACTATATCATATTAAAGCATTTATGTATACTTACTATTTTTTGTTGTAAGCGTGCATATCCGAAACGCCCTTTTTTGTATGGATACGCGGGTTTTGATGTCTGTTTCCGATTTACGTCACTCACAACCTGAAAAAACAAGTTTAAGTAATATCAGTACTCTTATGGAAGAAGTATATATATTATACATTGTTCATGATAAGTTGTACTTACGCAAAATTATTTGGTTCTTTGCTTGGCAACAAATGTCTCTCATTCTTCATCTGAAATCAGATCAGCGTACTTCTTTGGACGCTCCGATTCGACAAAGTTTCGATCAGAATCTTTAAGAAACTTGTTCGTTAAAAACGCTCTAAATCCTCTCAGTTGTTTTCCGGCCAATTGAAAACAATATTTTCTCCTGCAATCATCAATATTAAAATATCTCTGCAAACAAATAAACATACATATAACATGTTAGTATAATTAATTTAAAGATGTAACCGTCGACATAATTAAAAAATATCAAATATCATATCTTTATCTCGCTCCAAATTTTGTCTTTAGCCAGTTGTAACGAAGGAATTCTCCAATTATCGCAAGTAACTGGAATTTATGAATGAACAAGTGCTCCAATGTAACTTGTCAGCATCGCACCGTTAGGCTCAATTAATTGATCTCTTTCATTCCAATGCACATCATACTTTACACCTTTATCTCTTGCACTGATGCTTTTTTTCATAATCGTTATTCCTCTTTTAATTTTGCCTTCCACGTCTTTTGTTTTCGTTTCCATCATGTGATTTTTCCTCGTTGGTGGCCATAATACCTGTAATTCAGAAAAACCAAATTATCAAATGAATGACAAATATGTAAATAAGAAACATATACATAAGAAATATATAAATAAGAAAAACATATATATAATTTTATTGAATGACATAATATGTAATTTTATTGCATGATATAAATATGTAATTTTATTGAATGAGACAATATGTAATTTTACAAGTATCTTTGTCACTAACATCTCTTTCTTTTCTTCATTGGAACGTGGTTTACTTGTCTCTTAACAACACCGGCGGATGGATTGATCCAAATTCCTTCGTTATGATCATTTCTAATATATGATTCGTCCGCTCTAATATTCTCATCTGGATCATCTATAATATAAGATTCCTTCTCAACATCAACATCACCCTTGTCTCCAATATTATCATCGATTACTTTGTTGGAAAAAAGAACTATAGACCATTTCGTACTTGTCGGATCAGTGACATAGAACACTTGTTTAGCTTGCGTGGCTAGAATAAAATGCTCATCTTTGTACCCCACCTTATTAAGATTCACTTGCAAAAATCCTGAGTTATCCATTCGTATGTCACTATTATTTTCAACCCACTTGCATCCAAAGATAGGAATCTGAAACTTCACATAATCAAACACCCAAATGCGTTCGATAACCCCAAAATATGATAGATTCGCATATTTGGGGTTTAAGTCCTTCACACTTGAAATTTGCATTGCTTTGGCAAGCACGGTGACACCATTATTTTGCATTATACTTTTATCATCTTGTTCTTTGGTATAAAATGTGTATCTATTAATTGTGTATGCGCAATAAGAAAACACATGCAAACTTGGATCATATGCTAAACATCTCAACCTTTCTGTTATTGCAGCAGGATCAGAATAAAACTTTGAAAAAATATGATCCTTGAACCATGTTATAAAACTTTGATTGTGCTCACGTACTATCTAATTTTCATTTCTATTCAGATTTAAACCTCGAAGAACATCCTTGTGCATTTCAACATAGGGCTCAACCTCAATGTCTTTATGCAGAACATACAAATGCACTTGCTCCCGTTCATCCCTTGAAACTGTCACAACTTTATTTCCAATTAACTGTTTTCCTACTATTTTTTCAACAACATGAGATTTTGGGAGGCCAATGGATTGAATATTGGACAAATATTCAGTACAAAACTCAATCGCTTCTTCAACAATGTATCGTTCAACAATACAACCCTCTAGTCGACTTCGGTTTTTCACATACCCTTTCAATATTTTTATATAACGTTCAACAGGGTACATCCATCTCATATAAGTTGGTCCACACAATTGTGTCTCTTTCACAAGATGAACAACTAGACGTACCATTATGTCAAAAAATGATGGAGGAAAATACATTTCAAGCTCACACAAAGTAATAACTATTTCTTTTTGCAATGTTGGTAAGATCGCATGATCGATCACCTTACTACAAATTGACCGGAAGAAAAAACACAATTTAGTTATTGCCCTTCTCACTTTTTCTGGAAAAATAGAATGTATACCTATTGGTAGAAAGTGTTCCATTATAACATGGCAATCATGTGTCTTTAAACTCTTTAACTTGAGGTCTTTCATAGAAACAAGTCTTCTAATATATGAAGAGTATCCTTTTGGAACTTTAACTTCACTCAGAAACTTACACAATATCTTTTTCTCCTTTCTAGATAAAGTATAAGCAGCGGGTGGTAGATATGTTCGATTTCCTTTCTTCAAGGGTCCTAATTTATTTCTTATTCCCATTACTACTAAGTCCTTTCTTGCTTTAAGGCCATCTTTAGACTTTCCTTGTATATTGAGTAACGTACCAATAACACTTTCAAATACATTTTTTTCAATATGCATAACATCAAGAAAATGTCTTACACACAACAACTTCTAATACGGCAACTCAAACAAAATTGACCTCTTCTTCCACCCATGCATGACAAGCGTATGAGCAAAAGGCTTGCCAAACTTATTACTCACATCTTTCACCTTTTCAAAAATTTGTTCGCTGGTCAATGTAGGTTGAGCTCTACCTTGTTCTGAATTTCCATTGAATGCTTTTCTCCACCCACGGTAGTGATTATTAGAATTTAAGAATCTATGATGACCAATAAAGACATTCTTCTGACCAAATTCCAATCGCGTCCAATCTGTGTTTTCTTCACAGATAGGACACACACATTGACCTTTAATGCTATACCCCGATAGATTTCCGTATGCTGGAAAATCATTAATTGTGCCAAACAACATCACCCTCAAATTGAAACTTTCTTTCCTATATCCATCATAAACCTCCACACCGTTCTCCCACAAACTCTTTAGGTTTTCGATTAAAGGTGTCAAGTATACGTCTATGTCATTCCCTGATTCTTTAGGGCCAGAAATTAACATATATAACATCATGTACTTCACTTCATACATAGCCATGGAGGTAGGTTATAAATCATAGCAATTACAGGCCATGTGGAATGTGAGATACTTTGTAGGCCATGTGGATTCATTCCATCATTCGATAATGCCAAGAGAAGGTTTCTAGCTTCTTCTCCAAAATCAGGATACTCGTTATCAATTTTCATCCATTGTGGTGAATCTGCCGGATGTCGATACTTCCCATCTATAATTCTATCATCTGCATGCCAAGTCAAGTGTTTTGCATCTGTTTCACTATGAAACATGCGTCTAAATCTCGAAATTATAGGAAAATACCATAAGACTTTTGCTGGTGACAACTTTTTCTTATACTGAGATACACCACATTTAGGACACTCGTTTAATGATGCATATTCATTTTGAAACAAAATACGATCATTTGGACAAGCATGTATCTTATCATAGCTCATGCCAATAGAGCATAATATTTTTTTAGCTTCATAAGTTTGATTGGGAAGAACATTATCCTCCGGAAGCATCTCTTGTAGTAGGGCTAACAACTCTGTGAAACTTTTATCCGACCATTCATTACCCGCCTTTAAGTTGTACAACTTTAATACCGCAAACAATCTTGTAAAAGTAGTGCAACCTTTATACAACAGTTTCTCTACATCGCTTACCAACCTCTCAAACATCTTGGGACAATCCTGAAGATCTTCTTCAAGTGCTTCTGCAATCTCTTCGACTCGATCACAATCATATGTATCCCTGCCATTGTCCTTTGAAGCATAGGTCGTATTATCCCCCGGTTCGACATTCTCGTTACTTATCTCACCATGTAATGTCCAACGTGTATAACTTCTATCAATTCCATGTCTCATTAAATGAGATTCCAACTGAACTATGTCAATCCAACGCCCATAACAACAACCTAAGCAAGGACATGTGATCCTACTGGGGTCTTTGGCGTGTTCAACAACAAACTTAACGAATTTTGATACCTCATTCTCGTACTCTTTTGACAATCGATTAGAAGACATCCATTTTTTATCAATACTAATTAAGTAGGCTAAACTAAGAAAGCTAAACAAAAACAGCGAATACCTGTAGCACCTGTAGAGAAATCACCAACTTCTAGAACTACACAGTAGAATTCTTGGAAACGATCAAAATCTTGCTCTACACAGGTAACCCCTATAACAGACAAAATTAATAACATCATCAACATTAAATAATTCTTGGAAACGATCAAAATTAACAAACATAAATAATTCATTTACTTTCATCAACAACAATAACATCAACAACAATAATTCATTTACTTTAATTCAAGTTTCCATCAACAACAATAACATTAACATATATACGAAATTAATTCATTTGTTTCCATCAACAATATTAACAAAAATATCATTAGAATTAACACTAACAACAACAACATTAACATTATTTTTTTCCATCAACAACAACACTTACAACAACAACATTCCATTTTCATAACTAATACTTCACTAACCTCTAATTCAATTTAATCGCATCCTAACAACTAACTTTACTAAAATTTGTAACTTTGTTAACTCTTTAACAAATTTCTACATGGCATGGCATTGGACATATTCAACATCGAATCAAAGCAAAAAATTATATGCTCAACTTGCATCAAAATAAAAGCAGCAAATACAGGATGTCCAAAGTTGTATCAAAATAGTGGAAACAATATCAAACCTAAACAAAATTTTAATCTTGTATCAAAATCGAAACAAACTACTCAACACTCATATTAGTCAAAACCGAAACAAAATGTAACAATGTAGTGTGAATGAAAGTCGAAGTCTGATATAGAAATAAAATGTAATAAGAAACTGAGATGAAATATGTAGAACAACTTTACAACTGCTATATAGAAATAAAATGTAATAAGAAACTGTAAAAATGTTAACAACCGTTTTTCACCATTGATGTGCATAGAAAGCTAACAGTATGAAACAAATAACAACAGTGCGAGATTGGTTCAAAGCAAACATGTAGGTTTTATACATAATGGGTGGAAGACGAAGACAGACCGTCAAAACGGACGGACGGAGGCGAAAATGGAAGACGGCGACGGAAGAAATGGAAGACGGCGACGGACGGAGGCGGTCGGCTGGAAGCAATGGACGTAGGTATTCGCTAGGTTGTTTATGGGTTGTGAGCGTAAGAACTCCGAAAACCACGTCTGTTTCTTTTTATGAATTTTCTAGGTTTTTAAATTTATGCCACTTAATCCTACGGTAGCGCTTTTGCATGGCCTTTAGCAGCACTTTATAAAAGCGCTCTCTAAGGTCTGCTAAGGCAGGACCTATAGCAGCGCTTTTATAAAAGTGTTGTCTTATGTACCACCTATAGCAGCGCTTTTCTAAAAGCGCTTTCTTAGAATGACCCCTTTAGCAGTGCTTTCTGAAAGCGCTCTCGTTGGTGACCCTATAGTAGCGCTTTCTAAAAGCGCTTCCGTAGGGCCTAAAATTCGGCTTTCTAAATTTGGAGTTTTGTGTGATACTGGCTAAAATTTGGTGATGCACAAGGGGGGCCATACGGGCTGCAGACAAAGGAGGTCATTTGTTTTGTTTGATAGTGTACATTTTCTTGTCATGTTTTAGCAGCTTGTGTAGCAGGAAACAGAAGTTTGTTTCTATTGTGGATATTGGTCTTTGGAGTAAAGGGTTTGTAGCAGGGGTTACAGATGTTTTGGATGGTGAACTTTCACAAATTTGGGATGGTTTTGGTGAAAGGTTTTAAAAAAAGAAAAATCTAAATTTAATTAAAATAACTTAAGAAAAGAAAAACAAATTAATTAAAAGGGCTAAATTAATTAATAGAAGTAAATGAATTTAAACTAAAATGTAATTTAAACTAAATGAATAAATAATAAAAGTAAAAATGACTAAATAAAGAAAATTCTAATTCAAAGTTATAAATTCAAAAATTAATTACATAAATAGCAACAATTAAATTAAATTAAATTTGATTAAAGACCAACATAACCTAATTACCTAATATCAACTTAAAATAACTAATTAAAAGATTAATAAATAAGTGATAGCAATTAAAAAAAGAATAACATAAATACTTAATTAATTAAACTAAATTAAATTAATCCTAGATCATTTAACTAAGAAATAAATAAATAAAGATATAAAATAAAATAAAATCTTAATCATCTAAATAAACTAATTGAATTACCAAAATTTAACTAAGAAATAAGTAAATAAATAAAATAAATAAAAATGAAATAAAGTACACAAATTGAAATTAAATTTAAACTAATAAAAACTATTTAACAATAAATCACAAATGAAACGAATAAATACATAAAAAAAAAATAAAAGGTCAAATACCAAGATATTCAAAAATGTAAAACGAATGCACCAAAATTATCAGCGCGAAATGAACCACTCGGAAAAATACAGCGTTTCGTCCGATTTTGAAATAAATCTTATTCATTGAAACGATTAAACCTGTCCACAATGCAACCAATTCAGCTGTAATTCCAATAAGTCTATTCTGCCTGATAACCTGGGCAATATACAAGAAATGATTGACCTAAATGATATACGAAAGATCAAAGAATCTTTGGATAAAATTTGGGGTATGACAACATGTGACTCCATACAAAAAATAGGGGTTGAATTTTAGAAGTTTGAAAATCGTTGACTAAAATCAAAATCGTTTTAAGTATTGGAGTTTGCAAACATTTTAACAAAAATGTTTGAATAGGAAACAAAAATATGAGGTAAATAAATTAAGCAAAAATTACAAGAGTTAATAGAAAAAAGATAACATAAAATTTTTATATATGTTAGGTATTAAGTAAGTGACCTACTCTTCTCCTAAAGAATTGATTTTGAAAGTATCCATTAATGCATGATAGCTTTTAGAAGGCTAAGTCCATGAACCCCTTTATACAAGGAAATGAAGTTTCAGTCTAACTTCGAACCAAACAATGTACATAATTTGAAATGGTTAGTCACCAAACAACAAACAATTTTGAAGGGTTTATTCTTCTCGCCAAACAGCAAACATGCTTGATATGGTTAGTCTTCTCACCAAATATATATTTTGAACAGGATGATCTCGAACCAATGTGGAGTTTTAAATTGGATCTTCACATAGCTGAATTGAGGTTTTACACGGGTTGACCACAAATCGAACAAAAAATTTTACTGTGATGTTCTCGAACGTATTTTGCTTTTACACATGTTGAACTCTATAATCAAGTGAGATTCTATACCAAGCTGGTCTCAAATCGATAGAACTTTTAATTGGGTTGAGCTCAAGAACCGCTGTGAAGATTTTTCTCTTAGTTATTCTTCACAAACCCAAAAGAAGAGTTTTTCTTTAATGACGGAACTCACGAACCAATATGAGACTTATTCTAATCACGAAAACCAAACAAAGATCATTTGAAATGGTTTAGCTCTAAACTAAAAAGATAAATTCCTAAGGATTAATTATTTACTCAAGATAAAATTACTCTTGGTAAATTTACAATTTAAACCTTCACCCATAACAAATATCTCACTAAACTCAAGAACGCTCACAATTCACTACGACTAAAATATGTGAGAAAAAGATTGAAATGATTTAGAGAAATTAAGAGTGATGATAAGTGAGATGTTTCTCATTTTCTGGATGATTTGAAATGGTGGAGAGGCTCTCTATTTATAGGCTAAGAGATGGTGTTAAAATGAAAACAACTCATGGGTCTTTTAATTGTCCTAATCGATTAGGTCCTAAGTCTAATCAATTAAGTAATTCAAATAATTAATTATTATGGCTCAACATTGAAGATTTTGATACAGAGTCATTACTAATCATTAAGAGACTGTCATAATCTATTATGAACTTAATTCTCACTCATATAAATGATAAGGTATTTGCTCTAATCAATTAGACAGTTAAAAAACCTATGCTAGTTAATTTGAATGTTTCCAATTCAACCGAAAATGCTCTTAAAACATTTTTGATGATTTTAGTTAAAATGAAAAGGCTCCAAAATAATTTTTAGTGTGTGTGTGTGTGCGCTTATGCATGTGTGTGTGTGCGCACGTGTGTGTGCATGTGTGTTTGTGTGTGTGTACGTATGTGTGTGTGTGCGTGTGCATGTGTGTGCATGTGCGTGTGCGTGTGTGCGTGTATGGGTATGTGTGTGTGTGTGTGCATGTGTGCTTTTGTATCACTACAAGAAAAACGATGGATTGCGACGGTTATTTTGGCAGGTTACGACGGTTGTAGTACCGTCGCAGAAACGTGTGTCCCCAGGTTGTTTAGCGACGGTTGAAAAAACCGTCACACACAACCGTCGTTATATTTCACGACGGGCTTGAACTGACCTAAACTGGAGATAGCGACGGTAAAAGACCGTAGTTACTAGCCTTTTGATTTTTATTTTCATTGTTGATTGTGACGGTTTAAAACTGTCGTGAACTCTATTTAAAGACTGGTTGGAACTGACATAAATTGGAAATGACAACAGTTAAATATTGTCGTGAATATCCTTTTGATTTTTGTTACCATTGTTGATTGCGACGGTTTAAAATTGTCGTGAATGTGATATCTTGACGGTTCATTATTAATTTTTATATATTGTATTATATTTTTTTATAATATATTCTTTTATTTAAATTATTATCTACTAAAATAGTTATATTATTTTTTCTTTAAATTATTTATACAATAATATTTTTATTTATATTTTTTTTTATTTTTTCTATCGCTTTTTAGCGTAGTAAAATTAATTCCAAAACTTAATATCAAATAAACATTATAATATCGAAAAAAACGTGAGTTTCATAATCATGTAAAAATGAAAGTTTCATAATCATGTCAACACCCAGCTAAAACCATCAGAAGTTGCAATTGCTAACCAATAGTCACCAGCTAAAAATGACAACACCCAACCAGCTGACATTACTACTACAAGTGCTATTCCCCACCATCTGAATGCTTCTGTGAAATATTGTTTGTATACTTTAAGGCTCACATGTCCAGTTTCTCTTCCCTCGTCTTCAATGAGCTTTGCTGCAGTTTTATCATCAAACTTAGATTGATCTTGAGAGGACTGCTTTTCAACCCCGCTTTTTTTTTCTTTCGATACAATGCAGGCGAGTTTTAGAGACTGAGAAGAATCATCATTGGAATTATCACTTGTTTCTAATATCTCCATAGAGGATTCATGAGCTGCCACAAGTGCACCAAAATCTAGGCCTGCTTTGAGAAGTTCATCATACTTTCCACTTTGCACTACTCTTCCTTCACGCATCATCTTTAAAGTTGATGTCAAAATATAAGCTAAAATATAATATCTAATACTATTGGTAAGATTAAGATAAGTCGGGACAAATTGAATTTAACTTCCATTTACAGAAAAACTCAATAATTTAGGGACTTGTGAGCATATACATACCATGATAGAGTCAACATTATGCAAGAAATCAACTTGATGAGTTACAAGTAAAACAGTCTTATCTTTGAGAGTTCCCATGATACATTCCTGCAAAAAGATGGAGAATTAATTGTGATTTGTATCAGAAATTTAAAATGACAATTCATTTATTATGGAAACCAGTATCATCTTGATTGATACTATAATGTATTGTTTATAATCTGAAAAACCAGAATAATGTAATAATCAAAATAGCAGAACAATGTAATATTTCCAAACAACATTGAAGCAGGATAATCTAAAAAAGGAAAATCTCACCAACAACGTTTTGACTCGTCTTGAATCGCAGAATATTACCAAACATTTTTTCGTTAATTGTGAAAACAATTCTAATGGACATGGAAGATTCGGAACCGAAACAGGAGCAGTCCAACTTCCTACACAACAAACAACCATTATAGTAGGACCTTTAGAAGAATTTAACTTGAATACTTGCTTTGAGGATTAGGAGATAATCGCGTAAGGACAGGTTCAGGCTCTCTTCCAAAACCTGCGGCAGGGGAAAGATTTTCGGTCTTAACTTTTCGAACTAAGTCAAAGAAGAACAGATAATACGAAAGCGATTACAACATTGCATACCTGTCAAAGACACCCAATTTTCACCGTGAATGATGGCAGAAAGTAGATGCTGAGGGTCGGCACGCTTCCTTTTGACGGCACTTCAAAGCAGCAACCCCGTCGTCTTCGCACACCATCGCAGGAGTATCAGCATCCGGTTTTGTTTCCAAAAGCATGCCGCATCTCTAGCACACCTAACTGTTATCAAACCAATGAATTTGAGCTGAACAAAACCTACAAATAGCAGTCATTAGCACACGATGGAAGTTCAGTACAGGCAACACATTTTTGCAACAAAATGTATTATATTATAATTGTTTTAATCTCAACAGCATTTGATTCCATGTTGCAAAAATTAGTCTAATCATGAAGCTTTTGTCTATATTATATCACCATTAATGACCAAAGACTTAATTTTCAAAGCAATTATTTGAACACAGCATTAACAAATATTTACCTATATACCAAAGAATCAAATGTCAATTTTTCTAAAGTCTCAAATTTATCAACAGAGAATAATAAAAACACTATCTGCAAATATTCTTATTCATAGCATAACTCAACATGATTAGCCAAATAATTAGCCAAAATATATCATATAATCTACCTGAGTGCAGTCAAACTTTCCATCTGGTTTTGCTCCAAAACTCATCACATTAACAACTTTCTCACCATGAGCAAGAGAATCTTTGGCCACATTTTTACCTCTGTAGATATCAGGACCTGCAACACGTCTTACTCTTGGACCAACATCCACATAATTACTAACTATTGCAAACCATAAAATTAAAACACAAACTTTTTTTGCAGTGACCATTGAATCTCAACTCCAAAACGTGTAATCTGTCGTGACGTGTTACAAATCAATCATGATATGAATCCAAAGCCACCATTTATCATTCAAACATAATAGGAATTCGAATTAAATAACAACTTAAAAATAACAGTCTGCAACTGTCTTTCAAAAACCATATAGCAGTTCAGCATAAATCCACATATATAATCCAAACTTCAGAACGAAACAACCCAAAATTACACCCTATACGGTCTAGAAAATCAACGAAAAATCTTATACAACTTAACATTACCAGCAGTTCATAAATCAACTTCAAAATGAATCGAGATGAAACCAACGGATTACCGATGTTGCTGAAACACATTTATTGAATGGCCGAATCAATGCGATGTGGATGCTGAACAATGAGTTTTTCATGGTTTGCTCGCTTGGATCATTTAGAGCAAAGAGTGTGGATAGAAGAAACAGAAGCTAATGTTTTATGGAAAGGAAAAACATCATATAACAGGTACTCACATGATGCATGTATGGATCTCTATTCAAATTAATTCGAATATATTACAAGTTCATTCTACTTATTTGTTCCCATTTGCAGGGTCTCATGCATCTATAATGATGAATTTCTACAACTTGCCACTCTAAACTTTGAGTTTAAGCAATTTCTATACAAAAATGAACTTAATGAACTTAATGAACATAATAGGTATACTAAAATTTCCCATAATTAGTTTGATCCGAATCTTATTCATACGAATCTTAGTGGATGATTACATTTGATTTCAATATGTAGGTGGGTTAAAAAGTGTGGTCTGATTAATATGGGATTCGGCAGAGAAAAAAGCACTTGTTGTTACTTTGTTGTTGTTGCAAGTTTAACATCCCTCCCTCACGACTTTTACGTTCGAATGCTTATAGCTAAAACTGCAATTATAATCACAGTTACAGATGATTTCTTTGATACTGTTGGTTCTCTCAATGAACTAGAAATCCTTACCGAAGCAGTTCAAAGGTACATAATCAAAATTTGTTTCTAATAATTGTTTTAGATTTCGTATATAATAATGATATATGTATTTTTGTAAATAATAGATGGGATAGTAGAAGCCTAAGTAGCCACAGCAAAGTTATATTTGATGCACTTGATGATCTTGTGAGTGAAGCTTCTAAAAAATATCTCCAACAAGAAGGAACATGTGATGATATCTTAGGAGACTTCACACTGTTGATGCAATTGCAGAATTCTTCACCATCCAATGGTTGAAATCTCATGAGAAGGAAGATATTTTCATAGAGTTGCCAACTGATACTGAACCTGAAGTTACAGTGATGTTACACACCTATAAATATATTTTTCAAGCTCCATCATCTCTACCCACTATCAGAGCACAAAATCACACTATACCATTATTGTAAGGCTAAAATCCTGTTAAGGTTAAACCTTACAAGTACCCTCATAGTCAGAAAAATCAGATTGAGAACATGGTTCAGGAAATGCTGCAACAAGGGATCATTCAACCCAGCACTAGTCCATTCTCATCACCAATTATTTTAGTGAAAAAGAAAGATGAAACTTGGAGGTTCTGCACTAATTATAGAGCTTTTAATGCTCTAACAATCAAAGATTGTTTTCTGATTCCAACAGTGGATGAGCTTGTAGGATGAACTATTTGGAGCGAAGTATTTTTCCAAATTGGATCTCAGATCAGGCTACCATCAGATATTGGTTCAGCCAGAACACAGGTACAAAACATCTTTTAGAACACATCATGGCCACTATGAGTGGTTGGTCATGCCATTTGGATTGACAAATGGTCCTGCAACATTCCAGAGTTTAATGAATCACATCTTCCAACATGCCTTAAGAAAATGTCTTGGTGTTTTTTGATGATATATTGGTTTATAGCACCAATTGGATGGAACATTTAAGACATCTAGCGACAGCTCTCAAAGTATTACAAGATAATACCTTATTTGTCAAGCTATCCAAGTGCTCATTTTGATTTAGAGAAATCGAGTACTTGGGTCACATTATGAATGGAGAAGGTGTTTCTATGGATAAAGACAAGGTCACAACTTTCTTAAAATGGCCAGTTTCTCAAAATATAAAGTGGAGAGCAAATCTTGTTGCTTGGGCGAATGATGCAGGAGTGAAGGTGTATGATACCGCCAATAACCGGTGAATAACATTTATCGAAGCTAAGATTGATACTGCAAATTCCCAAAAGCCCAACTTCCAACACCTACATTATTTTTGGTGAAGCTAAGATTGAGGACTTGAGTTCATAGCTACCAACTCAGGCATCTAAACAATTCAAAGCTCCTAATTTGAGAAATGTTGGAGCGAAGCCAGAATCCTCTGGTATTTCTTCGGAAGAGGAAGATGTAGACGAGACTGATGATGATCCCAAGGATATCGAGTTGGTGGTGACTCAAGCTAGTGTGCCAAGATCAAGAGCTGTTAAAGCTCTCAAAGTTGCCAATAGAGACATTGTTGCTGCCATTATGGAGCTTACTACTTAATGCTTAGAATTGGCAGTGTTTTGTTTTGTGGAGCTTACTACTTAATGCTCCAGGATGAAAAATATACAGGGAGTTTGGGGTAACCAAGGAAGGCGTTATTTCAACACTGATGTAGTTGAATTCAGTGATTCTCACTTTACCATTTTTCTATCTCAACACTAATTTGGCTACTATGAACAATTATATCTTTCTCAAAAAAATTCTATAGAAGATCTAGTCTAAAATAACACAACTCGATATTTCGATTTAAATCGCAAGTATATTATGAAGCCTGTTTTGAATTATAAATAATGTATCAAAAATATAGTTTAAACTCCTAAACAAGCAAAGGACTCAATCAAACAACAAGCACAATAGAGAAAGCAACCGCCGCAGCTAGACATGATCACCGAAAACAAAATCGAGCCTGACATAAACTCGGGACAAAACCATTGAATTAAAAGCACACAAGATTTCAAATAAAGGTCTTATACCAGAATTTGCTACCGCAACCTTTCAGCATCAAGAAACTCGATTCGACATGTCCACACAGATAAATAATCCATTTTTCTTACACAAATTTAACTTTCAAACAGAGAAATCTAACACATAATGCTTAAAATCCAAACCAATTAAATACAAAATTCAGAGTAAAATCCAAACCAGGATCCAATTCAGGGTTTGAGAAGACAAACCTGTAAAGATTCGAATTGATGGTGGTTGCTTTGATGGTGATTCGGTGATTCGCAATGACAGTGTTAGGTTGAGAAAAATGTTAGTTTCCCTCTTTCTCCAAGGACGTGAGCAGCAAATTCTTAAAAAGAAGTGAAAAATACGTGGAAAGAATTCTCAGTTTTTGCGGGAAGATGAAATTTTGGAGCACGGCGATTGGATATCACCGTCACAGATGAAATTTTGACAATTTTGAACGATAACGACTGTAGCTTCCAGTCATAATACAGTTTTATTTTAATAAATTTTTTTATTTCTATATTTTGATTGAATTATTTTGTTTATTTGATATTTTATAATATTATGATTATGAGTACATATAGTTTAATTTTATATTTATTTTTTATTATAAAAATTGTTTCTAAAATTTTGATATATAGTTTAATTTTAATACTTTAATTTTGGATATAATATTTTGAATTTAATTTTTACTATAAAAATTGTGTTTTATTTTGAGTATATATAATATTTTCATTTTTATGTATTTTAAGTTTAATTTATTACTATAATTATATTTTATAAATGATTTTAGTCATTTATTTATTTAAAATACATAGACTTATTTAGATTCGCCATTGGTTATAGTTTGTGTTACTGAGTTTAAGGGGCGACAGTTGTTCTACCGTCGGAACATAAAATTTAGGGCGGCACTTGAGACAGTCATGAACTTATTTGTAGGACGGCTTAATGATAACAGTCGTAATATTTAATAATCTTTTAAAAATATAAGGACGATAGGTGCATACTGTCGTGAAACGCGCCTCTATATTAGAGTTACGACAGTTATCAAGTAACTGTCGCAATTTTTGTGTCGTAAAACTCTAATTTTCTTGTAGTTAGTTTGTGTGTGTGTGTGTGTGTGTGTGTGTGTGTGTGTGTGTGTGTGTGTGTGTGTGTGTGTGTGTGTGTGTGTGTGTGTGTGTGTGTGTGTGTGTGTGTGTGTGTGTGTGTGTGTGATTTAGTCATACTATACAAAATGTCCTTATATATTTATAATACACTGATCCCTCAGATAGACACGATTAGACGAGCTTTCATACTTTCTCTCTCTCACACTTTGAAGCTTCAAGTTCCTTGCAGAATATACCACTCATATAAGCACTTCACTTGAATATTCTATGGGATGAGGCTTGAGATATCTTCAAGTTAGTCACTATTATCAGAGAGTGGTAAGGTATCACCGGTAATCATAGATATAGATTCAGAAGCAGGGCTTGATCTTGGTTAACCACCTTGTGCAGTTTTGACCACATGAGCTAACTTTAGTAACTTGTTGACTTCATTCATTGTTGTCATCCAAACCACTTTAGTGTTTTTATCATCAAAACCATCAAAGCTAAGCAGTTCCTTCTTGGATTTCTTTTTTGTTATACCTACAAGCACATGGTTCCACATGTGCTACACTTACTTTATATTAATGTTGGTTCTTAATCCCCCAACATTTTGTCTCGTACAACATCGCATGTCTTACGATTATCTGCTAAAATTTTCCATTCAGATTGAAAGGTTCTTTTGTGTCACATAAATCCCTTGCGGCCTCCTCCATTTCACCCACCTAGCTAGAGTTTAATGGTTTACATATTCTTCTATTTCTCCATCATTTTGTATTACAAACCCAAGATATTTAAACTGTGTGACTTTTAGGGATGATAAGGTGTCTAACTTTCACACCTATGTTAGAAATTCTTCTCCTTTTGCTGAAGCTACATTTCATACACTTCATCTTACTTCTTCTTAGACAAAACCATGTGTTTCTAAGGATTGTCTCTAAACTCTCAATCAAATCCTCCTTCGGATTTCGAATAGGACTATACCATCTTTAAAAATCATGCATTTTGATACTATCACTTTGATGTGTTTTGTGAGTAACAGGGAAATTGTTTGTCTCTCCACCGTGTGTCTGTGCACTATTCAACCCCTTCATACATATCATGGATAGCTCAAATATAGGTCATTCTAAAATATTTATTCTTTAGAGTTTTCCATAAAATATCTCTATGCATTATATCACACTTCTTGTCTAAGTTAATGAAAATTAAGTGCAACTTGGTCCACGTGACACTGCTTCATCACACTTTATAGTAGATCGATCACTTTCGTGGACGACCTCCCAAGCATAAAATTGAATTAATTCTTAGTAACTCAAGTATCTTTTCTCAGTCTCCATTCGTTTATTATTTTACATAAATTCATGGTATAATTCATAAGTTTAATCCTCTTATAATTAAGACAAAATTGTATATCCCCCTATTCTAATAGATTAAAGTGTTTCTTCTCCATTCATTCAACATTTTCTTTGACCTCATAATTTTGTTAAAGAGTTTGGTTAGCCAATGAATGCCTCTATCTCCAAGTATTTTTCACACTTCAATAGATATGTTGTAAGGCCTAACCGCTTTATTGTTACTCATCATTTTCAACACTTTTTTTACTTCTTGTTTTTGAATCCAACTGTCATAATAATAATTTGTATCTTCTTCTTTAATGTCAAGCATGTTAGAGTGTGATAAGATATCATATCATATATTAAATAAATTTGTAGAAATACATATTCTACCTATACTTTATAAAATTATGTTCTCAATAGCACAAATGTTGGACCAGATGTCTGGGACAACGTGTACAACTAGTTTATGACAGATAACAGGTTTTGGGGACAAATGTATGGGACATTGTATACCAGAAAGTAAAAACAAATAACACAACCAAATCATAACATATTAACTTATTTAATATGATGAAGCATAAAATTAATAAAGTACACAAGAGATTGGCAACCCAGTTCGGCGAAACCACACCTACGTTGAGGGGGGGGGGGCACCCTACCCAAGAAACGAAATTCACTACTTTGAATAAAACCCCGTGATGTTCAATTCCTCTTCCTAATCCTAGTGAATTTTCATTTAGGACTCTCCCTAAATATGAGAATCCCTCTCACTTTCTCTCAATAACTAACCTCTAGTGATCAACTTCAATAAAAACTCTATTGATTGTTGAATTTACAGCTCAACTAAGACAAGCAAATAACTATTCCAAGTTACTGAAACATATTATGGTGTAAACAAACTAGATCCAACACTAATCCTTATGATATAAGTGATAGCATTAGTATGGAATATAAGAAACAAAAATATTTTATTCTCAAGCTTATAGAATTAATATCTTGGAATAAAGTTTTACAACTTAACAAGGAAACCAACATCTATGACTTAAGATATGAATGGAGACGCTAGAGTGGTGTACAATAATAACTCAAACCAAGACTCAAAAAATAAAAACTCTAACACTATGAGTCTTCAAAAAGTACACCCCTTATTCTATGTTTGAGTCTTCTTATATAGCAATTCTTCTTCTAGGCTTTTTCCAATGAGCAATTGATTTGATTTCGTCCAAAAAATAACGAAGATTCTATTGATATTTATTTATCCCAAAAATATACAAAATATATGATTTATTACAATTCAAAAATCATATTTAATTTGAATGAATTGCGTCAATTTAATCAAACAAATCAACATAAATGCATTGCAACAATACGACAACAAATTTGATTGAAATCAATCAGGAATTTCTCTCCTAACAATATCCATCATAACCTGCTGACAAAGGCCAGATGTTATACTACACACATGTTAGAACATTGTGTTCCTCATGTTGCACTAGAGCATCCAAATTAACTCTCTTTAAATCTTCTTTGTAGTGTGAATATTGGATTAAATAAATTAAAACCATAACTGCAATAAAATATGTTTGTTGCTAGATACCAGATGTTGTAGCATACATGTTGAAACATTGTGTTTCACATGTGTCCCTTCTGCACCAGAAACAACTTGAACGTACTCCATGTTATTTTGCATAATATAGTCAATCCAAAAGGAATAACAATTTATATCATTTTCCTTAACCAATACTTTTCCTGATTCATCTTTAATACATTTTACTTAATCCAAATATCTTGTCTATCTATCTTTTAGCAAGCCTATATATAGATTTCTGTTTCTCATGGCTTCCTAAAACTTTGTATAACCCGTCAAAAACTTGGTTTCTTGCTTCACTCACTGCCTTCTTGGACTCTTTCTTAGCTTTCTTATACTTTCCCATATTTCAGTTTTTTAACACCTACAACACTCTTTAAAACATTCATTTTTTACGCTAACTTTACTCTGAACACTTTTATTCCACGACTACGATTCTTTATTCATATGTCCAAAACTTCTTAATTATTCCAACATATTTTTATCTACTTTTCTAATCTCTTAGATGAGTCAACTTGTTCCACATATCATTTTCACTTCCTCGAATTTGTCTGAATTCTCTCTCCAAAAAATTGTTTTGGAAACTTCCTTAGTTTTCACCCTTCAAATTCCACCTCTTGATTTGTGGATCTCCCATGTGATTTCTTCTACTCGTTCATCTCTTGACTCTTACATCCATAAAAAATACTCTATATTGGATAGTAAATCTCTCTCCCCATATAACTTTACCGTGCAAGTAAATCTTTTTATCTGACTTTCTAATAAGAAATAAATATGTCTAGGAATATTTTACTTCACTCTTATATGTGATTATATGCTCGTATATTTTTCTAAAGCATATATTAGGTATAGTAAGATCAAAAACCAAAGAAAACTCTAGGATGGATTTACCCTCGTATTTACCTTCGCTAGACCTTACACCCCATGGACGCCCTAAAAACCTCTTGTTGTGCTCCTTAGTTGTCCATTTAGATCCCCTCCAAGAAAAATATTCTCTTCTTGAGGTATATCCTGAAATAATCCTTCTAAATTCTCACGTTATTTTACTTTAAGAGTGTGTTCGGATGAAATATTTTTATGAGGGAAAGTATTTTTGAGACATTTTAAAATGACTTAACCAAAATTCATTGTTTGGATTAAAAAAAATGGAGAATTGTTAAAATGATGTAAATTTATGAAGTATTTTATTTAAGTTAAATTTAAGAAATTTCAAATGACATCAATAAATAAAGAATTTGAAATTGCTCTCTCACTCTATATAATGCAAATGTTAAATTATTTATTATTAATTTTTTAATTTTTGCAAGATGATTCTCATATTTTATTAAAATTTCAAATTCACCCCTAAAATTTTCAATAAATTGCGAACAAGTCCCTAATTTTTTTTTAATTTTACAAATTAGTTCCTCAAAATTTAAATTTTTGCAAATTAATCCCTATTTTTCATATTTTAAATTTGGCCAAACTTTTTAAAATTTATGAAATTATCCCAAATATAACAGCGAATCATTTTAATACTCTATCCAAACAAAAAAATTTAAAAATGAATGAATTTCAATTGAATCATTTGAATTGACTAGAATTTTAAATTCCCTACAAAAGTTTAATTACATCATCCAAACACACTCTAAGGTGCTATGCTAACCCAATTTGAGATGCGTAAGTACCAATAACATTAAAGATGTTTTGTGTCACTATAAATTTCAGGGTTATGATAAGATCTCATACTTTTTCACATCCACGATATCTTCATCCCACTCCTTGCATACAATAATTTTCACCCTATTTTTTTATATAACTTTGTCGTTGTACCAATGTTCAAATCATAAGCTATTTAATTCTTTCGTTTTTCACATGTCCATTTAATTTTTTTATAGATGCATGAAATTGGTCTTCCTGAAACCATATTGTAAACTGTTTCCATAGATTTTCTAGAAAGTGTGTTCATATTCGTTGTTTCAAAAGAATCACACTCTCATGAACTAATTTCTTTACTCACACTCATCCACAAAATCGTGAGAGTCCTTGCTTATTTTCCACCATATTGAGGCAATGGCCCTTACTTTGTTGATATTGTATTCGTGTTGGTTAAAAACAATAATCTAGCATTCACGTTATTGCATAATTGATTTATGTCATAGAAATTCGTCTTTATTTTAGTTGTTGATTGCCTAACATTATAGAATTGCACTCATATTCTATGGAAAAAGAAAATATTGTTATTAAAATAAATAATGTATTGAATAGTGTATGTGTGATTTAGTTGTTAGGAAAATATTTTTGTTCAAATTTATTTTATTTATTAAAAAAATGCCTCACAAGAAATAAAATAAAAATTTATATAAACAACTTACACTGCTTTTGATGAATATAATGGGGTAAATTTTAAATTTAAACCATAATAAATTAATTAAGAAACAAAAGTCAATGTGTTTAGATGTTATTTACGATAAGTTCCATTTGAAAGAGGATAAATATATCATTAAAAGGACACTACCACTACTTTTGTAAAAAGATCAATCTAAGATTGTTTTGCAATTTTACTTTAGGGACTTTTGAACAATCAATTCATGGGAGAAAAAGATTACAGCTGTGCAATACATAAAAAAAAGAAGATTAAAGGAGTACAAAAAATTGCTAAAACCATTTATAATGGCAATTGCAAATGTCAACTTGGAGAGATAAAATTTGTAATGGGCCCATAATATTTTAAGCAGAAATTGTGTAACATAAGTCATTTGGCCCGTTTTACTTTATGTTTCAAAAAAGCCAATGTTTCATGATATTGTTTTAACTTTATGGATATCATTTTTATTCTCAGGTTCCACCCAAGTTTTGTCCTCTTATGCTGCCCCTAACTTTGATCTCTCCTTACTTCAATTTTTATATTTATAGCTTGTACTCAAGAAAGTAAAATACTAAAGTTAGCCCCTAGTAAAGAAAAAGTATAAGATTGGAAAATATGAAATAATTAATCTCCTACATTTTGACAAAATCAACTATGATAAATTTATTGTTGGATCAATAGGTGGGCTTTTGGAACCAAGTCCTTCGATGATATGCATAATTGATGGGCTAATATGTGAGATTTTGAGATGGGAATACCTCTTTACATTTTTATGTGCATTTCATACTTTTGAAAATTTGAAAATGCATTTTATGTATTTAAAGATGTATTTTTAAATATATTCAAAATTACAATAGTTTTTTTTTTAATCCATCTCATATTTAACAAAATATGATTAGGAGATGTATCTTCATTTATTATTTAGGTGTATTTGAATATGCATCTCTGAAATACCTCATGTACTCATTTATGGTGTCTTTATTCACTTGGATGATTTAATTAACGACTCAGTGATATTTTCAGAGATGCATATCCTAAAAATATCAAGCGGAAAATTGGATAGAACACCACCTTGCATGATTTTATTCTTCCTGCTGAAAAAAGCCTCCATTTTTCAAAATCCTTAAAAAGTTTCTCTCATTCTCAATCAACTTTGAAACACCAAAAACATCATTCTTGTATTTCATCACATTAAAGGGAATAAAAGAAGTTGCAATTGCAAGTAAATTCATTCATTCCATCCCTCATTTCTTGCATTAATCAGATTTTTAAGCTGCATAAAAAGAACGTTGAGTCTGGATATGCATACTCTGGACGAGGTTTGGTGTGGTCCAGATATGCATATCTGAATTGTTCTGATAGTTTGAGTTTTGAATCTGTTTTTGTGTTATTTATATTATTAGATATGGTGAACTCGAATATGTTTCGGAAAGCTATTGTGAATATGGATGTTAAACTGGTTGAAATGAAGCATGATGTTAAACTGGATGAAGTGAATGATGATGATAAATCGTGTGCTCGACCAGCCATTAATGAGGTAGATGTTCGTGCACAATTTACGAATAAACAAGAGTTTATTGTTCGTGAGCATATGCTACAATGGGTCTGCATGGAGGCCAGTAAATTGGGGTTTTGCATTATAATCTAAAGGTCCGACAATGGTTCGGATAGAAGACAAGCGTTTGTAACAATGAGATGCAAAAGAAGTGGCATGTACCAACCACAGATTAGGAAGTTGAAATAAGATGACACGAGATCGAGAAAATGTGAGTGTCTGTTTAAATTGCACGAATATCGTATGATGGATGAAACATGAAAATTTAATGTGATTTCTAGTATACATAATCATGCCTTGACTGACAAGATAGTCGGTCATCCCGTTGTATGTCGCCTTGCTCTAGAGGAGAGGGAACTTGTTTTGGACATGACATTAAACATGGTGGCACCGAAAAAATACTCGCATCTTTGAAATAGAAAAAAAAAATCTAAATGTTTCAAATATCAAGCAAATATACAACGTGCATGCTCAAAACAACAAGGCGGTAAGAGGACTAATATCTGATATGCAACAACTATTGAAACTTTTGAAGATGGCAACTATGTTTCTAGGTAAAGGGTTTGTAAGGATAAAGTCACCGTTTGAGATATATTTTGGAGTCATCCTGATTCCATCAAGTTGTTCAACAATTTTCTCACCATGCACATAATTGATTCAACATACAAAACAAACAAGAATATAGTTTCACTCCTGGAAATTGTTGGTGTTACTTTTAAGGAGATGACTTTTTAGTCAGTTTTGCATTTTTGAAATTCGAAAAAAAGAGGACAGTGTTACATGGGCTTCAGAATTGTGCAAGACTATGTTGAAAGACCAAGAAAACATGTTGCAAGTAATAGTCACTGACTGCAACACCACATTGATGAATTGGTTGCAACGATGATTCCTAAATCATCTCCATTACTTTGTAAGTATCACATAACCAAAAATGTGACAAGTCGAGTAAAACCTATGATAGGCACCAAATAGGTCAAACTTGAAGATGGAAAAATGATCAAACCTGGTGTGGTGATGGAAAATATAATTGATGCATGAAATTGTATAATAAATTCTTCCACGGAAGAATCATATGTTGAATCTATAATACGTAAGGATGAAGTTTGTATTCATTGGAAAAGGCTCTGTTTTATGATGATGGTATGGTGAAGGATGATAAATCAAACATATTTATCATGAACAAGTGCGAAATGATCCAAGAGAGATTCATAAAGCTTATGACATCATGAAATTGCACATCAAAGAGCAATTGAGGAGAATTTCCTATCCATAAACAACAGATTTGAAATCACCTTCGGAACCGGTTAAAATAAAGGGTGCCCCTGAAAAGGTCAAACCGACATAAAGTGACAAATTCACGCGACGGTATCCTTCATACTATGAATATGTTGACTCATATTTTTTGGATTCTCCGACTCCAAATTCCCAAGAAATTCTTTTCAATGGTGCTTGCATTAGCAAACCATCTCCTCCACTACCGTTACCAAAAATCAAACACATTAAAGAGATGATGCTTCTTATGCACAAATACATTTAGCATATTGTAAATTTTGAAGGTGACGACAATTGTGGTTTTCGAGCTATTTTAAGTTTTCTCAATAAAGGAGAGAACGACTACCAATTTTTTCGCTGTCATCTTATACATGAGATGACGACGCATAGGGAATCACACACAAAGTTATACGGGAATACAAAAATCATGATGCAATTCATAATGCTCTTGTTCCTTATCATAGTAGTCCGACACCGTTTGAAAAATGGATGCGATTCTCGAAAATAGGGCATCTTATAACAAGTGCTTATGATAGGGTGTGTATTAATTTAACATGATATGGTTTCTCAGAAACATTCTTTCCATTTTGGAGTAAGCCACCTCAAAATCCATCTGAACACATCATGTGTATTGGTTGCCTATAAAAAATAACATTTTGTTCAGGTTTATTTGAAATCACGAACTCTTATACCAAAGGCATCACTTGAGTGGAAGATACATTTCACACAAGATATTAAAACTTGGTTGAATCACTTTCTGGAAAGGATGAAAGATTTCACCAAGTTGAGCGACATTGAAAGATAATCAAATAAGGAAAGGTCAAAGAAGGAACCATCAGTAGATTTAGGTTGTGGCATATCTTTTAATGCATTTTACTTTTAATCTAACAATGCAACTCATTTTTTGTATGTAACGCATTGCCTAATGTTATAAAGTTTGGTTGTAATTTTTGGACAATGTTTATTCTTCTAATATTTCTATTGCATAATACACTGATTTTGTATGAGCAATTGGCTAGGTGGGTCCGAAGATGCAATTCTTGATGCATCTTTAAATTATTTTATAAAAAAACATGAGACTATATGAAAGTTCATCTTTGTAAAGCTCCCTGATGATATGATAGGGTTTGTAAGGTCCTTATTGATCTACAACTTCTATAAATAGGGTCTCTCATTCCATTTTCTTTACACAAATTAGAAGGAATACATATCCCCGTCTTGAATTTGTTGGCACAAAACCCCACTTCAATTTTGGGTCTCCGAGGTCATACTTCTCTTTGATCTGAAATCCAAATTGAATACTTTCCTATGATATCCAGATAATCAGAGAGTTGTTAAGCTCGAGTATCCTTCACCGTCGATTGAAAAAAAATGGAAGATACATTTCACCATGCTTGAACTGAAGACAAATGATGATTTAAGGGATATATAGAGTGCCTTTTATCGTTACTCAACAGAGGTTTCATTTGAAGTGGACACAACGAGTGCAAGATCGACTGAAGATGTTCTAAGGATATTACAACGACTTGAACCACCAGTATATAATTAATTGTAACGTTAAATTTATGTTAACCTTAACTTATATCTATGTAATGTTTATTTTGAAATTAATTTACATTTTTTATGCTTGTTTCTGGTTTGAATTAACAGAGTATACTCTGGAGTTACATCTCCAGAATACTCATTGAATATTAAACTAAGGGGAGTTACGAAGATGCATCTTCATATTAACCTTTTATGTATACGGAGATACATCTTCAAACTTACTTTTAGTAAAACATGGGGGATCTCAACAATTCCATCAGAGGCGTACACCTAAATAAATAACAGGGGCAAACGATTGTACAAATTTTTTTATCCCCTCAGTGTTTACATAAAATCGAGGTAATAACATTGAGATATTACCTCAGTTCTACAAAAAACCGAGTGTTAATATTGATCGTGTCATCCACTTCTGAAAATAATAAAAATGTTGATGTTAAGGGTCAAAATCACGACCTTTTAGTTTGTAACCTCGGTTTTAGAATCAACGAGGTGACAATTGGTTACTTTTCATGTCTCGTTTCGTTAACTCGTCTGTGTAGCTAAGACTAAATACATTTCATGGCTGATGTTAGAAGTGTTATATGTAGTTTTTGTGTGTGTGTGTGTGTGTGTGTGTGTGTGTGTGTGTGTGTGTGTGTGTGAGAGAGAGAGAGAGAGAGAGAGAGAGAGAGAGAGAGAGAGAGAGAGAGAGAGAGAGAGAGAGAGAGAGAGAGAGAGATAAATGAATATGCATCTCCAAACCCTGGAGACAGTTTTGACATTTCGTGATTGTGGGAGAGAACATATAAGGGTGAAAAGAGTACCTTTTGAAACATTATCTTGGTAAGCATGATTTTTTTAACAAATATGGGATGTGGATAATATCTTTCTTTTCAATGTTAAAATAACTTTTTCTAATCATTCTCATTTTGTAAATGACTTAATTATAATATAATTGTTTTTTAACTTTCAAATGACTTGATTATAACATAATTTTTTTAAATGACTTTCTTATAAGATGTATTTTTTTTAATTAAAAAAAGGATTTATTTATGTATTTGTATTACTATGCTTAATTTTTCAATTAATTAAAAATAGATTTTGTTTGGCAAAAAATAAAAATAGAATTTATTTAATAAAAAGTAGTAGTTGATAAATTAGTATATAGAAAAATAAATTACAACTTAGATGATTGACTGATCAAGAATGGACAATTAAATGATGCAGTTGAAGGGATAATCAAGAAGGGACAATTGTACGAGTATACTAAAGATGACAGTTGGGGTCGAGAAGACTCTCCAAAGAGAAAGTTATCCCCCAAGAAAATAGTTGAAGCCATGGTTGGGGAAAAAGCAAATATGTGAGCAACAAAGAATATGAAGCACACAATGGGAAACATCGGTACATCCCATTCAATTAAGTCTTAAAGAGTCCACACAAGTTTGCAACCTTCCCTACAATAATCAAGCTTATGAATAAAGTGAAAAAGGTAACATATTTTAGTATGATCTTGCTGCTAATTCCTTCTTGGTTGCTCAAAGCTCCATCCTTCCCACTCCTTTCTTCGTTGGATTGATACACTCAGGTGTTCGAGTAATTCACTATACGATGAATCATGTTCTCTTCCCAAGAAAGAGTAACTCTAACCATATAAATAAATTATACATACATCAGGTTTGGTTTTAGGTAAACAGAGTTGAGAAAAATTGGGCCGATGTAATATTCCATCATATGATGGATAGAAAAAAGAAAAACACTCTTTTACCGTATAGTTAACTAATCATGAAGATCATACAGTTCTTTAGATACAATTTAAAGGAAGAGAAATTAGATATTAGACACTCAAGACTAAGAAAGGGAACACTAAGTCAAATGAGGTTCATGATTCAAAACAAGGAAATAATATCACTTCCTCCAAAAGCACCACCAAGATCACGACGACAAGAAGACAACCCTACGTATTCTACATTAAATATCTTCAATAACTTCCTTGAGTATCAACAATTCCTAATAAGTGTGCATAGGAAGACAAATTCAAGGCTTCACCACCTCACCGAAAAACTAGATAAAACCTATTTCATATCCCCATTTGTGTCTAGTGAGGATGATGAAGAGGAGAACTAGTCGTTTTCTAAGTGTTCTTGCTTTGTTTCTTTTTAGGTGTCTTTCTTTTATACTGCAATTTCCTTCTCTCTTGTAATTTGAATTCTAGTATGTATTGAATCAATGAAGTAAAATGTTTTCCCTTATTAGTAACATGGTTGACTATGTGATCAATTTGCTTGCATATTTAAATTTTTGTCTTGCATCTTTACCTGCCTTTTTTATTATGACAAAAGAGGAGAAGTATACTCTCAGAGGGAGTAGAGTATATTCTCTGCTCATGTAAGGGGGAGTCTAACCAATCCAAAAATTATCTATTTGTTTTCTTATACCACCTCCCTGAGAGATGTGTTGTCATCATCAAAAGGGGGGATGTAGAACAATGTGCTTGTAGGTATAATCAGGAAGTGATCGAAGCTCATAGATAAGCAATATATACTTAGCCCTGATAATGTCATGATTTTGGGAGATGTTTTGGCCATGGGTAATCATTCCAGAAAAAAAGGATACCTGGTAGGGGAAGAGTGAAGCTTTGAAGCAAAAATGGTTTAAGCTTCAGCAAGAAGTATCAGCTCTGGAAGATAAATCTATGTGTGCCGGGTCTCTTTGGGAGGATTTGAAAATTCATAGCTCTCCTTCTTTTTTAACTGTCAGGATCGTTGAGCTTGATTCCTCCTTGGAGGTGGAGGAGAAGTCTTGAATGGACACATTCACTATTATGGAGGAGATAGAGTCTCATGTTGACAAGGCTTTGAAAGTCTTAAACAGGAGAAGGAATTTCAGGCTAAGGACTACAAGGCTTACGGGGATCGAGTGGCTAGACTGAAGAAGAAGGTCGATAAGTCCCTCCAGCAAAATCTTAAGAGGGTGTATAAAGCCTTTGACCAAGAAGTCGACCAGGTGGGTGTCCTTCTCCCGAACCTATCTTTCCCCTGATTGCAAATCGATCCATTCAAGGTTGTTTGGGATGGGGTTTTAGTGGAGGACGTTGATCCACTGTCTTAAGATGGAGTGACATAGTTCCTTTTTTATTTTGTCATAACCATGGCGTTGTTCCCTTATTTCCTTGATAAATATACGAACAATGATATTTATCTATTTACCATTCTTGTTTTGATGTTTTCTTTTTGCATGATGCAATGCATTAAATATTCTCTATGGTATTCTTACTTTATTGTTTGGATCATTCTCGGCTCGGTTTCATAACTCCGAACCAACTTATGTTTTCGCTGCCGCAATGAATGAATTTGACTATTTTAGTCAGTAAGGGCTTACACCATTAGTGTTATCCCTCTCTTTGTCTTTATTGACTGTGAGATGGAAGGCTCTTTGAAGCTTGTTGTCGCATGTCCCTCTAATGAGATTCAATATATTCGATGAATTTGTTACCAGGACGGCATGAGTCAGAGTAATAACCATACTTAGTCTTTACCCATCCCGGTCGAGGAGAGTTGAAGAAAATATTCAACATCACAAGGAACCTTCTCGAACCAAAAGTAGGGTTCTCGTCCCTTCCCCCAGTTTTTCTTGTAATTTCCTTCCCTCCACCACCTATGCTCTTGGAGTTTCTATTTCCTAAGAAAGAGTCCATCACATGCGATTCAAGTGTGTTTTGCATAATAATGTCATGTTTCATATACATATTTTATGCCATAGTCTTAGAGATATAATATTATCACATGTATAACATTTCTTTTAGGCAAGGAATTTATTTACATTGCTTTAAAAAACTTTGAAAAATACTTATCTTACGCGTTTGGGGCCTCACCATGTTTTCTCGGACAATAGACCTTAGGAAATCCAAGTTCGGCCATCTAGAAATTGATTTTATATTTGAAATGATATAATTTTAGGCATCCCCTAGCGCCGTTGTACCTACCTCTCCTTTATGGGCTTTATACACCATCCTTTGGCATGTTGTGTTTGCTTTCTTTAGTCAAAGAGGCATCATAATGTATTGTTATTTGGCCTGTACGATTACGAATTTTGTTTCCTTCCTATAAGATTTGATCATGATTAATCTACTGTGCTCAGGGTAGCGCTAATGAATGGTGACAACTCGCCCGAGCTTATTATCCATTTTCTATGATAGGTCGAGTATCAGAGTCTACAAGGCACGCCTAGAATATATATATATATATATATATATATATATATATATATATATATATATATATATATATATATATATATATATATATATATATATATATATATATATATATATATATATATATATATGTCGTTCTGCCATCGCACATGAAGCCGTTCTAGTAGCTATGGGTGTAACCCCGATAACCCTCAGTAAACGGAACATAACTCCTCCTCCTATTGAAATGAACTTCGATCTCCACACTCCTCAAGAACAAGATATGTTCCTTCCTCCATTGAGAGCAAGAACACTCCAAGTGCCACCTTCTAGAGTTTTGACTCCGCTTCCTATGGAATTTCTTGGGATCTCACATAGTTTTGGCATTCTCGAGGCGAACATTGGCTCTCAAGGCGCGATTGAATTGATCAACGGTATTTACAACATCATTCAGCAACAAAAATCCAAAGCAGTAGAAGAAAGATTCCTTCGCCTAGAAGAAATCATCCATAATGCCAAACCCCCGACAAATTCATTGCAATAGATCGTCTTTATGAGAAATTGCTCCGCAGGATCGTAACCATTCATGGAGAGAGATAAGGCAGAGTCCATAAATCAAATGAACGCTCTAATGGTGGAAAGCATAATTCTCCTTCTGAGATTTTGGGTGGAGACCTAGGCAGTTATGCTCGATCTCCTAATCGTGAAGAATACTAACAAATTCGGGCGCAACCTAAACATTCTTTATGTTCCCAAATCTTGGAAAGTAAGATCCCCAAATCAACGCAAAAGCCTCCCAAATTGGGATAATACGATGGAAAAGAAGATCTCGGCAAACACGTATAACTTGTCAACAAACGGTGTAACTACTATAGCACTGACAAGGCTTCCAAATGCAAACTATTAGCATTTGTGCAAACATGTATCCGACAGAGTCAAAGTTTAACATAGTCATTAGAGTAGTAGTAGAATATAGTTTGTAATAGTTAAATCTATAGGCAATTAATAGTAATTTGAATACGTGGTAGTCGATTGTAGTTTTCATTAAGCCGAATGCATGTTGTAATAAGTCGAAGGAAGATATTTTGAGAACTACTTAATGTGCAAGTAATCTACTTATAAATAGGAAGTGGTTTTGAACTTGTAATTTGTTAAGTTAATTTAATTGAATACATTCTTCTTCTATATTCCGAAACCTAATATTTTCTCTTTTCTCTCTAAAATTTTATCTTCTCTCTTCAAATATTTGTGCGAGGGAATCGTCTTACAACCAACGTGTAGTTGAATTACTTGAGTGACGAGTGAAGACGATAATTTTGGATCAATCAAGAAAGTGATTGAATCTTGTTTCGATTCCAACATATGATATCTACAACGCTAAATGTGATTATTGGGAAGCACAAAGCAATGACTTCTCATCCAAACGAGAATTTTCCAACAAATCTCCCCATATTGAATGGCAAGAATTATGATAATTAATGTAAGCAGATAGAGGTTGTCTTCTACTATCAATATGTTTGGGATCTTGTAAAGAATGGAGTAACACCAAATGGAGACAATGCCTCGGATGAACAAAAGGTCGCATATAAATATTTGAAGAAGAAAGATTATAAAGCTCTCTTTATAATCCATAAATGTGTTAATCTAAACACCTCTGAGAAATTTGGTGACATAGACTAATTGAAGAAAGCATGGGACATTTTTGAGAAATATTTTAGACGTTCTGAGAAGGTGAAAGTGTGGCTGATTTCTTCACTAAGGTAACAAGACAGGTGAATCAAATCAAGATGTGTGGAGAAGTGTTGACATCAAAATCGATAGTTGCAAAGATCTTGAGGTCATTGCTTCCAAAATTTGATCATGTGGTCATAGCCGTAGAAGAATCGAAGGATGAGTCAAGTATGAAAAAGAAGAGCTTCAAGGGACACTTGAATCTGATGACCAAAGAATAGCTAAAATATTTGCATGCAAGACCAATGTGATCTGGCTTACAAGCACAACCAACAAAAGAAAAGAAAGGCAAAGGAAAATGGAATATCAACAAAGTAAGAGGAGGTTATAACAATTCAAATGGTAAGAGTCATCAACAAGAAGGAAATAATTCAAATCAGAGAGAACCCATAAACTAAAGCAATCACAAAGGTGGTTTTGCAAGTATAGGAAGAGGTGGTGGAAGGAAACCTGATAAGAATCATATTTCGTGTTTCAATTATCCAAAACATGGTCACTATGCTAATGATTTTCCTGAAAATAAAATAAATAATAGAGAGAGTGATGCAAGACTTGCAAAATACAAAGAAGATGAAGTATTGTTAATGGTCACAACAAAAGAATAAGAAAGATTCAAGGATCAATGGTACTTAGACTCAGGCTGCTCATCACACATGATTGGAAGGAGAGATTGATTTTTCAACATCAGTTCTTTGATGAAGAATAAGGTGAAATTTACAAATGCCAATACCTTAACCGCTGAAGGTATTGGTGATGCTTCAATCATGAGGAAAGATAGCAAAAGGTCAATGATTTCCAATGTATTGTACATATCGGGCATGAAAAGCAATTTGTTCAATATAGGGTAACTGATTAAGAATAATTACAAAGTGTTGATAGAAGATAAGATTATGAGAGTAGCCGACTCAAGTGGCAAGTTAATCTTGAAGTCACATATGTCTCAAAACATAACCTTCGAGATTGAACTTGATGTGATAGAACACAAGTGTCGACTAACTGCAACTAGGAAGGATGAATGGCCATGGCACTACATACTTGGTCATCTTAACTTCAAAGACATAAGCAATATGAAGATAAGAAACATGGTTTCAGGTTTACCAGAAATCCATATTCCAAATAAAGTGTGTGAAGAATGTGTTCAGGAAAAGAAACACAAAAACAACTTAAGCAAAAATGCAAGAAGTAATTTGAAATCCACTTTTGAGTTCGTATACTCAAATGTGTGTGGTCCTCTTTAGGTATATTTGATTAGAGGTAACAAGTATTTTGTTACATTCATAGATGATTTAGTTGAAAATTGTGGACATACCTAATCACAAAAAAGTGATGTGCTTAAGGTGTTCACAAAGTTTAAAGCTATGGTGGAGACAAAGTGGCCACAAGATCAAGATTTTAAAGACCGACGGTGGTGGAGAATATGTGTCGAGAGACTTCGACACATTATGTGAAAAATAATGGATTATGCATGAGGTGGTGTCATCATACACTCCTCAACAAAATGGTACTTATGAAAGGAAGAACACGACCATCATGAATATGGTAAGAAATACGTTAAAGGGTAAGCATCTATCAAATGAGTTATGGGGTGAAGTTGTGTCAATTGTAATATGCATCTTAAACAGATGTCCAACAAAGAAGCTATAAGGAATTACACCAGAAGAATATTGGTCTAGTGTCAACCCTAGCTTAAGTCATATAAAGGTGTTTAGATGCATAGCACATAGACATGTGTCTGACTAATTTATAAGGAAACTTGATGACAAGTCGAGCCAGGTGATCCTAATAAGATATCACTCAATTGGTGGATACAAACTATTCGATCCCTTAAACAAGCAAGTTGTGATCAATATATGTGTGATCATATATGAGCTAAAGAAGTGAGATTGGAATGATAATTTCAAGATGGATTTAGTGAGAATCCTATGTGATGAACCAACTAGTGAAGCTAACAGTGGAATTTGATCAGAAAGAGGTGGGGTTTAAGCAGGCACAAGCAAACACCAAAGGATAAAAAATATGCATGCAAGGCTGCAAGAATGTGTGACCGCATCAAATAATGTGGTAAATTATGAAGGTGAGATGGTACACTAGGCTTTCTACGTATACATTGAGCCATTCAATGTAACTAAAGCATTGAAGGACTCGAAGTGGATGCAAGCCATGATGGAGGAGTTGAAGTCCAAGGATGTCAACAAAACCCGGTCACTAGTCGAATTGCCATAAGGTAAGAAGTAAATTGATGTGAAATGAGTGTACAAAGTGAAGTTGGATCCAAAAGAATGGGTAACCAGACACAAAGCAAGACTTGTAGCGAAAGGATTTCTTCATAGAGAAGGAATCGACTTTGATGATGTTTTTGCACCAGTTGCTATGATAGAAACAATCAGGTTGCTTATTGGCCTTGAAAACATGAAGAGTGGTATATGTGTCAGATGGATGTGACATGTGTATTTCTAAATGGCCCGTAAATGAAGAAGTTTATGTAGCACAACCAGTCAATTTTGTGGAGCAAGGTCAAGAAAGCTATGTATACATGTTGCGTAAAGCTCTGTATGGACTCAAACAAGCTCCAAGAGCTTGGAATAAGAAGATAGATGACTTTATAAGGGAGAAAGAGTTTGTAAAGTGAACAAATGAGAATGATGTATATGTTAGACGAAGCAGAAATGAAGTGATCATACTCTGTCTCTATGTAGATGACTTATTGATAACAGGTAGCTTCAAGAAAGAGATCGAAGACTTCAAAAGTGACCTGAGCAAGAAATTTGAAATGTCAAACATGGGCAACATGTCATATTTCCTTGGTATCGAATTCTACAAGAGTAATAGAGGTTTGATGTTACACAAAAGAAGATATGCAAGTGAGATACTCAAAAGATTTAAGATGGAGGATTATAATGCAACTTCGACACCAGCTGAACCAAGATTGTAACTGACAAAAGATCTAGATGAAATGAACTTGATCTAACTCAGTGTAGAAGAACCATTGGATCATTAAGATACCTTTGTCACATAAGGTCTTATCTAGCATACAATGTAGGCATGTGAGTAGGTGCATGCAAAACCCAAAGGTTTCTCATCTTACAGCCGCCAAGAGGATACTAAGGTATCTCAAAGGAACACTAAACTATGGTATTTTGTTTCCTGTGACAGATAAAAGAAAGGAATGCAAACTAGTGGGATATACTGGCTCAACTTAGTGTGGTGATGCTGAGGATAGAAAATCCACAGCTGGTTATGTATTTATGCTAGGTAGCACCAGTTGCTTGAAGCTCAATAAAAGAATCAGTTGTAACGTTGTCATCATTTGAGATTGAGTACATAATTATTTCTCTTTGTGCTTGTCAAGCAACATGGATGGCAAATCTGATTGAAGAGATTGCAGGTTAAAATCATGGAGTAATAATAATGAAAATTGATAACATGTCTGCTATCAATTTGACCAAGAACCTGATAACACATGGAAGAAGTAAACACATTGAAATGAGATTCCATTATCTTATAGAGCAATTAGCAAATGGAAAACTAAACTTAGAACGCTATAGAACCGAGAATCAAATTGTAGACATCATGACAAAAGTTGTGTGGATGAAATTGTTTAAGAGATTGAGAATTATGATGAATCTAGATAGCTTAGACATAATGAATTGGGTGGTGTATTAAATATGTAATTTTTTGTGTTAAACATGGTTGTAAGATGCAGGATTCGAATGAGTCGAAGCAACATGTATTTGATAGAGTCGAAGTCGATTGTAGTCGCTAGAGTAGTAGTCGATTATAGTTTGCAATAGTTGAGTCTACATGTATTCGATAATAAGTCAAATACAACAAGTGATAGTCGAATACAGTTTGAATTAAGTCGAATGCATGTTGCAATAAGTCGAAGAGAGATATTCGGATAATTACTTAATGTGTAACTAATCTCATTATAAATAGAAAGAGTCTTTGTAGTTTAATTTGTTAAGTCAATTCAATTTAATAACTTATTCTTCTCTTCTACAAAATCTATCTTCTCTCTTTTCCCTTTTCTCTAAAATTGTATCATCTCTCTTCAAATCTTTGTGCAAAAGAATCATTTTACAATTAAAATATAGTAAATCACTCAAATAAAAAGTAAAAAACGAAAATCTTAAATCAATAATAAAAAAAAAGTGGTTGAATTTAGTTTTATCATGATCTATTCCAATCCCAATTTTGTCATAAATTAAATCTGTTGAGCACCATTTAGAAATAGTAGCTGGCAATGTGCAGATAAAGTTTGCTATAACCTGAAATTTGCAAATTATAAAGGCACTGCTCATTGTACAATCCAATGCTTTAAATTCAACTAATGCTAGTTGGACAAGTAATTAATTTTCTACAGTTAGTTAGTGCAACACAACACAAGAATGCCTCCAAGGTAAATTAATGCACCAAATAAAATCCATATTAATTAAAAATAAAAAAACTATGTAATGAATTTCTTTCTGAAAACATCATAAGTAATCCTTGCCATGACTATTACCATAAATATATAAGATAATTATCATAGTGTAACATTTAGAAATCAATGAACAAAATGGAAGATCTAACCTAAAAGATCACCCGCAATGATTTCTAACTATTTCTAGGATTTATATCATCTCTTTTTCAAACTGAATGAATGAAATGATTTCATAGAAAAGGGAAAATACAAAGTCATAATTGAGTCAAATTTATAGGTCTAAACCAAGTTTAGATTTTAATGTACCAGAAGAGTTTAACTATAATATTAGTTGATTTATTTGGTACGGAAGGTCAGGGTATGATGTTCCGCTCTACAATTGCGATCGGAAGAGGATCATAACAATTCAATGTTAGAACTGACATTCAAATTAGATTAGTCGATTTAGTAGATAAGAGATTAATGATAAAAAAAATATTTTTTAAAATATTTAAATAATTGATTTATTAAAGAGCAACAGCAAGGATATTTTAGTAAATTTAATTTATAAAAATGAATAATTTTTCTTATCATTCAGTATCCCTATTTGAATCTTGAACCAAATCGGTAAAGGCCTAAATCCTGGCCCCTACCCCTAAAAACCCAATTGGCAAAAGAAAGAAAAAAACAAATTCAAGTCTCAGTCAACAACTTTCTCTAATTAACACACTAAATAATGTAACAGGTCATCATAACCTATAGATACATAGATATAGATATACCCCCTACACTATTTAATTTTCCCTCTGCTTAACTTAAATTTAATCCCTGCAAGGCTGCAACAGAAAGATATGTTATTTTTCAAACCCCCTTGCAAGATACTACTACCCCCACACTAGTATGTGACATAACATAACACTGCTACAGTTAGGTGGTGTAGTGTAGGAGTCTCACTTTTCTTGGATTTTGAAAAGCTAAAAATCTTTATCACTTTTTAACATTGTTTGAGAAGAAACCAAACCAAACAGGTCCTTGAAACCAACCACGCTTATGCATTTCTGAATCATCTTTAATTCAAACACAACTGTTTCTAAATAAGGTAGAGAGAGAAAAAGTGATTATTTGTGCGCGCATGTGAAACGTGAGACCACACAGCACAACACACATGATAATTACTGATGTATAAACAAAAGTGGAAATTTGAAAGGTCTCTATGGGGAACACAGATTAACACACTCTCTTTTTATCTTTCTGCTCTGCACTAACACTGCACTCACTCGCCATAACACAACGACAACATTGTTGACCCTAACCTACCAACATTTTTGTTGTGTTTTTTTTTATTTTTAGGTTTTGATTAGTACTAGTACTACATGTACTAGGTGTTAATGTGAAGTCTAATCTATCGTAATTAAGAGTAATGGTTTTGATTAGTTTTTGATGGTTAATTAAAGGGTTAGAGAGGGAGTGAGAATAGGCACGAGGCTCAAAAATTCAGTTCCTTTCGCACTCAAACTTAAAAGGCCTCGAATTTGAAACGGTGAAAAGGATATTTTGAACAAGACAAAATAAATAAAATATACTACCATTATTAAATTTTAATGTTATATCATTATCCTCATGTATGTATACGATGTTTGACATGCATGCATGATGATGACTATTAGGACTTTATTTTGGCATTTGTTAATGCATCCATACATGATTTTGGTTGCTCTGTATCCATGCAGCGGATTAGCCGGTCGTGGTTACAACTTCCATTAATGTAGTTTTCAACAAATTGGATTTTTTAAATAAGTAATTTCATTTCTTAAGGTATAATAGTTGAATAAAAAATATTGTCTGATTTAAAGAGAATTAGAGCATTATTTTTCTGCAATGACAAAAGTTGAGTATATTTAAAAATGAAAATAAAAATAAAAATTAATTAAAAAATTAATTTTAATATAAAAATTATATTTAAATTTAAAATGTTCAAATCATATTTTTATTTCAGAATAAAATTGAGAAGATATTAGTTATATTCTAGAGCAAGAGATTGATTATATTCGAAAACAAGAAAATATGTCAAAATTAATTTTACATTATAATTAATATTAATAGTTCTAAATGTGAGCAAAGTATATGTTTTGGATCCAAATATAGAGGGAAGGGTTCGATTCGAGTTTCGGGTCAAACAAATGGAAAAGAAATTGGTATATGTTTGAGGAATCATTATTCAGTGAGTTCAAAGACAACTAATATGAACGCAAATTGCAAACCTGTTGAGTTAGGGATGTTTGAGAATTATAAATTAGTTCTAATAATAGCTCTGATTATAACGAGTAATAATAATCACGTTGTTTTGGTCTCTTCTTACTCAGGAGTAATGAGACATATGATGGCTCCTTCAACCTCATGAGCGATTTGCTTAATTGGTGAATCGCCAATATCAATTTGGTGTATAATAAAAAAGCTAGGTTGAATGTATTTCAAGACGGCTTATACATTTAATCCCTCGGAAGTGAAAACAATGTTATGTTAAAGTCGTGTATTAAGGGTGAGAAGTCTTGTTTGAGGCTTCCTCAAGGAGTGGATCATGAGTACTTTTACATGTATACGAGTGTTTTAGATGATGTAGGGGGTAGGGATTCCCGTTACTACATTAAAGGCTCACATTTTGAAGATGATTAATATCGCCCCCTCATAACTCCACCTGAATAGTTAGGTCTTCATCTAGGAGTTTGAGGTCATATGTATGGTTATTGGGGTCATACATATTGTGGGTGATTTCATTTTGTTATATGGGACAAAAGGTAGTTAGAATTCTATAATATCTCCTGCCAATAAAGTGATACTCATCTTTTATTCGTTGAATTACAAAAACTAGATGGTTAGTTCATTTGGACGCAGGGAGATATATATTGCCTTATGGTTATCTTTGAGGAGACTATGGCTCAATTGTTTCCTCTGTCTTAGGCGAGTAAACCCTTGTTGATAGTAGGCTTCTTCTATGATAAGCTTAGTGAGGTGCAAAACGGACAAGTCGACTTTATAGGAGAGTTTTAGATCTTGAATGTTAGGGAGTTAATGGAATATGAGGGGGATGAGAAGGTACCCGACGATTATTTATGTATGTGTGTTTTATTTGTTTGTGTCGACATTTATTTATATGTCTTTGTTTTCTAACCTTTTCATTTTTCTTTATGTAAAGAGAGTGGTTCGTCTATATCTGTCATAGAGGAATATTTTACTATAGAAGATGAAAGCAAAGAGATGTGAAGTAGGGGCCACTAATAAAAAAAGCAATATATTCATCTGGAGAACGAACTCGTACCTACAAGAAGAAGAGAACGATGGATGAGACAAAAATGATCCTGGTGACGCCTGTTTCTATCCTGAAACCTATTATACCCAACGGTACCAATTCTTCCCCAAGGCAAAGAAACACAAGGTTGATTTGGAGAAAACCCATATTGACTTGGAGGAGGATGCCTTTATAGACTTGGAAGAGGACGTTCCTCTAGACGGTTCCATGGTGGGCCTACATCAAGAAGTATCTTCTTTGACTGCTTCTAGTAGTCACAATGCGTCTTCCCTTTAGAGAAATGATTTCCATGGAATTAGCTTTATATACGATAATATTTGTTTATTCAACGATCAAGAGAAGGCGAGAAAGATGAATGTGAAACAAATTTTCTAAATAACGAGGATATATACACCGAGGCATTATTTTATAGAGAAGGATGTGTTTGAGAAATATGATATATTATGTGGTAAAATTATAATACATCATACAATTGGTCAAATTTGAGTCATTTGGCTTAATCCAAATTCTTCTTGATCATATAAGGGATCACTTTGTTGGCTGATTCAGCTTGGCCATTGGCTTAGGGTGCTCAGCCGAGATGATTTTAGTATAAATTCCTATGTAATGAAAGAATTTAACCATTGTTGAGTATGTGAATTGAGTTCTGTTATTTGAGATGACACACCTTGGTAACCCGAACCTGTTGATTATTTGCTTCGAGTTGAAACACCTTACTCTATCCATTGTGATCTTCGATGGCACATATGCTTTAATCCATTTAGTGAAGTAATCCCCTCCCACAAGTAAAACCATTAGTTGTCCAAGAGCTAAGGAAGAATGACCTAGGATGCTCATGCCCTATTGATAAAATGGAAAAGGCAAGGTTATAGAATGCAAGACCTCTATAGGATGTGATGTAAGTTTGAGTATCGTTGGAATTGTCACATTCTTTTGACCTAGTTAGTGTTGTCCTTCAGTATAAATGGCTAGTAATAACCGGATCTCAGAAGTTTATTTTCCAAGGATCTTCCTCTGGCATGACTTCCACAATTGCCTTCATGCATCTTCATTAACCCCAGGGCGATTTCACTTCCGCCCAGACATCTTAGCATTGGTGTGGCATTTATCATATTGTATAATTTACATATAACGAAAGTTTAATTTTTTTGAAAACCTTCTTATTTTCTTTGTTTTCCCTTTTCTTTGGGAGCAATTTATCATTCGTCAAGTACTACATTAGAGGCATCATCCAACCCTATACGTCTTGGGTGTCTATGGAATTGAAGAATTTACTTTATATTTTAGGGTGAGAAATATTTCTTGTATAAACATCTTGTTGTACCCGGATCTTTAGTGCTAGCGAGTTTTGACAAGAGGCAGACTCTAGAGTTTTCTTCAATGTCACATACGTTACTTTAAAGAATCTGAATTCGAAGTTGGAAACGCTCATTTCTCTAGTCAAGATCATTCCTACAATTAGAACTTCATAATTTGTTTGATTAATATTGGATTTGAAAATGAATCTTAAGGTTTTCTCGATTAATATGTCGCATGGTCCCTAAAGTACAACTCCAACCCCACTACCTTTAAGATTAAATGCTCTATTTATTTATATAATCCACATATAGAGAGTGTCTTCTCTTGTTGGAAAGCTAACTTGGATGGAGAGGCAACCAAGACTTGGAATTTTATAATGACTATGGGGAGGAAGTGTATGCCATTTTGTGACAACTCCACATACCAAAAGTCTTGATTTTTTTAGCATTTAATAATCGGGTAGTTGGTTTTAGCACTATTTTATGGCCCAAGAAGCAAGTCTTTAACTTTCTTGTAGTTATCACCACTATCAATGCTAGCCTTTCTATTCTCTGGTACCTTATTTACGCCCCTTTGAGACTGTTGCTCACAAAATAACCTTATTGTTCACCCCATCCAACTCTTGGAATAATACAAAACTCATGGCATTGTTAGTTTTGGATGGGTAAAGGAATAAGGTCTCCCCTTCCCTTAGGCGAGTCAGTATCAAAGGTGTTGCTTGGAATATTTTTTTACTTTGAGAAAGACTCCTTACATTCCTTGACCATTCATATTTTTTATTATTCTTATAGGTGGCGAAGAAATGAAAAGCTTTTTCTCCAGCGCATAAGAGGAAGTGAGAGATAGGGTATTTATTGTAACACCCCAAAAATGTAGAATTATTTATCTAAATGATTATTTGTGAATTTTGATTTATTTATATGATGTATGTTGATGTGTGGTGGGAAAATAAGAGGAATATTGGGTGATGAATAGAATTATGTAGATTTAAATAATTTAGTTTATATTATTTGGAATTATAATAATAAAATAGATATTAAGGTGAAAAAGGAGAATGAGGGCATGATGGTAATGTTATGAGGAATAAGTGAGGGCATAAGAGGTATACCATAAAAAAGGTCATAGGGGTAACAAAGACAAAAGAGAAAATTAGAGAGTTGTGGTTCATTTTGTACGATCGTGAGATTGGAGAAAAGATGTGGAGAAAGGGCTAAGGCACAGAGAACCAAAAAGGGGATTTCCGTAGGAAACACGAAGGAAGAGAGATCGATTTCTAGGAATTGAGGTAGGGGTGATCTAGTTTATTATGATTGATATGGATTAAGATAGACGTAGGTTGTTGTATGTGTGGGTCTGATTGATGAATAACATGATGTAAGAGTTGATTATGATGTTTGATATGCCATTAATATAATTATGATCTTAAGTGTGTTAAGTGGTGATTTAGAGATGATGAATTAATGTTGTTATGTGTTTACTTTCCTTTATTTATGTACCATATGATATGATATGTTTTGGATTTGTTAGAGGTCAAAATTTGGGGTTTTGGGTCTGTTGGAATGCTGAAAATCGGGGAAGATCGCACAAAATCGCATGAAAACATGTTTTTCTAGGCTATATTACAGCACGTAATAGCCATTACAGGTGGTTGTAATAGCCCTATGATCCTAGTATAAAAAACATGAAAAAATAAAATAAAATTATGGGTTTGGAGTATTACGGGCCATAGCAGCCATTACGGGCGGCCGTAATAGCTCCCTAAATTTTGTACTACGAAATTGTTTTAGCCATAACCTTTGAACCGCAAGTCCAAATTGAGTATCATTTGAAGCGTTGGAAAGCCAACACATAGGGCTATAACATGAAAATTATTGGTGAAATGTTTTATTAATATTTAAGTGTCTATCATATGGATTTTTGTAAAGGTTTGTATGCTCGATTAGCGAATCGTGGAGTTATAATGAAGTAACATGATTGAGTATATACAGTTGTGTAAATGTTAAGTTATTGCTATTGATGTCGGTTGTTGATTATTGTGAATGATGAGTAATATTATATGTTATGATGAAGTTTGATCATGTTATTATATTGATGTTGTTACGATGATGTTGCTAAGATGTTGATGTTGGTGATGTTGCTATGATGATTGAAATTGATGATGTGTGTGTTTAATGTGTATACATGCTATGTGATGTTGATTATATGATGAATATATGAATGATGATGAAATTGACTAGCCGTGTTCGGATTATTAATGTTGTTGCGCATCATGCATTCATAGCATTTTGGACGTTGGTCCGCCCATGTTGTTTGGACGTTGGTCCTCTTAAGTTGAGCCTTAATCCTATTGTGTGGATTGAGTGTGTTTATGCTGTGCTCCGATTCCAAGAGGGAATCATTCCTATGGTGGGGATCTTTGAAGGGTGATGAACCAGGTGTTCATAAAGAATTGGTACCACATGCATTTTAGTCAAAATGTTGTTGTATACTATGTGGCATTGCATAAACTGTTGTTGATGAGTTGTGACGTGATGATCCTTGTGGACTATGTGAGTATATGATGACTTAGATGAAGAAAGATGTGTTATTGTTGTGATGTTATTTAGTTTAGCAAGATGTATTGATGTATAATATGTGTTGATATAATTATATTTTCAACTACTAAATCTTTTTTTATATCTTTTATAATGAATTATGACTACTCACTCTTCTGTTTGAATGTTTCCTCCACGTGGGTAACGCACAAATATTCAGGAATAGCTCATAGAAGTGTGAAGGTAGCTTTGGAGAAATTTATATTATTTCCATTACTTATAGAGGTGTCTTGCACATATATGTAACATCGGGATGAGAACGCTTGAGTTTGATGTTATGTTATTTTGGTTAACGTATTTCATGAGTTTGAGATGTTAAATTGATTTAAATTTCAATTTCTGGCGAGACTAAGATATTTTGGTATTATGAAGATGAATGAAGTTTAATTTTATGATTATGATTCTGCTGTGAAGTTTCAATTTATGTGTTGAAGTTATAAAAGAAAATGATGTTATAAATGTTGTAACTCGTGTTACGGAGCATGATAAACTACTATGAATGTTTTCTATGAAGTGTGACACCCTTGAGTGGTGAATTGTGTTGAACTATCCTTAATATTTCATGAATTATTCTTTAGGGTTAGAAGGGTGTTAGATTAGTGGTATCAGAGCAGGTCAGTCCGTTCGGCCATGTTTTTATATGATATTAGTTCCTTGTTAATCAATGAGTGTGTGTACACTTTCGACGCATTATTTCTTATAATGTTGATTGATGGTGGGCATAATGGCTGGGAGAAATGATTGTACTATTGCTGACGCGTTGGAATCACTTGCTCAAGTGATGGCTTAAAATGCACAAAACAATCATAATGGAGGAGCTCCTGATGAGTTTCGTGCTTTGGGGATCTTTTAGAGGAACAATCCACCAACATTCAAGGGTAGCCATGATCCACAAAGTGCATATACATGGCTCAAGGTAACTGAGAAGATCTTCTGAGTAATGGCATGCACTAGGGCCTATAAGGTATACTTTAATACTCATATGTTGTCAGAGGAAGTTAAGGATTGGTGGGATAATGCGCGTCAGAGATTTGAAGATGTTGGCACGAAGATAACCCGGGTTGTATTTCGAAAAGTATTTCCCCAAAGACATTTGTGGCAAGAAGGAGATAGAGTTCATTGATTTAAAGTAAGAGAACATGACTATGGCAGAGTATGCTGCAAAGTTTCAGGCGTTGGTGAAGTTTTGTCCCCATTACAACTGTGTTGATGCTGAGATTTCCAAATGTCTCAAGTTTGAGAATAGGCTGAGACCAGAGATCAAACAAGGTATTAGATACCAACAGATTTGTAGGTATGCTGAACTGGTGGATAAGAGTAGGATCTACGATAAGGATAACAGAGCCCGATCTGCTAACTACAAGAATCTTAGTGAGAAGAAAGAGAAATGACAATTTTGAGGAAAACCTTATGTAACACCAGCTGACATGAGGAAGCAGAAGGTCTTAGATGGGAAGAAGATACGTGGGGGAGGGACTCCCGATTTTGTTAAGTGTTTCAAGTGTGGCGAGCAAGGCCACCGTGCTAATGGTTACAAAAATAACGTACTGAGATGTTACAGATGTGGTAAGACAGGTCATCGAGTTACTGATTGCAAGAATGAAGGTTCGACTTGTTTCAATTATGGTGAACAGGGGCACATCGGTATCCAATGTCAGAGGCCGAAGAGGACTTCTACTACTGCCCAGACGAATGGCATAATGTTTGCTTTGAAAGGTTCAGAAGTCCCTAAGAAAGATAACTTGATTCAAGGTACTTGTTTTATTAACAATGTTGAGTTGGTTGCTATTATTGATACTGCTGCTACTCATTCGTTTATTTCGCTTAAATGTGCTACTATGTTGGGATTGAAATTTTCTGATATGAATGGCAGTATGGTGATAGATACTTCTGCTAATAGATCTGTTACTACTACTTTTATATGTTCGGGTTGTCCATTGACTATTTTTGGGAAGAGTTTTGTGATGGATTTAGTGTGTCTACCTTTGGACCGAATTGATGTCATCCTTGGAGTGAATTGGTTTGAGTTCAACGATGTTCATATCAACTGTTATAATAAGACCGTGAGGTTTCCTAAGTTTGGTGATAGTGGAAAGCTGATGTTTTTGTCTACTAAGCAAGTTGATGAACTTCTAGAAGATGAAGCCTCAATGTTTTCAATGTTTACATCGTTGGAAGTTGATCATGAAGTTACGAGAGTTGAATTACCCATTATTTGTGAATTTCCAGATGTATTTACAAACAACATAAGTGATTTTCCACCAGAGCGTGAAGTAGGGTTTACAGTGGAATTGATACCAGGTACGAGTCCAGTGTCAACGGCTCCTTATAGGATGTCAACTTCTGAGTTAGGTGAATTGAAGAAACAATTGGAAGAATTGTTTGAGAAGAAGTTTGTTCGACCGAGTGTTTCTCTGTGGGGTGCTCATATGTTGTTAGTTAAGAAGAAAGACAATAGTATGATGTTGTGTGTTAATTACATGTAGTTGAATAAAGTGACTATCAAGAATAAATATCCACTTCCGAGAATTGTCGATTTGGTGGATCAGTTAGTATGTGCTTGTGTGTTCAACAAGATTGATTTGAGATCTGGTTATCATCATATTTGTGTTAAATCAGATGATATTCTGAAGACAACTTTTAGGACAAGGCATGGTCACTATGAATACACTGTGATGTCATTTGGCGTATCTAATGTACCAGGTGTATTCATGGAGTATATGAATAACATTTTCACGAGTATTTGGATAAGTTTGTTATGGTCTTCATTGATGATATTCTAATATACTCTAAATCAGAAGAATAACATGATGAGCATTTGCGAACTGTGTTGTAAGTGTTGAAAAAGAAGAAGTTGTATACAAAACTGTCAAAATATGAGTTCTGGTTGAAGGAAGTGAGTTTTCTTGGCCATGTGATTTTGAGTGGCGGGATTGTTGTTGACCCTTCTAAGATTGATGTTGTGTTACAGTGGGAGACTCCAAATTCTGCTACTGAAGTACAAAGTTTTCTAAGTCTAGCAAGTTATTATCGCAAGTTTATTGAAGGATTTTCTAAGTTGGTATTACCTTTGACTCATTTGACTCGAAAGGGTCAAGCTTATGTGTGGGATGTTGCGTGTGAGGAGAGTTTTGTGGAATTGAATAAGAAGTTGACGACTTCTCCAGTATTGGTTTTGCCTAATCCAAATGAGTCTTTTATAATATATTGTGATACGTCAAAGATGGGTCTTGGTGGGGTACTGATGCAGAATGGCCAGGTCATTTCTTATGCTTCCAGACAACTGAAGGTTCATGAAAGGAATTATCCTACGCATGACTTAGAATTGGTAGTTGTAGTGTTTGTGTTGAAAATTTGTATACATTATCTTTTTGGCTTTAAATTTGAGGTGTTCAGTGATCATAAGAGTCAGAAGTATTTGTTCGATCAGAAAGAGTTGAATATGAGGCAGAGAAGGTGGCTTGAACTTCTGAAAGATTATGATTTCGATTTGAGTTACCATCATAGTAAAGCAAATGTGGTACCTGATACTTTGAGTAGGAATTCCTCGCATACGCCAATGCTTATGGTGAGAGAGTTGGAATTGATCGAGCAATTCAGATACATGAGTTTGGTATGTGAAGCGACTTCTAACAGTGTGAAGTTAGGGATGTTGAAACTGACTAGTGGTATTCTTGAAGAAATCAAAGGAGGTCAGAAATTTGATTTGAGATTGCTTGATCAGTTGACCTTAATTAACCAAGGTAACTGAGGTGAATTCAGAGTCGATCAGAATGGTATGATGAAGTTCAGAGATATAATGTGTATTCCAGATGTTCTAGAAATTAAGAAGAGTATTATTGAAGAAGGATATCGAAGTAGGTTGAGTATTCATCCTGGTGCCACAAAGATGTATCAGGATTTGAAGAAGTTGTTTTGATGGCCAAGTATGAAGAAGGATATTGTTGAATTTGTTTACTCGTGTTTAACTTTTCAAAAGTCAAAGATTGAACATCATAAGCCTTTGGGTCTGATGCAACTGTTGAATATTCCAGAATGGAAGTGGGATAATATTTCCATGGATTTTGTGTCGGGTTTGCCGAAGACTGCGAAGGGAAATGATTTGATTTGGGTGATTGTGGATAGATTGACTAAGTCGGCTTATTTCTTGTCGATGAAGATTAATCATTCTACGCAGAAGTTAGAAGAGATGTACATTGAGGAAATTGTGAAGTTTCATGGGATACCTTTGAGCATTGTGTCAGACAGAGGTCCGAGATTTACGTTGGGGAAGTTTGCAGAATGCCTTGGGTACTAAGTTGAGGTTGAGTTTTGCATATCATCCGTAGACGGACGATCAGACAGAGAGGACTATCTAGTCTTTAGAGGATTTTTGAGGGCTTGTATGTTGGACCAAGAAGGATCTTGGGATAGCCACTTGCGATTGATTGAGTTTACGTACAATAACAGTTTTCATGCTAGTATTGGAATGGCACCATATGAAGCATTGTATGGTAGGAGATGTAGAACTCCATTGTATGGTAGGAGATATATGAACCATAACAATTTACGTACAATACTTAGACCTGATATTGTGCAGGAGATGACTGAGAAGATCAAGATGATCCAAGATAGGATGAGAGCTTCATAGAGTCGTCATAAGAGTTATCATGATAAGAGGAGGAAAGCACTTGAGTTCCAAGAGGGAGATCACATGTTTTTTAAGGTTACGTCGGTAACTGGTGTTGGTCGAGCTTTGAAGTCTAGAAAGCTTACTTCACGCTTTGTTGGTCCGTATCAGATTATGCAGAGGATAGGAGAATTGAGCTTTATAGGTGATTTTACCATATGCATAACTTGGCGTGTGTACCTTTCTCAAGAAAAGCTTGACTCGCCTCTCTAGTGAAGCATATGGCGATGGTGTTAAGAGTATGGAGAGTTGGCTTGTCTCCAATCCTTTATTCTTGCTTGTTATCTATTTTTTAATAGGGTTTCTAGGTGGATCTCGCTAGAATCATATGGCTTTCTCTAGACATATCTTCACAAATAGCCTTCTTAGATGAGACAATATATTTCTTTTCATTTGATGGCAGTTATCTGTATGATGACCTTTGGCTTTATAGTATTTGCACCATTTATTTATCACATTTCCCATCACACCCACTTAGGAGTCGAAGGTTGTGGAATAATCTTAATATGGATTACTTCTCACAATATTTGTTTTCACATTGGTTTTAAGTGGTGTGTATTTCAATGTGGGTCTTCCGGTAATTTTGATGACTGCTTTATCATGGATAGGTTGTGAGAAGTGGTTCATGTGTTGATGGGAAGATTTGTCTCCCCCGTCGTCATGCTCGTTTACATCTCTAATCCTCTTATTTCCTCACCTTTCACATGACACTCTGCCCTCGCCATAATTTCTTCCATGGAGCCCGTATGTTTCGTTACTCATTGAAGTCTACAACCTTAAGTTCATTTTGGAAATCTTCCACGAAGATCTCCTGGTTAAAGTTAATCACCTTGATGATGGCCTCGTTTAATCTCACAAAGTATTCTCATAATGACTCAGAGTTTCCATATTGCACATTAAATAAATTGGTTGGACACCTTACAGTGTTTGGTCGACAAGAACTAGTAGATCAGCTTCATAGGATGGTCTTAGTAGCTGGTCACATAGAACATGGGGAATTTCATGTACTATGGAAGTGACACCTCCTTTTGTGTCCCAAAAAGAACCATGTATAGGATTTTTTTTTTGCACTTATTATCATTATATGTGTGTTTATGGCATTAATATGCCAATGTGGATCACTTTTCTCGTTAAAAGTCACCAATGAGGGTGGCTTGAAGTTATCTAGAATCAGAGCATCCCAAGTTTTGGTAGAGAGAGAGAGAGAGAAAGGTTAGTTGTCCAAAACCTCCATGCCATCATGTTCACCGCCGTCTCATTTTTTTATGTTGGATGTCAAGAGCAATGACCTGCAGAGTTTGATTTCAGCGGTGTATTTCTTCCATTGCAACATGCATCTCACATAGGGCTTCATGGTTGCCACTACTGGATGTGACCCTTGTGAATATCATCATGTGACAACGACTAGGTCAATCTACAATTTTCTCTAAAAGTTTAGTAGTCTTGGTCAGTTTTAGTGTACTTCGCGGTGGACGCCAATTGTACTTGTGTTGAATACAATAAATGTTAGTTTGTTTGCGAAAAAGTGTGGAAGAGGAAATTTGGATTTTGATATGCAAGTAAGTTGTGATCCAACCTAATTTTTAAGTTAGACACTTTTAGTTTTGGTCTTTTACTAGAGAGATTGGTTCCTTTTCCTACAAGTTTGACCAACACAACCCATTCTTGCCCCATTAGTAGGTAAGTAGTCATTTTAATATAGTAAATGTGGTCAGTTAAATAGCGAAACTTGGGATTCTTAGTTACGACTAAGTCTTATTAGTCTGCTTATATGTCTTAACACATCACTCCTACAAAATCATGGGACATGGCGAGTTCACCCACATGTTTTTCACTTGTGCTTGTCATAATTTTATATAATACTCCTTGTCCAGTTTTTTAGTTAGACTGTGTTTGGTATGTGAGAAATAGTCGAGAGAGAAACAGTGACGAGAGAATAAGAGGAGAAGTATAATATTTTTCTTGTTTGGTGCATATGAGAAGTAAGGACGACTGATAAAATACAATATGGTCCCACATGTTTTTTCTTCTTTGCTGGTTAGTGAAGAAAAACCCATGAGAGCCATTTTTTTGTTATTCCAAAATTGTCATTATATCTTCGATTTTAAAAGTAAAGTATGTCAATTTGAGACAAATATGTATAAATATTATATGGGTGCAACAACTTTTATAATTGTTACAAATAATAACTTAATAACAACAGCGATAGAAAATACGATATGTTACTTTAGTGAACGTGGATAATAAATTATTTTTTATGCAAAATCAATTGATATATGTTGAACTAATATAAAATTAAATTAAATCATTAAATAATTAATTAAAAAACAAATAAATTTAATAAATCAAATTAGTTTAAATGATTAAAAACGTAATACAATTAACTAAATTTTTACAAAAATCATTATTGATTTTGTAATTAAATTAAAAAGAAATATCGATAGAAAATAATCCCTAAATATTTTTAAAAAATTGTTAAATTAAATACTCCCTCCGTTTTAAAATCACAATCGTTTAAGATTTTTGCACACAGATTAAGGAATGCAATGATATTGTCATAAGATAATACTAAATTAGTTATATTAATGTGTTGGAAATAGTGTACAGAATAATAATTATATGATACAATTGGAAAAATAGCAATTATTACTATATTGAAAAGTAAGAATGACATTCATTTTTATTAGAGATGAAGTCTTTGACTCATCTTCATTGCTTTGTAATGTTACAATATGTGCAGAGAAAGAAGCTAAGTATTATATTTGCATAGAACTGATTTTTATGCATAACAGGAAGTAAGCTAGAGCATTTATACAAAGCTGATCTAACAGAACTAGTTAACAGTAATGGTTAACAACTATTCTAACAGAAATTGTTAACCACTGTTAACAGAATTCACCACTATTCTAACACCCCCCTCAAACCGAAGGATGTTGACTTGTGGAGACAACTTTAAGTTTGCTACGCATTTCCTAGAATACCGTCATGCTGGGTGGCTTTGTAAGAACATTAGCAATCTGAGTGGCATCAGGAACATGGCATATGGACATTATACCTACAACAACTCGTTCTTAAACAAAGTGAATATCTAACTCGATATGTTTTGTGCGAGCATGTAAGACCGGGTTATGTGATAACATCACTGCACTTAGATTATCGCATAAGAGAGTAGATGTGTGAAAGGGAACTTTAAGTTCAGATAGTAAAGATTCTAACCAAAGTAATTCTGAAGTAGTATGAGCTAGATCCCTGTATTCCACTCCTGTACTCGACCGAGCTACTAAGGATTGCTTCTTAGAAGTCCAAGCGACCAAGTTAGGTCCAAAGAAGACACAAGAGCCTGAGGTGGATCTTCAGTTATCCGGATCACTTGCCCAGTTTGAGTCACTGTAGGCACGAAGAGAAAACTTCGATGTAGATATTGAGGGAGACAGAATCAGCCCATATGTTGCAGTACCACTGAGATAATGTAGTAATCTTTGCGCAGTAAACCAATGAGAGTCGAGGGGGCGAGCCATGAACTGACATGCTTTATTAACACTAAAATAAATGTTTGATCAGGTTAATGTGACATACTACAGTACTCCAACAATAGATCTATATAAGTGAGGATCATAGAAATTATTAGAACTATGCTTACTAAGCTTACATGAGCTCATCATGGGAGTAGGCACTCCATTAGCATTACTCATTTTGGCTCTGGCAAGAAGATCCTGAATGTACTTGGCCTGCGTGAGAATTAAAGTACCATTGCTGCAGAATTTTACCTCAATGCTTAAAAAATACCTGGGTCGGCCCAGCTTCTTAAGGGCAAAGGTGTTGTGCAGCTTGTTGATTAACTCATGGATAAGAATAAAGTTAGGGCTGGTCAAGAGAATGTCATCAATATAAACAAGAGCATACATAGAGATGCCTTATTTGCTATACACAAAAAGAGAATTGTCACATTTTGAGGCAGTGAATCCAAAGTGAAGCAAAACCTGTGTTAGTTCCTCATACCAGGCCCTTGGAGTCTGTTTAAGACCATAAATGGCCTTATTAAATTTGCACACAAGATTTTTATCAACATCAATAAAACCAGGGGGTTGTGTCATATAAAACTCATCATGAAGTGTACCATTCAAGAAGGAATTATTAACATTAATTTGTTGTATATCCCACTTGTTGGTAATGGCCAGGGTTAAGACTCTAATGGTAGTAGGCTTGACCACAGGGGAGAAGGTCTCAGTGTAATCAAAGCCTTGCTCTTGATGGAAACCTTTGGCCACCAGTCTGGCTTTGTGTTTATGAATGGATCCATCAACATTCTCTTTAAGTTTGAAAACCCATCTACACCCTAAAACGTTTATGTTAGGGGGAAGACTAGTTAATGTTCATGTATTGTTGGCTTGTAACGCATGAAACTCTTCTTTCATAGCTTTAGCCCAAGCAGTTTGTAACAAGGCTTGATTGACACTAGTAGGTTCAGTTTCAGTATGAGCAACATAGGCTTTTGGTTTTGAATGACCAGTTTTGGCCCTTATAAGCATGGGATGAGCATTAACAGAAGGGGGATTAGTAGGGATGATGGGAATCATAGAATGAGACTGAGAGGAATCAGAAATGGGAATGCAGAAGGATAGAGAGATTTCATTAGAGCAAAAGGAGTTAGGATGATTTGGCTTAGTCTGAGGTGCATAGCCAGAAACCTCTTCAACTTGAGTATTATCCTCAGGATAATTAGCTGTAGCAGAGATGGGTCTATAAGTGTTATTAGCAGGCTGGTTGTACTGAGTTGATATATCACCTTGGTTATTACCTCTAGGTGAATTCAGAACTAAGATAGACACATGTGTATTGGTTTCTGCATTAGTGTTAATAACACAGTTTGGTGAAGTATTGACCTGACTAGATCTGTTAACAAAAAAGGCATCAGTAGACTAGCAGACCTAGTGACAACTATGTCAGGAGTCTGGCTCAGACTAGGGCTAGGTACAGAGTTAGGACCCTCAGTAGGAAGGACAATAGGATGCCTGACTTCTTGGGCAGAGACAGACACATATGAATATTGGTTCGATGCTAAACTCTGAATAGATCCTGTAGGTCCTGCATTATGTGGAACAAATGCTGACATAGTAGTAACAATGGAGCTATGTGATATAAAAGTAGGTACATAGGGAGCATTGATAAGACCACTGGGACATTTAGGATTGTGGGACTTATTGGTAACATACTCTAGATCAAACAATTTGGAATAAGGGAATGAAGTTTCATTAAAGGAAACATCTTTAGATATGAAAATCTTGCCCTCTTTACTCAAACACGTGTATCCTCTATGTTGGGAAGACACTCCTAAGTACACACATTCTTGACTTCTCAGTTGGAACTTATGGTTATTATAAGGTCTAAGAAGAGGAAAACAAGAACATCTAAACACCTTTAGAGAGGCATAGTCAGGTTGTCTGCCATATAGGCATGGAAAGGTGAATTTGCCTTTGTCAAGGAGGCAGTAGGGAATCTGTTAATAACATGGACATCCGTGGAAAAACTATGTTCCTAATAGGTTAAAGGTAGGGAAGCATGAGTTAGAAGAGTAAGTCCCATTTCAACAATGTGTCTATGTTTTATTTCGACTGATCTATTTTGATGAGATGTGTATGGGCAGGTAAGTCTATGCACAATTCCTAGTTCAGTCAGAAATTTGGTAAAAGGTCTAAACTCCCCACCAAAGTCAGTTTGAACAACTTTAATAGTCTCTTGGAATTAGGTTTTGACAAAAATATGAAATAGTCTAAAAGGCTTGCAAGGCTTCAGACTTTTGTTTGAGAAAGTATAGCCAAGTATACCTAGAGTGACCATTAACAAATGCTATGTAGTACTTGTAACCTGAACTAGAGGGAGTAGGGGTTGGACCCCATAGATCATCATACACAATATCAAAGGGTTTATGATACACAATGTCAGTTAAAGGAGCATGTAGTCTATGTGCCTTGCCAAGATTACAAGAATTACAAAACAGAATACTACTTTTATTTGATGAAGGCATATTACAAAGTTTGACTATATGAGCTATAGAAGTAAGATTGGCATGTCCAAGCCTATTATGCCAAAGTGTTCTAATGTTAAAATTATTTGTGCAATCTAAAGAAGAATGAGAAGCAACATAACTATGAATACCAGTTGAGGAACTCAATTTGTTACTCATAGAATGTGAGCTTTTAGACTCCAAGAACAGTTGAGGAAAACAATAAAGGCCACTAGCATCTAGGACTTCTTCAACAATGATTTTCTTAGAAGCCTGAGATTCATTGTAGCATTTTTTAGGCAAGAACTCAAAAACAACATTGTTATCACTAGAGAACTTGGAAACAGACAATAAATTTCTAGTAATAGAAGGGACATGGAGAATATTGGTAAGCTTTAACTTAAGGTTAGGATAGATCTTAGAGTAAAAGTGTGAGGATCCTACATATTGTATGTTCAGTGTTTGCCCATTACCTACATACACTTTGTTAGAACCTAGATATTCTCTAGTATTTTGCAACATAGAAACATATGGTGTGAGATGGTGAGAGGCACCTGAATCGGCAAACCACGCCTGAGAATCCAATTTTGAAGGCAATGAGTATTCTTGTGTGTAAGTTGATGGGCGAATAGTGGAAGCCATCATTGCCACGGTTGGAGTACCTTGTGAAGTATCTTGAGTAGCTTCACTAGTTGAGTTGGAGCCTTTTGCAGGATTTATTGAGGTATTTGGGGAGAAAGGAGGCATGAAATTTTCATCAAATTTGTGCCAGCAAGAGGTCACAGCATGTCCATATTTCCCACATAACTGGCATGTAGGTCTATTCCCTGTTGTAGCTCCACCTCTTCCATGACTACGCCCTCGATAGAATCTTCCTCTTCCCCGGTTATGAGCATAATATCCTCTGGAGTTATGCTCTTCTTGATTTGTGTGAACCACATTGGCTGCAACATTTGCAGTAGCCAATTCTTGACGAAACTTGTCGAGTTGTGCTTTTTGCACATACAACAGGGCTTCAACATCACATAGTGTGGGAGGTGCGGGGCAGCCATACATTTGCATCACAAAGAGGTTGTACTATTTAGGCAAACCCTTCAAAATTGAATCAACTTGGTCTTGCTCAGTAATTAAATCACCAATAGCAAGCAGTGAATTCGTTATAGCTTTGATTCGAAGAACAAATTCAGTGATTGATTTGTTACCTTTCTTGGTTGATTTCAGCTCAACACGAAGTTGTCGAACCCTAGCCTTCATTTGAGCATTGAAGAGCTGATGGATCTTGTCCCAAACCTCAAAAGCATCCTTGCAAGCAAGAACCCTAGGCAAAACAGACTCAGAAATGGTAGATAAGAGCCAAATGAATACCGATTGATCCTGCACAATCCAAGTTTCATATTCTTCTGAAATCGTACCTGCCACGCGATCTTGAGCTGTTTTGTATTTCAATGGTATTTGAGGATTTACAACTAGTCTGTGCAACTTCTGCGTCAAGATGACACCTCCAACTTGCTGATTCTATAGAGGTAGTTGTTTTCCTGCAGCTTGATGGAGAGCTTCGAACCAAACGTTTGCAAAGACTTCGTGGAGGTAAAAATGGTAGAGATTTTTTGAGATTGAGTTTTGTTTGCAGATCCTTGATTCTCTGAATCTTAGATTGATGCGCGTAAACAAACTCGAAATGAGATTTGAGAGGATTAGGGTTGAGTGATTGGGGAAGCGTTGCCAATCGAAACCACAATTAATATATTTTGAAACTGAGAGAGTAATATATTATTTTGTATTATTATTTTTTATTTAAAGATATATTTGTCATTGTAAAAATAATTACATTTCTCTCTTATCTATCTCTCTTATACTTCTCTTATAACAAATAATACATCAAATTTACTCTATTTTTCATCTATTTCTCTCTTTTTAGAATCTTTTTCACATCTTTTTCTCTTCTCATTTTCATTTCATAGACAACCACATCCTTAAAGATAGGTATGAACCTTTGATATTGATTGAACTTATCTTATTAACGCTTTACAATCTCTCAAACATGATACTTTTAATAGTCTAAGTGGTTAAAACAAAATATAACGATCTAAAGCCCTTCAAACAAGAGAGTCGTTAAGATAATTTATAAATTATGTGTTTTGAAAATAATAAAGACTATCATTTTTATTGTTTAATAAAAATACATAATTATTTTTTTTTAAAGTTCATAATATTTTTAAAAACAATTGTGTATTTTTATTAAAAAATAAAAATGATAAAGAGTAGTTTATTATTTCCAAAAACACATATTTTATAAAATTAAAATATAAAATATTTCCATATAGTAATCAAGATTTAGTTTCAGATGAAATACTTTTAAATTTTCAATTTATACTACATTCCTTATTTAAAAAAAAAAAAACAAAACAGTTTATATACACATGCATGATTAAATAAGTATAAAAAGGTATAGTTAATTAAAGTAATAATTGAATGAGTAACTCTGAAATGCAATCCAAGTATAGAAGAACATGAGAGACATTTGATAGACAGGCAGAGCAGCGACATGAGCAGCTTGAATTGGAAAATGGCAACTATACAAAACAAGTCATATCATCAAACATCAATGAACAGAACAAGGTAACACGTGTGGGGCCTGAACCATACCTAATTCTTGATGATAACTCAAGTAATGGATGTGTAGTAACTTTTCTATATTATTGCATGTATTTAAAAATATAGAAAAATTCAAAGTTTATAAAGTAGTAATAATAGTAGTACTATATATAAGTGATATAAACGACATTGGTATTCTGAGTTAGTGGTAAATATAGATGAAAAAAAGTGGCAGGAAAGCATGCAGAGAGGAGAGAGAGTGACAGGATCCATTGGATAAGGTCAGAATATGACAGATATACAGTCTTGTGATGAATCAAACAGAAACGATGTCGTCACTTCTTGACCATATATATTTACTCTTAAGGGAGATTCTGTGGGACCCACAAATCTCTATTCCCCAATTCAATTCCCCCAACCACAAACACACCCAAACCGGCCACTCCACTATTATGTTATGTTTCAGAAAATTTATATGTTTTACTAAGGAAATTTTTCTATAGAGAACACTGTATAGTTAATTTTTTGGAAATTTTAAAATATGTATTTTAAGATATATCATAACGAGAGAAAATTTTCTTACGAGAAAATTTAAATGGACAAGTATTGAGAATGTCGAGAGATTTTAAGAGAGTGCATTAAGAGTTTGATCTTGAAAAAAATAAATGTTGATGGTAAACAATCATAGATTTTTTGTTGGTTTTATACACGTTTTGTAAAACGAGTTGAGCAACTTATTACATACTATAAAAATGGAATTTCGTCCGATATGTTTGTTTCTTATCTAAAAAATTGAATATCAACATTTGATTGGAGTGTAAAATTATACTTAGAAAGAGTTTGATTACTCAATATAGAGTATTGTTGATTGATATAAGAGTCTAGAGAAAAACGAAGAGTAGAAATCACAGAAAGATTCTACAGATCAAATGATGACATTTGAAGGATGACAAATAGAGGAGTTTCCAACACTATTTAGAGAGACGTTTTAGACAACCACTAAAAATTTCAAATACGTGGAATAAGATGACATATGAGATTAAAAAGATAAATAAAAAGATGTTGTGATGATAGAGGCTTTGAACGTAACCGTAAATAATTGTGCTAGTGGAACAAACAAAAATTCAGAGTAAAAATATAGTAAAAAAATATATTTTAAAGGATAATTTATGTGTAAACATGTTAAAACTCATAAAAATAATAGGAAAGATAGGAAGATACAATAAAGTGGTGAATGAAGAAAGAACTCAAACTTTTGACAGATAATAACGGTCATTAAGAACTAAGGATGGAAAAAATCTATATATAGATTTGTTAAAGAAAGAGAAAGAAAAAAAAGAGATTTGAATCAAGTGAAGTGTGTTAAAGACGCAGAAGAAAATATTTTGGTTCATAAAAAAAATAAAGAATAAACGAAAGAAGTATTTCTAAAATTTATTAAACGAGGGATTTGACATCTCACCAAACTTTAACATACTCGGTATTGCAGAAGACAATTGAAACTATACTATTGTTGTATTAAAAAACACGAGATAAAAGAAGTGTTGAAAATGATGAGTAATAATAATGCAATTTGGCTAGACAACACACCTATTGAAGTACGAAAAATGTTTGGAGTTATAGGCATTGAGTGACTCACCAAACTTTTTAATAAAATTATAAGTCAAAGAAAATGTCAGGTGAATGGAGAAGAGATTTTTAATTCTTATTTATAAGAATAATAGGGATATACAAAATTGTGAAAATTATAGGACAATTAAACTTACGAGTCATACCATGAAGTTATAGGAAGAGTGATTGAACATAGACTAAGAAAATAAACTCAAGTTACTGATAATCAATTTTTTTATGCCCAAGAAGTCGACCTTATAAGCGACTTATTTTCTACAACATGCGATGGAGCGGTATTTGATGGGTCAGTAAGACTTGCACTTAGTTTTCATTCACTTGGAGAAGGGCATGATAGAGTTTCTAGAAATATTTTGTGGAAAATATTAGAGGAAAAAAATATTATTATTACCTGTATTTTAGCTATCTAAAATATGTATGAGAGAGTATCAACTATTAGGCAAACACAAGGTAGAAAGACGGAATATTTTTCTACAGTCATAAAATTGTACCAAGGTTCAACTCTAAACCCTTACCTTTTTACTTTTTTTTTGATGTACTTACGAAACACATTCAATAACCTATAGGTACAATTTAAAGATTATATGATACCAAGAACTGTGCGATTTCAATTTTTTAGATCCATAGTACAAAAAATAGAGAAATATATGGACTTGTAAATCACCAAATTCAAAATGAGTGGTTGAAATGGAGGATGGTCTCAGAGTACATGGCATGAAAATACCAATCAAACTGAATGAAATTTTTTATCATACAAATGTAACACCTACGATGTTGTACGTGACATAATGTTGGATGATTAAAAACCAACACGGAAATAAAATATGTGTATCATAGATGAAGATGTTGCATTAGATGTGTTGTAAGACTAGGCGAAATAAGATTAGATTAGGCATGCATTGATTAAATTATTCTATGTGAGTCTTGTTCTTGACTTCTTGTTGATTTATTTTCCGCTTTTTAATAATGAAAAAGTGTTAGGAAAAACAAGCATAGAGAAAAAAAGAGGAACACAATAACAACACAAGAGATTAACGTGAAAACTCCAAAATTGAAGAAAAAACCACGACCATTGTCAAATGACAACCAGAGAATAACACTATGTAAACATTGTTACAACACATGGACTACCCTCAACCATCCTAATGCCCCAATACATCCACACTCTCCAAAGAAAATATTTAATTACTCCTCACAACACTCTAAAACCAAGAGTATAAGAGAAAATATAAAAAAAAGTTAAATACAAGGTTAAAGTGCTTTTGACTGGTATATATTTGAATGAAGAACTTGAATCCTATATATAACATTAGACTCCCACCTCCTTCACAAAACTAAGCAATATGAGGCTTCAAATAACTTGTATTATATATATATATATATATATATATATATATATATATATATATATATATATATATATATATATATATATATATATATATATATATATATATATATATATATATATATATATATATATATATATATATATATATATATATATATATATATATATATATATATATATATATATATATATATATATATATATATATATATATATTTGGACTCTCTCTTCATTCACAAAACTAAGCGATGTGAGACTTCTTTAACATGTATATTTTCAACCAACCCAAATAATCTCCACCTTGTTTGAAAATAATACATAAGCATTCATTTCTTCACCTACAATTATACTCCACCATAAAGAGTATAATCACTTGAAGCTACACCACTCCAAGAATTTCACATTGTCTTCATCGACAATGGTAGTTTTCAAAAACTATCACACTCCACCCAAAGAAGAGTATACTTCACTTGAAGTTAAACCACTTCAAGAATTTTCCCATGTCGAAAACCATGTTGAAAATTTATGGTGCAACTTCCTTGTTGGCAGGAAGCTCTTCAACCATCGACATAATCTCACAGCACGCTTTGCATTAATGCCCATGTGTTAATTCGCTAGCAATAACTCGTCCTTTTCCATGACAACGGAAATGTCGCGAGGACACATTTCTCAATTTTTAGAGAAGATCATCCTCTCTCACAACGAGAGAGACATTGCTAGCATTTGACTCAGAGCTCTTCTTTGACGTAGCCCCATCGGGACACTTATACTTTATATGTCCAAGCTTTCCACATTTCCAACATCTCACACTCGTTTCATTATTTTTCTTCACATACAACCTTTCTCTAGCAACCAACATTGAGTTTGATGAAGTATTCTCCTCACCATTCAATCTTATTTTTTCAGAAATAATCTTACTAGAAACTTCTTCAAAGCTCAAAGTTTCCTTCCCATATATTAAAACAGGTTTAATACGCTCATAGGAAGATGGAAAAGACCATATGAGTCTCAAAGCTTTATTTTTATCATCAATCTTGACTCCAATAGTTTCTAATTCATAAACAATACCATTTAGAACACTTAGATGATCAAATACGTTTATATGTTCATCCATACGCAAGTTATGAAACTGCTCCTTCAACAATAATTGATTTGATATACATTTTCCTTGATATAACCCTTCAAATTTCTCGCAAAGCTCTTTGACTGACGATGTACCAAAAACATTCTCAAGAATATTCTTAGCCAAAGACATGTCGATTGTACTCGAAGCTCTCAAATCTAATTCCACTCACTTCTTGTTGTCCATGTTGGAAATGTTTCCTTTCAACACCTTGTGCAATCTTAATTGTATTAAAATATCTTTGACTTGAATTTTCCACAAGTCAAAATTAATTGTTCCATCAAATTTCTCTAAGTCAATCTTCACTACACTTGAAAAACTTGACATTTCAACCAAAACCTTCCCTGCAACAAAACAAAATTTTCCCAACCAACACAGAGTATAAAATTTCTTTTATGATGTGGAAGATCAGCCAAAACTGCAACCACATAGCATACTAACCAAATTTATACCCCACCAAATCAAGACTTTTGATACCACTTGTTAGAAAAAAATAAGGATAGAGACAAAAGAGGAACACAATAACAACATAAGAGATTAACGTGGAAACTCTAAAACCAGAGAAAAAACCACGGCCGTTGTCAAATGACAACCAGAGAATAACATTATGTGAAAATTGTTACAACATATAGACTATCCTCAACCACCCTACGGCCCCCATACACCCATACTATCCAAAGCAAATATTTAACTATCTTAACACTCTAAAACCAAGAGTATAAGAGAAAATATAAAAAAAGTAAAATACAAGCTTAAAATACTTTTGACTGGTACATCTTAGAATGAAGAACTTGCATCCTATATATAGCATTGGACTTCCACTTTCTTCACAAAACTAAGCGATATGGGACTTCAAATAACTTATATCATATATATATATATATATATATATATATATATATATATATATATATATATATATATATATATATATATATATATATATATATATATATATATATATATATATATATATATATATATATATATATATATATATATATATATATATATATATATATATATATATATAGCCTTGGACTCTCTCTTCATTCACAAAACTAAGCAATGTGGGACTTCTTTAACATATAACCCTTACGTTTTTACTTTTTTTTGGATGTACTTACGAAACATATTCAATAGCATATAGGTAAACTTTGAAGATTATATGATACCAAGAATTGTGCGATTTCAATTTTTTTTGGATCCATAGTACAAAAAATAGAGAAATATGTGGAGTTATAAACCACCAAATTCAAAATAAATGGTTGAAATAGAGGAAGGTTTTAGAGTACATGGCATGGAAGTGCCAATCAAACTGAATGGGAAATTTTATCACACAAATGTAATACATATGGTGTTGTACGCGACATGATGTTGGATGATTAAAAACTAACACGAGAATGAAATATGTGTATCATATAGATGAAGATGTCGCATTATATGTGTTGTAAGACTCGGCCAAATAATATTAGATTAGTCATGCATTGATAAAATTATTCTATGTGAGTCTTCTTCTTAACTTCTTGTTGATTTATTTTCTGCTTTTTAATAATGAAAAAGGGGGGATAAATTTACTCTCAAGGGAATTATACTTGTTAAATTTTTCAAGGGGAGTTAAAAATCCAATTCTTTTCATCTTAACCTTCTTTCTAAGCCTCCTCTTTGAGAGGTGCTTTATCATCATCAAAAAGAGGGGAAATGTGATTTTATGTGGTTAACAGGATTAACACTTTTTTTTATAATTCTAAGGGAAACAAAGTCAGATATCATAAACATCATCAATATAAACAAAGAACAACTTAAATAAAAAAAAACCTAGAAGTTTATGATAATTGGCCTAAAAAGACCAAACGCAAATGAACGACACCAAGAAACTAATTGAATTGCCAAAATCATACTAACATATGTATGTTTTATATCTTTCTAAAATAAATTATGTAAATTTAGTGTGTTGCTCTCCAAGGAATAAAATCATACACACTCGCATCCATAAAAAAACTTCCAAAACTTCATCTTTTTTTAAGCTTTCTTTGAAAACACTTTAGAAATTAGCCAAAACCTTTTAAACAAAGCATAATAGATTAACAAGTGTTTGTAATCTATTATGAAAATGAAATTTGGTCTATAATCGATTATGGAAGTTGTGTAAACAATTATGAGACAAAATTAGCTTAATGATCGATTATGAAAATCTAGTAATCAATTATGGTTCAGATCTAAGCAAAAAAAAAATCCTTATTTGCTAGGGAATTATCGACTATGGTTTAAGCATAATCAATTATGGGCTAGATTGGGATTTTCCAAAGTTTTTAAATTTGTTTAAATCTTTTACTATGAAAGAAGGTCATGTGTTCATTTCAAAACAAAAAAAAATCTAAATAAGTTCTTCTCTTCTATTCTCACCTTGCTCATACTATTTTCATACACTTTATATAAATTTTTAGTGCTTAGAGAGTAGTTACCCAGTAGAAAATCTTGTGTAATTTTAGTGAAATTACTGATCTGTAATTGTAAAATCAATACGGGGTTGTTCTCTTAAAATTTTATAAAGTATAAAGTTTGCAAGTTGAACTATGATAAATCCGGTTGATCCCTTTGTTGTCCCTTATCTTTTATCTTATTGCTTTTATCTTTCAGCTATCTTTTTTGTTGTTCCTTTTGGATTGACTGCATTATGGAAAACAACATGGAGTGTACCATATATTTTGGTGAAGAAAGGACACATATGAAACCATATGTTCCAACATGTTGGCAACATCTGGCCTTTGTCAGCATGTCATAATGGATGTTATTCTTAGTGTATTTTTTGATTGTGATTCAATCAGATTTGCTGCTATCTTTTAATAATGCATTAATTATATTTGTTTGGAATATCAAATGGATCACATCAAATCAGTTAGAGGTTTAAATTTTAATTCAAACAAATCATGTCTTTTTGGAGGTTATTGAAAAACAAATAAAAATTGAATCCTCTACAAATCTGGACTTGATCACATCTTATGCCCATTGGAGAGAAGCCTAGAAAATTACATTGTTATTTAAGGAGACCCAAACCTAATGTTTGATGTGTGAAAGTATTGAAGATATTTATGTTAAGATTTATACTTTGAGTCTTTATTTGTGTTGTTTTTGTGCACCACTATAGCTCATGCATACATATAAAAAGGCAAAGATTTTTATTTGTTAGTTGACTTGTAATTAAACATTCAATATTTTGATTATCGTGTTGATCACTAGGGTTATTGATTGAGAGAAACTGAGAGGAGTTATCATATTTAAGGGTATTCCTAAATAGAAATACATTAGTAGAATTAAGAAGAAGGGCATTGAACAAGGGATTGTTCATCTAAGACATATTATACTAATTCTATTAAAGAGTGAATTTCCTTTCTTGGGTTGGAAGCCCCTCAGACGTAGGTGAAGTTGCATCAAATTGGGTTAACAATTCTTCGTATTCTTTAATTGATTTATGATTTCTCATCTTATTTGTCAATTAACAATCAATTCTAGTTTAAGATGTTGAACATATTGGCTTAGACATCTGGTCCAACATTTGTCCCCTTAAGAATATAATTTCAATTGACATCAGAGCACGCGCCCTGTTTTGTTTGGGTGTGTTCCAAGGTTCTTATTTTGTTCAAGATGGAGAATTTCAAAGAACAAGGAGCAGTTCATCGACCAAAAAATTTTTATGGTGCTAAGAATCCTCCAAAGATTGTTGACAATTATGAAGATTGTGAAGACCAAGTATATTATGATACTTAAGAAAACCTCAGTCTTGCTAAGATCTTTAGTAAAGTCATGAGAAAACTAGATATGAGATATGCGATTAATGTCTCTATAAATGTTCAAGACAATCAACAATATAATTTCAAAATGTGCAACTTTTAGCGTAAAGGAATAGGTGGTGAAAATCTCAAATAGATCCAATGTTTTAAATGCAATGATTTTAGACATATTGAAGCTGAATGTTCTAATTTTCCAAGGAAACTAAGAAGAATATACAATGTCACTAATGATGAGAAAGGTGAATCTAATCAAACAAACAATGTTGTGACCTTCAAAGACATGAAAGATGCAATACATACTAGTGAGACATCAAATTCAAAGAATATGTGTATTACTCCTATTCAGAAAACAGAATGCATGATGTCAGATAACAAGTCTCAACATCCTGCCAAACATGTTTACCAGAAAACAAAATGCACAATATTAGGTAACATGTCTCAACATCTTGTCACACATGAATACCAGTGCATTAATTTTGTCACCTCCAATCCATTGTACTGTTGTAAATTGTATGGTAGACAACTACATTATCAATATATGTACCCATAGTAGAATGATCAACATGTTTAGCATGGAAAGCCTAATATTCTTGTTCATAATGCTTATACCTCCCACAAGAATGTTGAAGAACATGTTCCTGACATCACATATTATATTTTAGATACAGAAACTAAGCTATGACACAAAAAGCTTGGGAGTACGAGGAACTTTGTTCCATAGAAATTTGTCATATGTATGTTGGTCTCAAAATTGAGGAAGATAAAAATTTATGACATGTGTCACGTTGGGGAGTAAACCAGGGTTTCATATAGGATATTTCAACATCTTCTTTGTGTTTCTGTATTGCCACTTATGGACTTTATGAGGCTCAAGCAAGGAGTTATCATTGAAGGGAAAGTTGATGGTCAGGTCGTAGGTCCTCCCAACATTGAACAACCTATAGTGAATAAGAAGAAGAAGCTAAAGAAGATTAGTGATTGATAACACAAAAACACATATCATATTTCTACTTGATTTGTATACATTCTAATGTCTATTTTATAAGTTTTGTTGCATTACTATGGTATTATATGTGCATTTCATGTGCATGGTACGCGGAGACCTCTGCGAGCTAAAAAGGTAAAGAAACGAGACAAAATGAGGCAAATATGTTGTCCTAACGAGATTATAGCAGGCTGACGTCAGTCAACCCACCGTAGTGCCTGTCAGTCAAAGGAAAAATGAAAAAAGAAGGGTTGAAGCCCGTCAGCCTAGTCTGCTTGACTAATATATATATATATATATATATATATATATATATATATATATATATATATATATATATATATATATATATATATATATATATATATATATATATATATATATATATATATATATATATATAAAATTTGCTTTACTATTATTGTATTATTTATTTACTGCTATTTCAACAATTATTACTATATTCTATTTGTTTAAATTACTTAGCATGAATTTTAATAACACTAGCTTTTATGCATTAGTTATGTCCGACTAAAATATTAGAGTCAGAAATGTGAAGATCTTCGTTTCGACGTTGCTCGCATTTAAGTCGTAAATTAAATAATTAAATTGGGATTTGTTTTAAGATTGGTTTTTGAACTATTTTGAAATCAAAATAGTTACAGTGAAAGGATATTTTAGAGATGTCAGTTCAGTTTCGAAATAAAGGAACATGTATCTGACTTAAATAAAAATTCAAATTTAAAATTAAATGGTACGCGAAAGCAAGACTTTCTTTAAATTGCAAAAAAAGATGTTTTCAAAAACAGATTGCAAGAGCATAAATGGATACGTGAAAGCGGACGTTTATGAACTTAAAATCCGCTGTTAGACGAGCGAAATCTGGTAACACCTTTGAACTTATTTTTCACCTTAAACAACTTTTTAATTAATTAAAAGTAATTAATTTTCAAAAACAAAAAGTTTTGCACTTTACCACGCTGAACATGCAAAAGTTGCATTATATATTTTAGGTCTGCTGCGCAAAAGTGAACGGTTCATTTAAATTAATTCATTTTACTAAGAGAAAATACTATCCCGATTTAATTAATTAACACAACGCTTTTGCGAGTACCATTGATCGATGCAAGCCATATTCTTGTCTCCATTTTATTAAATCTTAAAAAACCAACTAGTTTTGATTTCCTCTTACCAAATTTCATACCTTAGATTTACATATAAACAATAGATAATGGTAGGTTGATATTCGGTCCCTATGGGTTCAATAATCTTTTATATTACTACGATATTTCCTTACAATTGTAGACGTGATCAAGTTTTTGGCGCTGTTTTCGGGGACCGAAAAGTCGATATCGTAATTATGTTGTTACGTCCTATATACTAAGGTACTTTTATTTCCCCCCTCTTTCGGTCGTATGCCAAGTATCCGCTCATCCGGGGATGACTTAGAGCAACTGATTAACAAAGTAGAGAGTTTTATTCACTTAAAATACCAAATAGAACAACTTCACGCCTAATTCAATATCCCTCTGGCTGCGAACAACAAACGTCCTCTTAAGGACTACATCGTCCCATCCCAGGACGAGCCTCATTCAAGCATTGCTCCCCCTAATATTCAAGACAACAACTTCAAACTCAAACCCTCTCTATTACAAATCATGCAATAGAACCAATTCTCTGGAATCCCTATGGAGGATCCAAATCTACATATCTTTATGTTTCTTCAGTATGCCGACACATACAAGAGTAATGGCGTCGACCCATAAGCCATTCAACTATGTCTTTTTCCCTTTTCCCTCAGAGAAAGAGCCAGAGCTTGGCTACAGTTCCTCTTAACTAATTCCATCACGACATGGAATGAGCTCAAGAAGGTTTTTCTTGCCTAATATTTTTCCCGTCTAAAACAACAGTTATAAGGAATCAAATCACTTATTTTAGACAAGCTGATGGATAATTTCTTTTTGACACATGAAATATATACAAGGATATGATGAGGCTATACCCCCATCACGACTTAGATAAGTAGCTCATTATACATGCCTTTAATAATGGCATCCTTTATAACACGAGGATGACAGTCGATGCTTCCGTTGGAGGAGCTTTAATGGACAAAGCTTTCACTGAAGCCTAAAATCTTATTGAAAACATGGCCAGAGACCAATATTAGTGGGGTAGTGAGCGCACCCCTGTTGAAAGGTCTCAAACCAAAGGAGGCATGTACAAAGTAAAAGGCCTAAATCATGTTAGTGCAAAAGTAGATGCCCTTACTCAGAAGACTGAAAACCTAACCATTACTCCCGCAACTAACGTAGCTATAGTTAATCCTCTTTTTGAGATCTGCGGAGTGCAAGGAAACGTCACCTCTGACTGTCAATTATTGTCTAAACTTTCCCACGACCGGGCAAATTATGCGCGAGGTAACCCATACTTAAACACATACAATCCTGAATGGAGAAATCATTTGAATTTCTCTTATAAAGACAAAAATACACTCTTTGTACCAAGCCCATATCCTACTACTCCCCCTAGTTTCCAGAATAATGAAAGAGCCTCTGCTACTCCTCCTGCACCTAAGAATTCCAATCTGGAACTAATAATGGAAAAAATTATTGTCTTAAATCCAACAAAATAAGGAGTTTATGAACCAAAACATTCGTTACCAATGAATTGATCAAACATTTGGAAAACAAGGTTGACGCTATGACTACCCACAACAAGATGCTTGAGACATAGATAACTCAGGTAGCTCAGCAACTAGAGGCAACTGATGCTCCTGCTGGAACATTCCCAGGTCAACCACAACCCAACCCCAAAGGCGACTTTAATACCATCACACTATGAAGTTGGACAAAATTAGACGACATAGTTGATACTAGGGTAACAGATTGTCATACCTTAACTTTTTACCCTAAGATTCTATTTTACATCATCTGCATAGTATAACATGCACTTCATCTTGCATAGTATCTGAAATGTCAGTCAGAATAAATTTGTTGGATTTACAAACAAACTGGTCTAAATTTATTTCAAAATCTTACCAAACGCTGTATTTTTCCAATATATTTATTTCGCGCTGATTATTTTAGTGTCTTCATTTATTTTTTCGAGCACTTTTCTGGCCAACTTTTTATTTCGTTTTTTAATCATTTTTATTTAAATAATCATTTAATTTATTTAGATTTAATTAGATATTTAATGTAAATTTTTATTTTTATTAATTAGTTTTATTTTTAATTTTTTTATTAATATTTTTTTTAAAACATAAAGACATAATTTTTAATTCTTTTTATTCTTGTCTTATCATAAAAAAATACAAAAAACATAATTTTTAATTCTTTTTATTCTTGTCTTATCATCAGAAAACACAAAAACATGATTTTTAATTTCTTTTATTCTTGTTTTGTCATAAAAAACACAAAAACATAATTTTTAATTCCTTTTATTCTTGTCTTATTATAAAAAACAAAAAAAACATTGTGTTAATTGTTATTATCATTCTTGTCTATTTTCTATTCCTATATATATGCATTAGAAAAAACAAGAAATGACACAAAAAAAGAAAAAACACTCATACCTCATCTTCCTCACATCTATACCGCAAAGTTTTTCATAAACCACGACATGACATCGAGAGAAAAAGACAGAGAGGGCAGTGACACGAGGGAAAATGCCATTTGAGGGAGGTAAAATTAAAAACTCACCCTTTATTTTGAAAAGCTGATGTTGTGTTGTATTTATGTTAATTTTATATTTATCTTTGTAGTATTTTTTATAGTGTCATGTTGTACCATTTTGCGCTTATTTGTTGATGTAGTTTTATTAAGTTTGCAATTTAAGTATACATCATGTCATTTAGCTAGTCTATGTTTGTTCATAAATTAAGTTATAATATTTTGTGTTAAATTTATAATTGCTTATGTGTTACTAATGTATGTTATTTGAGTTTATAACTTGTGTGTTGCTATGCAAATTTTGTATTTGTTGTTTGGACATTACATATTTGTTTCCTCTGCGTAAATCCATTTCTATTTGCAATTTTTTTTTGTTGTTTGTGCATTTACGTGCTAATTGTTTTAATTGTAACAATGTGAATAATTCATTTAATTTTTTAAACTTCAATAGTTTATCTTTTAAAATAAATAGTGCTAAGTTGTTGTCCTTTAGACTCCTACGTTTCCTTTCATTTATAGCAAGTGTGTGGATTGTTAAAGTGCATGTGTATATGAGTTAACAACATGTCAAGTGATAATAAGGAAAGTCTTTGTACAGATATTTTGAATGTATTTATATTGTATTACATGGTTTGGTTGCTCAAACATTGATTCTTTTTTTAGTAATATTTTATTTTCCTTCTTTTCTTTTTTTAATTGATTTTTCATAATCTAGAAAATTAAAAACATTTTTCTTGGCTATTTGTTAATTATAACATTTTGAAATTATTTTCTCTAATTAGTTTCTCTTTAATTTAATTCATATAATATCTCAAAAGTTACAAAAATATTTTAATTATTTATTTTTGTTTTCTAGTTATTTAGTTATTTGTTGAATATTATATATATATGTGTGTGTGTGTGTGTGTGCGCGCGCGCGTGTGTTTGTGTGTTTGTGTGTGTGCGTGTGTGTGTGTGCGCGCGCGCGTGTGTGTGTGTGTATTTATCTATATATTTGTTTACGCTTTGTGTTGTTATCTTTGTGTGGTGAGATAAGTTCTACACCCGGACTTGAGTGCACTTATGATAGGAAGGTGATATATTCAAGAAGGCTTATAGGAAGTTGATTCCCGACCAAGCTGACTTGAGAATCACCGCTCAGTTGAGGCACTCTTGAGAATAATGTTGTTGAACGAGTATTCGTGAAAACACTTACTATTTTTGACCTAGGAGCATGTGATACTGAGAACTTTTAGTTACCCTTAACTCAACTTGGCCTTTCTTAGGACGTAGTGAGATGACTATGAGGGAGTAGTCTCAAAATAGTTGATACGCGATGCTACACTCAAAAGAGGTTCTCTTGAGAATATTATTAACTACCAAGTATTTGGGAAATTGATAATATTCGAAAGATGGACTGATGACTTTGGGAACCTTTTAGAACCCTTGTTCTGCAGGTACAAGTAAACCCTTAGTCCACACCATTAGGGATGGTTAGACCATGGCTCCACGCTCGTGATCTTCGAACCTAAGCCCTTGATTATTTTCACGGGAATATGTGAATCTGTGTATACCTGTATTTGTGCATATATAGATTCGCCCATCCATCTATGAATTCATGCACCATTTCTAACTTTTCAATGAACTTGAAGTTATCTTACAAGCATCATAGGTTTTACCATGTATTTTGGAAGATATACTATATTTTGTAATCCTTCAATAAAATGAGATTTTCAGTTATCAAAAGTGTTGTCCACTTTATGGTGTTTCCAAACATAATCTTTGAGTTCCCTGAAACTCATCTGCATTGGTGCATCTGCATACATCATTAGCATTGCATTCTTTGCATTCCAGGTTCTCACTCTTGCTTATTCCTTTGATAGACAAGCTAACTCATCACTATGATACTCGGGCCAATCAAAGAAAGCAAATGAAGAACATTAAGTAAGAAAACCATGAACTTCGTAAGGAGGTGACTACTTTGAGGGTTGGTGTGGAAAGACTCTCTGCTTTAGTTAAAACTCTGGTTTCTACTCAAAATCAACCTTCTTATCATATTTCTCAGACTCCACTTCAAAAGACCTTAATATCTGAAATCATGTCAATGCCCATTCCCGTGACTCCCATTAACGCTTCTAACAACTCTAATAAGCTTGGGGAAGGTTTACCCAAGGAGAAGGAACAAGCTGCTAATGCTATTTCGCGAGAGAAACATGGAGGATCTCGTAGTAAAAGTAGACAACACGTGGATTAGTTTGACCTGATCCTGATGGCCTATTCTGAATTATATCTTGCTTTAGTATAAAAGATCTGGTGTAAGAAAGGACTCTGCCGACCTTCCCAAAGAATCTCCCATGGTTGTTTAAGTATGATCATTTTTGTCCATTTCATTAGGGGGCACCCGATCATGATATTGAACATTGTTTTGCTTTGAAAGCTGAAGTACAAAAGTTAGTGCAAAGCGGTATTTTGTCTTTTGAAGATTCTGGACACAACGTCTCAACAAGTTTGTCACCCAAGTATGGAAACATTGTGGAAGGATATCTCAGAGAATATTGTATCTCTGACGTGAATTAAATAAGAGGATCTTTGGTGGATATGCATGTCAATTTGTGTAAGCTTACCCATTATAAGCATAATCACGCTTCTTGCAAAATTAGTTCAAAAAAAATCCTCGTGGGTGTTTCGTTGTAAAGAGGGTTCTCCAGGATATGTTGGATCATAAACTTCTCCATATCACTAAAGAAATGGTGAATGTCATAGTTCCGCGTTTTAATATGCCAGAACTAGTGGTAATTACATGCAACCGTAAGAAATATTCTCCTGTGCCTTGGGGATATGATGCTACCATGCTGGAAGGTGGTAAGAAAGTTCCTGTTGACATTTCTCTTGCCGCTCAGGTAATTTCGAGTTATCAATCACAACTTTGTTAGAGAATACATCAGAGTCATGCTCAAAAGAAGTTTGACCTAAACCTAATAACTTATAGTCAATTGTGGTTATATTTTACCTGAAATTCGGTGATGACACATAGAAAGACCAGAGTCATGAAATCTCTCCCTTCTTGGTACAATCAAGATACCAGTTGTGAATTTCATGATGGGGCAGTGGGGCACCCGATTGAAGAATGCAAGGTTTTCCAGAAAAAAGTTCAAGAGATGATCGATGATAAGGTGCTGACCTTCAAGGGAGGAAGCCCAATTATGAATGGAACACCTTTATGTTGATGGATATGAAGGCTCAAGAGATTCCTTTACAAGCCAGTGAAATTAGGAGGAGAGCTCATTTCCAAGATCATCAGGTTATTTGTTGGTTTGTATGCATTTGTTGTTATTTCTTTTGATTGTAAAAGCATGATTTGCATGTAAGAACTTGTTTGTTTTGAATGATTATGCAATAAATATGTTTATCTTGAATAAATCCATTCGTATTCACTCATAAAATTCTTTTTCATGCTTTATAATGCCAATTCTATCCGATCTCTTGCTTAGGCAGAGAATTGGAGGGAGGATGACGAAATAAAGAACACAAGATTTCTTGTCGTATGCTTTTGAGTAAAACTCTGCTGATGTTGTAAAGCATTGTTTCAAATCCTGAAACACTGGAGATATAAGGGAGATAGAGCCTTGTTAATCCCTTTGAGCATTGAAGTATTTTCCTTACATACAAAACCCTCAATTTTAACTTGGGGCAGGATAGTTTTCAGTTAAGCTGATAGAGTCCTAGACTTTCAAAAAGGGAGAGAACATCCAAGGATCCATCATACCTATATCTCACACATTAGGAGGCTAAGAGTCAAATCCACAATGATTATCCCTCTACTATCTAAATATTGAGGCAGTAAAAATCCTTTCAAAAAGGTCAAAATGACTTAGAGTCACACGACTTATTCATAAATCACAAAAAAAAGTAAAAAAGAAAAAGCCCGCTAAGTCAAAACCTATGAAGGAGACTTAGGCAAAATTCAGGCATCCCGCTGGACTTCAAAGTCAAATCCAAAGACTCCGTCCAGGAAAAAGTTAGGGAATAAAAACAAAATAATAATAATAGGAAACATGAAAAGAAAAAACAAAGGATCACCAAGAAAAATCCTCAATAAATAACAAAGTTGTATGATCAAACACCAAAAGCAAAAAGGTAAGTGACTTCCATGTTCAAAGCCTTAGTGGTTTATCAACCATATCAAAACTCTTCTTGAGAGATGAGTGCTCATGTTAGGTTAACTGAAGGTAGGATTGGAGAACATCACAAAGAATGGGTGGGCACAAATAAAGTTTGAGCCTTATATCCTTTGTTTCTTAAGCCGTGAACCAAGCCACGATACAACCCTCAAAAGACTTAATTGAAGCAGGGTTTATTTTGAAAGCGTACTTGACGAGATAACGTTTCCCGACTCCTATGAGCTAAGCTCAAAAGTTGTGTTGACTTTGTAAAATTAATTAATTTCCTATCCTAACTAGTGAATCAGTCACAAGTTATTGTGATATCTTTTCAATAAATAAAAAAACTTCAAGACAAGCATGTGTGTTGCATTAGAAGTTTCAAAATTAACATTTTTTTGCTCGCTAACATTGCTTGACATCATAGAAGCTTGCATACGAATAAAAATGATGAACTTAATCTTTCGAGACCTAAAACTCTGATGAAGATGGTGAATCATTTCAGAAGGATGATCGTATCCAGGGGTAGGTTGCCTAAATACTTTTCTAAACAGGGGCAAATTATTTCCCTAGTTTTTGCTTTCACAGTTTGACCATCCCTAAGGAGCAAGTTTGAAGACTCAGTTATGCATAATACAATTAATCTGGGGCAGTTACGTCGAGATTCAACAAATCTCTCCAAGAGTTTGAAAACATTGGAACATTTTGTATGCCAAGTTTTCTGTAAAATCCTCTTGAGATCACTTTTTATCATAAACTATGTGATTTGAGGTATTTGAGAATTGAAGAATTTTACCCATTCACAACAACTATTGTTCAAAATGGTGACCACCACACAGTTCTTCAATGTAGAGCTACTTTGTTCTCGTAGCATTCTTCACCCATACTCCAAAGAGCTCTTATCTCAAGTGGTGTGCTGATTCCCTAATTAAGTCTCTACCATAGGTAGTCAAGACCATTCCCCGGTGAATCTCTACTTCAAGTAGTTATGGCATGTCTGGTGCAATATTTCCCCTATTGGTAACCTAAGCATTCGCTAGTGAATTTCCTTGGCTTCAATCTTCCTAGTGAAGTGAATGTTATTTCACTCCTCAACGAACTTCTTACAACTTCAATCTTCCCTGGCAAAGTGGATGTTTATTTCATCCCCATAGAGTCTCAACTCTGATATCTGCAACTACGACTTTGATCCGAGTTCCTATAGTGAAGTGGATATTTATTTTATCCCATGTGAGGCCTCGACTCTGGCATCTCCGATAATGACTTGCTTTCAGTATACTTTAGTTCGTAGTGGATATTTATTTTATCCCCTATGAAGTTTTTTCAATCATGAGTTTGATCCTTTCCTAGTGAATCTTTCTCATCCCCAACAAAGTCATCAAATTCATCTTGACAATCCCCTAAGTGAAGTCATGACGTTCATCCCCAAGTGGAGTGCTCTCTTTTCCCTAGAGAAGTTTGAAGCCTTGAAGCAGGACTTTGTTTCCATATATGGTTTTCCATCCATCCCTAGTGGTGCTTCTATCTTGCAAAGATTGGCCGAGTATCCGTGTTGAGATGTTTATTTCATCTCCGATTTACTTCTCCTCGTTTGTTTTATCAGCATAAACATAACATGACATACATTCATTCAAATATATACATGGCATCTATGCATTTTGTGATGTTTGTTTGTTCTTTCACTTTGGCCGTATTTATCCCCAAGTGATTGGGTTTGTCTTTTCCCTCCAAGTAGAGTCGTCAACCCTAAGCAGAAAGAGCACATCCTTTCTAATTCTCCACTGAGTTAGATTCTCGTGGAATATGGTTGCTTTAGTTTTTTTCTCTCCATTTTTGGATAAAGATAAACCCCAGTTGAGTTCATTCCTCAATGGATAGAGTCTTGCTTGACCGTTTCTCTTTAGTTATTTCCTGAATTGAACTTTGGTCCCTGACAATCACAATTTTGAGTATCTCTAGGCTTTTGAACCTGGATTGAGCGTGCATTTATTTTGCACTTTGATTCCCTAGGAAGAATCTGTTTGAGGATCGCCATTGAAGATAAAATATTTCTCCAGCAGTGTTGCAACATTCTTTTGGAATTCATACCAGACAATAAGTGGTAGCTCTTTATTTGAGCAATTTATTTTGTTCTCAGGTTTTCTGTTTGAATGACAAATGACAGTCTCTTTCCAAGACAGTTTGTCTGTCCCCATAAGTTATCAAGATTATCAACTTGTTCTCCATCAAATACAGTCTCTTTTCCAGACAGTTTGTCTGTTTCCAGAAGTTATCAAGATTATCAACTTGTTCTTCATCAAATGGAATCTCTCTGGAAATCTCTCATAGAAGTTTGTTGAAGAATTGACAAATGCTTCTCTTTATTTGAGAATTCCTGATATAAAGATTTTATTAGATCCAGTGCAGTTTCAAACTACAATAATATTTCTCCTCAGTGATGTTCTCCCCAACAATTCCACCATCCAATTCACTTCCATCAAATTACATCTCTTCGAGAAGTTCGGTGAAGTTTCTTACAGTTGAGCTTTCTCTTTATTTGAGAAACTATGTTTTATAAGTCAACCGACTTGCATCTCTTTTGAAGATCCCCGGTGATACTTCCTAATCTCCAGTAGGTCATGGATTCCCACTGAAGTCCTTAATCTCCAGTGAAATTCTAATCCCCTGCAAAGATACTTTCTGATAAGTATTCGTCATTCCAAGAAGAAACTGATACCCGTTCACGGTATACAACCTTGAGGCGAGGGGAGGTTTATTTTACCCTTTTCAAGTGGAGTACTTGATTAAAGAAGAAACTGAGACCCGTTCACGATATACAACCATGAGGAGATGAGAGGTTTATTTTATCCTTTTCAAGTGGAATACTTGATTAAAGAAGAAACTAATACCCGTTCACGACATACAACCTTGAGGCGAGGGGAGATTTATTTTACCCTTTTCAAGTGGAATACTTGATTAAAGAAGAAACAGAGACCCGTTCATGGCATACAAACTTGAAGTGAGAGGAGGTTTATTTTACCCTTTTCAAGTGGAATACTTAATTAAAGAAGAAACTGAGACTCGTTCATGGCATACAACCTTGAAGCGATGGTATGTTTATTTTACCCTTTTCAAGTGGAATACTTGATTAAAGAAGAAACTGAGACCTGTTCATGGTATACAACCTTGAGGCGATGAGAGGTTTATTTTACCCTTTTCAAGTGGAATACTTGATTAAAGAAGAAACTGAGACTCTTTCACGACATACAACCTTGAAGCGAGGGGAGGTTTATTTTACCCTTTTCGAGTGAATACTTGATTAAAGAAGAAACTGAGACCCATTAATGGCATACAACCTTGAGGCGTGAGGAGGTTTATTTTATCCTTTTCAAGTGGAAAACTTGATTAAAGAAGAAACTGAGACCAACTCACGACATACAACCTTGAGACGATGGGAGGTTTATTTTTACTCTTTTCAAGTTGAATTCTTGATCAAAGAAGGAACTGAGACCCGTTCTTGGCATACAACCTTGAGACGAGGGGAGGTATACTTTTACCCCTTTCAAGTGGAGTACTTGATTAAAAAAGAAACTAAGACCAGTCCGTGGCTTATGAACCGAGATGAGGGGAAGTTTATTTACCTTTCTAAATGAGTCATTTAGTTAAAGAAGTTGAATCATGTTTTGATCATGGAAGCTTATTTTGGTTATTACCTTTGCTTAGGCTTTCATATCTTTGATAGTAGGTAATATACCGTACCTTTTAGACAAATACCTTTGCTTAGGCTACCGTATTTGGTATTAGGTGATCTCTCCTTTTTAGTCTATTACCTTTGCCCAGACTATCATCTACTTGATAGTAGGTAATATACGTCCTTTCATTTCATCTGGATACCTTTTCTTAGGGTACCGTCTGTTGGTAGTAGGTTATCCTTCCTTTCAAGTTTATTACCTGTTGTTTAGGCTACCATGTTCTTAGTAGTAGGCGATACACACCTTTGTTCTAGTTTGGAAATACCATGTGTTTAAGCTATCCGAAGTGGTGGTTAAGTGCCTTTTTGTATGCATTTATCCCCTGTGACGTCATTCCTTACAAGATTTCTGTCTTGCATATCGTATCATATCATATCATAAGCATTTTGTGGCGTCTTAGGGCCAAAAATTGTGCATGTTTGTATTTAAGTCTCTTCTATCACGTCGAGACGAAGATTTCAATCTCCGTATCTTCGGATAAAAGAAACTTAAATAAGGGCATCTGTCACCCTAATTTTTGACCCTAAGATTCTATTTTGCATCATCTGCACAACATAACATGCAATTCATCTTGCATAGTGTCCGAATGTCAGTAAGAATAAATTTGTTGGATTTACAAACAAACCAGTCTAAATTTATTTCAAAATCTGACCAAATGCTGTGTTTTTCCAATATGTTTATTTCGCGCTGATTATTTTGGTGTGTTCATTTTATTTTTTCGAGCACTTTTTTGCCCGGCTTTTCATTTCGTTTTTTAATCATTTTTATTTAAATAATCATTTAATTTATTTAGATTTAATTATATATTTAATGTAAATTTTTATTTTTATTAATTAATTTTATTTTTAATTTGTTTATTAATATTTTCTTTTTAAAAAATATAAAAACATAATTTTAAATTTTTTTATTCTTGTCTTATCATAAAAAAAATACAAAAAATATAATTTTTAATTATTTTTATTCTTGTCTTATCATCAAAAAACACAAAAACATGCTTTGAAATTTCTTTTATTCTTGTTTTGTCATAAAAAACACAAAAACATGATTTTTAATTCCTTTTATTCTTATCTTATTATAAAAAACAAAAAAAATATTGTGTTAATTATTATTATCATTCTTGTTTATTTTCTAGTCCTATATATATGCATTAGAAAAAAATAAGAAATGACACAAAAAAAGAAAAAAAACACTCATATCTCATCTTCCTCACATCCAAACCGCAAAGTTTTTGACAAACCACAACGTGGCATCGGGAGAAAGAGACAGAGAAAGAGACAGAGAAATTTTACCTCCCGTTTGAGGGAGGTAAAATTGAAAACTCACCCTTTATTTTGAAAAGCGGATGATGTGTTGTATTTATGTTAATTTTATATTTGTCTTTGTAGTATTGTTTATAATGTCATGTTGTACCATTTTGCGTATATTTGTTGATGTAATTTTATTAAGTTTGTAATTTAAGTATGTGTCATGTCATTTACCTAGCCTATATTTGTTCATAAGTTAAGTTATAACATTTTGTGTTAAATTTATAATTGCTTATGTGTTACTAATGTATGTTATTTGAGTTTATGATTTGTGTGTTGCTATGCAAATTTTGTATTTGTTGTTTGAACAATACATATTTGTTTTTTGTGCGTAAATCTATTTGTATTTGCAGTTTTTTTTGTATGTGCATTTACGTGCTAATTGTTTTAATTGTAACAATCTGAATAATTCATTTAATTTTTTAGACTTCATTAGTTTATCTTTTAAAATAAATAGTGCTAAGTTATTGTCCTTTAGACTCCTACGTTTCCTTTCATTTGTAGCAAATGTGTGGATGGTTAAAGTGCATGTGTATATGAGTTAATAGCATGTCAAGTGATAATAATGAAAGTCTTTGTACAAATATTTTGAATGTATTTATATTGTATTACATGGTGTGGTTGCTCAAACATTGATTCTTTTTTTTAATAATATTTTATTTTTCTTCTTTTCTTTTTTTAATTGATTTTTCATAATCTAGAAAATTAAAAACATTTTTCTTGGCTATTTGTTAATTGTTACATTTTGAAATTATTTTCTCTAATTAGTTTCTCTTTAATTTAATTCATATAATATTTCAAAAGTACCAAAAATATTTTAATTATTTATTTTCATTTTCTAGTTATTTAGTTATTTGTTGAATATATATATATATATATATATATATATATATATATATATATATATATATATATATATATATATATATATATATATATATATATATATATATATATATATATATATATATATATATATATATATATATATATATATATATATATATATATATATATATATATATATATATATATATATATATATATATATATATATATATATATATATATATATATATATATATATATATATATATATATATATATATATATATATATATATATATATATATATATATATATATATATATATTCAACAAATAACTAAATAACTATTCAACAAATAACTAAATAACTAGAAAACGAAAATAAATAATTAAAATATTTTTGATACTTTTGAAATAATATATATATATATATATATATATATATATATATATATATATATATATATATATATATATATATATATATATATATATATATATATATATATATATATATATATTCAACAAATAACTAAATAACTAGAAAACGAAAATAAATAATTAAAATATTTTTGGTACTTTTGAAATATTATATGAATTATAATATATATATATATATATATATATATATATATATATATATATATATATATATATATATATATATATATATATATATATATATATATATATATATATATATATATATATATATATATATATATATATATATATATATATATATATATATATATATATATATATATATATATATATATATATATATATATATATATATATATATATATATATATATATATATATATATATATATATATATATATATATATATATATAAAAGTGTGTTGTGGTTATTAGTTAATATAAATATAAATATTTAAATTAACTAATAATTTCTTGTTACACGTCCAAGGGAAGAATTTTTTACTTCATACTCATGAACGTTTTATCCATTTGCATAATTTCCCCCTGCTTGATCCCTGATTTCTTTTAGGTTGATCAGCTTAGGATATACTCCTTATATTTTAGGATAAATTCCCTTTAAGTTTTTAACTTTAGACAACTCAAGTTAAATCCCTATCCTCCCACAAGAGAATTAGACATGATTCATCTATGTAGTCGAGGTATAATTCTCCTATCCTGTTATATAGCCGATAAAGATATAGAATCTTTTCCGCTTGAGAGAGGTATGTGGCATACTCGTTGATTATAAATCCGAGTTGGGGCCCTTCTCTCAATGTGACGCGAAGACCGTCTACCGCATGCTTGTGGTGGTTAAAGTCGAGTATTCTCCCTAAGATGACGACTTGTCTCTTCTCCTAAAATTAATCAACAAACCTTCTCCCCCTAGAACCTTGACCACAGTCAAGAGTTCCTCATCCTTTTAGGGGAACTACAAATGCTCTGATTCCATTTCTGTCAGGATACATAGGCACGAGATGCGATGTCTTGGTGAGCATACTTAGGAATAACACCTTAGGTCTCCTGTTTCTTTTTCACCCTTAGCAGACAAAATAACAAATAACACAATAAAACAAGAGGTTCATGTAGATTACTACATATACTTAGGATGCTAACAACTTCCCTAAGTATAACCAACCCCCGAACCTTAGATTCTCTAGCTTTGCATTGCATTGCATACTCATGGGTTATTCGATCTTTTTCCTTTTCCTTGGATAAATTAAATACCGGTGGTGAACAATGACTTGTGATTCAAGTTAATTGATAACCTGATATCCGATTTTCACCGCGACACAGACCCTGTAGTAGAAAGAAGAGTTAAGAGAGTATGGAGAGAGGTACTGATAGTGTACCCGTGAGAGTAGAGCCGAAGGCTGATAACGAGTTACCAATCAAAGCTAAAGAGATAGTCGAAAAGGAACAACTGTATGTACCCCCTCCTCCATATAAGCCACCCGTCTCTTACCCTCATAGACTAGCTAAGTCTAAAACTGAAGGTCAATTTAAAAAAATTGTGGAGCTTTGAAGCAGCTTCACATTACAATTCCTTTCACGAGAGCCATCACACAAATTCCCTCTTACGCTAAGTTTCTGAATGAGATCCTGTCAAACAAAAGAAAGTTGAATAACGATAGTATTGTGGCACTCACGGAAGAATGTAGCTCCATTATACAAAATAATATGCCCCCAAATTTAAATATCCGATGAGTTTTTCTATTCTCTACATTATTGGCTACTTTTTCATCGACAAAGCCCTGTATGATCTTGGAGGAAGTGTGAGTTTAATGCTCCTCTCAGTTTGTGAGAAGTTGAATTTAGGAGGATTGAAGCTCACTAAGATGTCCCTTCAGTTGGCTGATTGTTCGATAAAGCATCATATTGGTATTCTGGAAGGCATTCTAGTTAGGATAGGCCAACTATACATTCCTACTGACTTTGTAGTGATGGATATTTAAGAGGACTCCAATATTCCATCTTATTAGGTAGTCCCTTTCTAGCCATGGTCGGTGCAGTTATTGGTGTAAAACGTGGAAATCTAACCATTGAGGTAGGCGAGGAAAACATAGAATTCATTATTCTCAGTTCATGAAAGCCCTTGCCATAGGTGATTCATGTTGTTTTATAAATATTATCGATGAATGCATAAAAGAACTGACGTTGAAAGCACAACCAACTACAAAGTTGGTTGAACTTTGAGCATCAACTGAGGTCGAGTATTATCGTCCTTATGCATATGGTAGCCTAAGAGAGTGTCTTGTGCTTACACCTGACCCAATGCCTAGCCCAAAGCAACCATCAGTAAAGCTTAAAGTATTCGCCTAAAATATGAGATAAAAATTTCTAGATGAGCAACAAAATCATCCAATTATAGTTAATGCTGACCTTGGCAGAGACGAGACTGAGAGACTTCTAGAAGTGCTGAGATGGTATCCTAAATCTCTAGACTAAAACATATCTGATATAACAGGAATTATCCCTTCTGTATGTATGCATAAAATTATGCTAGAAGTGGACTCGAAAGTCTCTAGAGAGAATCAGAGGAGGATTAATCCTATTATTAGTGTTGTAGTCAGAAAATAAGTGACGAAGTTGCTTGATGCTGAAATCATTTATCCAATATCCGATAGCCAATGGGTCATCCATTATATGTTGTATTGAAGAAGGGAAGAGTAACTATAGTGCAGAATGAAAAGGTGAATCAGTAGCTAAACATGGAGAGTCAGGTTGGAGAATATGCATCGACTATAGGAAGTTGAATACAACCACCAAGAAAGACCATTTCCCCATTCCTTTCATCGATCAAATGTTGGAGCGCCTCGTTAGGCACTCCCATTTTTGTTACCTAGACGGATATTTGGGATTCTTTCAAATCCCAATCCATCTAGATAATCAGGAAAAGACCACCTTTAACTACCCCTATGGCACATTTGCTACCGTCGAATGTCGTTTGGGTTATGTAATGCACCTACAACCTTCCAAAGGTGCAGGTTGGCAATCTTTGTAGATTTCTTAGATGATATTATGGAAGTCTTCATGAACGACTTCTCTATATGCGAAACAAGTTTCAAAGGTTTTTTTGGATAATTTAGAAAAGGTGCAAAAGAGGTGTGTGAAAGTCAACTTTGTGCTGAATTGGGAGAAGTGTCACTTTATGGTCAAAGAGGGCATAGTATTGGGACATATAGTGTCCAAAAAGGGAATTGAGGTTGATAGGGATACGATTAAAGTTTTTGAGAACCTCCAATATGAAGGTGTGAGAAAAACATAAGAAAGAGGGACGAGGTTTGAATTGGATTTTCAAAAATGAAAGCTTTTTGTGAAACTCAAACAAAGATCACAAATAGACTAATCAAGAAAGAAAGACACACGATATATCATGGTTCACTTAAAACCTATCAAGCTAATCCAGTTCACCTGCCAAGGTGATTTCGCCTTATACACAAGGACTTAATCCACTATAATCAATATATTACAATGCACTAGCAACCGTTGGTGACTAATAACACAGACAACCGTCTCTTATTAAGGATTCTGACCCAACTGGTCCCTTAAGGAATTACAATTTGCACAAGCAACCGTTGGTGACTAAAAAACAGACAACCATCTGTTCTTAAGGGTTCAGGCCTAACCGGTCTCTTAAGGACTTACAAACAGTAGTTTGAACGAAGATGTTTACATTGAAGTTGCTTCTAAACAAGCAGATATAAACACAATTAATAGCTCAAATGTGTAAAAGACACTAATACAGTATGAACAATATTCTTTCTTTGTATTATGGTGCTTAAATACTGTAGCTTCAGTTCTTCATGGATTGTTTTCAATCAAAGTGTAAACTTTGTATTAATCGTTGTAAAGCTTCTTAATTTCTTCAATTAATCAAGTCCTTATATAGCCAGAAAAAGATCCGTTGGAGGGCAAATCATAAATATCCTTTAGGTAGATGGCGACTTGAAATAATGTCATTACACAGGGATGAAAATCATACACAAAAGTTGTCCTTTGTACCATCAAATCAGGGTAGTGGAACGAGACGTTAAAACATACTATGTACTATTTTCTCTTGTAGACATTTGAGCTTCTCTTCTTTACATTAGAGGCTTCTGAGTAGAGATGATTGAAGCATGAGTAGAAGAGTTAATTAGTAGGTATTCAGAGTCTTCAGAACTATAAGAACTCAGTCTTTAGAACCTTTGGTAACTAGTAACTTAAGTCTTCAGAGTCTTCAGAACGACATTCAACAAAACTTTGTCTTCAGAGTCTTCATCACTTATTCTTCAGAAACTCAAGTCTTCAGAGTCTTCAGAACTTCGTTCAACAGAACCTTGTCTTCAGAGTCTTCAACATTTAGTCTTTAGAAGATTATGACTTCAGAAGCTTGAAAGCTTTTAGAAGTAAAGTACTAGAGTCATGATCAGAAACAGAAACCAAGAGAACATTGCAGCAACAACATATTGTCTTCTTAGAATCTTTTTTGAATGAGAGTAGATCAGAAGAAAACTTGCTTCTTGTAGCGCAGAAACGACTTTGGTCATATCAGAGTAATCATTAAATATGATCTCTATTAGAGTCAGAGCTTTCTCTATCAGAGTCAGAACCTGTTTATTAAATTCTTCAGAAAAATAAACGTTAGAGTACCAAAATTGTTCTCACACAAATACCACTTTGCAGAACCAAATCTTGTTATAACAATCTCCTCCTTTTTGATAATGAAAAGGCCAGGTATTCCGATGACACGATTTTATACAATGATAATCAATAGGAAATGATAGAGATAAGTTTAGAAATAACTTCCCTTAATCAAAGCTCCCTCTGAATCTAAGATCTCAAAAATCTTATCAGAATTGGGATACCAAAGCTTGATTATAAAGTTCTTATCAGATACACAATAACTACGCTTGATAATATATCAAAGCCTGATTGGACTTATAGAATCTGAGATGGTTCAAGTCTGATTCTTATTAAATGCATCAAATAGAGATAATGATTGGTTAAATCAGAGCCTGATTATCAATATATCAATTTGTTTCTGAAAAACATTCTAATAAAGAGAATTGAATGCAATTAAAGATTTAGAATGTCTGAGCTATGATTCAGAGACAATATATTATTTATTAAAATAATTTTCAATTTAAGTACTCCCCCTTTTTGTCATAATCAAAAAAATTAAATAATAGTTGAATCAATTTGAGTAATAGAGTTGATTCAAGAGACAAATTAAAATCAATATTTCTTCCCTTTTTTTTGTTAGCAAGGACAAAGAATGAAATAAGATAGAACAAAGCAAACATTTCTCATTGATTAATAAAAACACTTGAGGCGTAGGTACAGGAACAAAAAACAAAACAACATGAAACACTGACAGACAAACAAAATGAACAAAAGACGAAAAAAATAGAACAAGAACAGAGAGATCAACAGGACCACATAACCACCACCCATAAAAAATCTTCAACCTCATCAACCCTTTCATATCTTTCTTCAACCATAGAATTTTCTAGTCCAATTATTCTGGCTAAACCAATGATTTCAGCCTTGAAGAACAACTTAGACAAAATTCTACCATAGGGAATAAAGGACTTATGCTGATATCTGGAGATTTCAACACAGTACTTCAGATGATTGAAGATAGTTTGAGGTAGGTTAACCTTGACATTGTACATCATGAAGTAGACAAAAAGTATATCATCATGAGACAAAGCATTCTTGGCCACTCCTCAAGGTCAAAAGTTGGTTAGTAGAAGTTGAAACCAAATTTTGCCAGTAGGAAGAAGCCCTTCAGGATTGTAGAGTTCGAATCTGTTGAGAGAGCCATCATGAATACTGATGAGATCTTCAATGAAAGAGTAGTTCAGATGAAAATATTCAACTGTCACTCCAGATTGAACACAGTTGATGGCCTTAGCAATGGAGGTTGGTGTTATGAAGAACAAAACGCCAAAGACAGAAGACTAGACGGAGTTGTTGTCATCACCTATTCTAGCATAAGTCCAAAATTCCTTTATAAGGACAGGATATATAGGTCCATGCAGGATTGCATAGTAATTAGACCATCCTTGGATCTGCATACTAGTAGATAGAAGCACCCTCGAGTCTCTTAATCTAGGAAGATTTAGTCTTTTCTTAGAAATTACTTCCCTGACTTCCTCATTTCTAAAGAAGGTTTTGATAGAGATGATGAAAGAGAAGGAGAAGAAAACAAGAGGAAAAGAATATGAAGTTGAAGGACAAATGAAACGAAATGAGGAGGAGTATGATATATATATATATATATATATATATATATATATATATATATATATATATATATATATATATATATATATATATATATATATATATATATATATATATATATATATATATATATATATATATATATATATATATATATATATATATATATATATATATATATATATATATATATATATATATATATATATATATATATATATATATATATATATATATATATATATATATATATATATATATATATATATATATGGAGAGAAAATGTATCAGCAATAAAAGCAGTTTGGTTTAGATGAATTTGATACGAAAATTCATCATTTCCAAAACAAATGACGTGGAGCAAAAACAAAGAGACAAATTTATCAAGGAATGGGAAAAGAGTGAAGTAGTTTCCAAGAGATCACTTATTAGGTATATGTTATTCAACTCTTGACATCAGTCAATAAAGACGAATTAAGTTGTATACTTAAAAGTGAAAAAAAATCTGACAAGAAATACTAGAAACACTTAGATAGGAACACCTTGTCTTAAAACATATCAAAGAATGCACAACAATAAGGGAAGGCGTAAAGATTTAGTCTATTCTCAAGAATTTTACCATACCCAATGCATTGAACCATTTTTATGATAGTAATAGGGAGATAGGAAATAATTACTCGAATCTAGTCTCACGAAATCACAACACTTAAGGTATCTCTTCAACAGTAAGATACAATTTGATTTTGGATAAGTGTCACAAGAAAATCATAGCCGTCTGTTCAAAAATGACATGATTGATGTTCCCAAGGTCAAGAATACCAAGAAGTATTTGACTAGACAAGTTTCTGACAAAGACATCTTCTAACTTGTAGAAGTATCGTCAATCAAAAGATTATTAAATAAAAGAGAAATAATCTGCTTAATCTTCAGAATCTTATCTCAAATGTTCTAGTGACCTAACACTTTAAAAATATCACCTACTCATTATGGACAAGGTTTTATAAATAGATTTTCCAAAATGAATACAAATCTATCCTCAGCAAGGGGTTTTGTGAAAATATCAGCCCACTGGTGATCTGTATCCATAAATTTTAATTGAAAAACACCCTTCTGAACATAGTCACGTAAAAAGTGATGTTTTATTTCAATATGTTTAGCCATAGAGTGCAAGATAGGATTTTTGGATAAGCATATAGCAGAAGTATTATCACAGAAGATAGGAATGTTACTCTCATATATCTGAAAATCTTCTAGTTGATTCTTCATCCAGAGCATCTGAGTGCTGCACAATGATGCTGAGATATATTCTACCTCTGCAGTAGATAGTGCAATAGTTGATTGTCTTTTACTAGCCTAGGAGACGAGGTTGTTACCCATAAACTGACAGTTTCTAAAAGTACTTTTTCTTTCTATTTTGTCTCCAGCATAATCTGCATCAGAATAACTAAAAAGCTTGTACTCTGATGTTTTCTTATACATCAAGACAAGGTTAATTGTTCCTTTTAGATACCTTAGGATCCTCTTAACAGTTGTTAAGTGAGTTTCCCTTGGATCTGATTAGAGACGAGCACAGAGACAAACACTGAACAAAATATCTGAACGAGAAGTAGTTAGATACAGAAGAGAGCCTATCATACGACGATAGAGCTTCTGAAAAACCTTTTACTTACTTCTTCTTTATCCAGAATGCATGTAGGATGCATAGGTCTCTTTGCTGGTTTACTATCAAACATATTAAACTTCTTCAAAAGTTCTCTTGCATACTTGCTCTGATGAATGTACGTTCCTTTTGAATGTTGATCAATCTGAATTCCCCGAAAGAATATGAGTTCTCCCATTAGATTCATTTTAAATTTAGTCTGTGTTAACTTAGAAAATTCCTTGCACAAGGAAGTATTAGCAGAACCAAATATAATATCATCAACATAAATTTGCACAACCAGAATGTCATTTTTAAAGGTTCTGCAAAATAGTGTTGTATCAACTTTTCCTCTAGTAAAGTCATTTTCCAAAAGAAAGTTACTTAGCCTTTCATACCAAGCTCTGGGAGCCTGTTTCAGACCATATAACAATTTTGTAAGTTTGAAAACAAAATCTGGGTCTTCAGAACTTTCAAAACCAGGAGGTTGGTTTACACACACTTCTTCAGAAATATATCCATTTAAAAATGCACTCTTTACATCCATCTGATAAAGAATGATATTATGACTAACAACAAAATAAACTAATAAGTGAATATATTCTAACCTGGCAACTGGTGTAAAGGTTTCAGTATAGTCTATCCCTTCTTGTTGATTATAACCTTGTGCTGCTAGTCGTATTTTGTTTCTTACGATCTCACCTTTCTTATCAAGCTTGTTTCTAAATACCCATTTTGTTCCAATGACGTGGACACCTTTAGGTTTCTGAACAAGATGCCAAACATCATTTCCGGTGAATTGATTTAGTTCTTCTTACATGGCCAGAATCCACTCATTCTCTTAGAGAGCTTCATCAAGTATTGTTGGCTGTATTAAAGACACTAAACCCATAAGAGTTTCCTTAGAAGGCTTGAATGATGAACGAGTTCTGACTGGATCAGCTTGGTCACCCAGAATCAATTCTTCAGAATAAGAAGTCCTTAGTTTATTTTTCTTTTGATGAGTTGGACTATTTGCTATTTCTGGTGAGATTGTATCTGATTCTGTAGTTTCTGCATCTTTGTCTTCTTCATTAGAATCTTCTTCCTTGGATTTTGATAAGATAATCTTCAGACCTGCAAACTTTTCAATTAGCTTTGACATTTTAGGGTTAAGCTTATCATCGAATCTGACATAAATTGATTCCTCAACAATTCATGTTTCCATGTTATAGATTCTGTAGCCTTTAGAGCATTCAGAGTGTCCTAATAATAAACACTTTTGAGCTTTGGAGTCAAACTTGCCAAGATTCTCTTTAGTGTTCAACATAAAACATATACAACAAAAAGGATGAAAATATGAAATGTTCGGTTTTGTATTCTTCCACCGTTTATATGGAGTCTTACCTAGAATAGGTCTGATAGAAATCCTTTTTTGAATATGACATGTTGTATTTACTGCCTCTGTCCAGAAATGCTTAGCCATGTCAGTTTCTTGGATCATGGTACGAGCCATTTCTTGCAAAGTCATACTCTTCCTTTCCACTACTCCATTTTGCTGTGGAGTTCTGGGACAGGAGAAATCATGGGAATCAAAAAGATTCTCAAAGTATCTGTTCTCAAATTCTCCACCATGAGCACTTCTGACTTTGGCAGTTTTGCAATCCTTTTCAGTTTGCACTTGTGAGCAAAAGGTAGAAAACACATAATGTGACTCATCCTTGTGTTTTAAGAATTTTACCCATGTCCGACGACTATAGTCATCAACAATAACTAATCCATACTTCCTTCCACTGATTGAGGTTGTTTTCACTAGTCCAAACAAATCAATGTGTAGAAGTTCTAACGGTTTAGAAGTAGAAACAATATTTTTCGCTTTGAAGGAAGTTTTGGAGAACTTTCCTTTCTGACATGCTTCACAAAGAGCGTCTGAAGAAAACTTCAGATTTGGTAAGCCCCTGACTAATTCAAGCTTATTTAGCTGAGAAATCTTTCTCATGCTAACATGGCCCAAACGTCTATGCCATGCCATTGCTCCTTATTAACAGACATTAAAATTTTGACATTCTGTTCCTTAAGATAAAAAAGTCTAATCTTGTAAATGTTGTCTTTCCTTTTTCCATTAAAAAAGATTGAGCCATCCTTCTAACTAACAACCTTACATGAATTTTGATTAAAAGTGATATCATAACCGTTGTCACTAAGTTTGCTAATAGACAATAAGTTATGCATCAAACCATCAACTAAAAGAACATTAGTAATATAAGGAAGTTTACCATTACCAATAGTTCCAGAGCCAATGATTTTACCCTTTTGGTTTTCTCCGAAACCGAAGAAGCCTCCAGACTTAAGTTCCAGACTTTGAAACATATGCCTTCTTCCCATCATATGTCGCGAGCAACCACTGTCCAGATACCATGATTGGTGTTTCAACTGAGCTACTAAAGATATTTGTAACATAGATAATCTTATCCTTAGGTACCCACTTTTTGGGTCGTCTCTTGTTAGTTTTCCCAGAGTATTTAATAACCTTGGGATTATATGCAACAGGATAACCAAGTGGAATTTATACATGATATTTAGATTTAGAAATAGATTTTTGTGTCTGTGAAGGTGCTTTCATAAGCTCAGAACAATCAAGCTCAGTGTCAGAGGGCACAAAATGATCATAGAGAGGTTTTGGTTTTACAGGTTGACTTTCGTCATATTCAAATGATTCTACACGCCCCATGTAACACCCCAAATTTATTAGAATATTTATTTAATTTATTTAAATATAAATATTCGTATTTTTTGGTGATTTTCAGTGGTTGGTGTGAAATATTGAGAATTATGGATTTTTAGTTATTTATTTAAATAATAGTATATAATATGAATATATTAGTATTATTATTAATTTAAATAAATATAAGTTACCTAAGGGCAAATTGGACAATTAAAGAGGAGTTAGTGAGAGTAATATTGGAAAAGCCCAATTTATAGGCCCAAAGTTAGGTTTAACAAAAAGGAATCTTGAGGGAATTAGGATTCTTTCTTGTTAGACCGTGAAAAGGAAAGAAATAGAGGCCAGAGCTCTGAGGAAGAGGATTGAGGCAAAAGCTTCGCATGGTTTATGAGAATCAAGGAGAAGGCTTAGAGTCGACAATTAAGGTATGGGGAGTATTGCCTTCATTGTTTTCAATATGTGGTTTCAATGTATTTAAAGTCAATTTAAGAGTTTAAAGGGTTTGAGGCTGATTTGGAGATAAAGGAAATTAAGTCTTCGTGGCCGAAATCTATTATTGAGGTTTTTACCATAGGGATTTAAACTGATGATCTGATAGGTTCGAGGTTGATTTGGGTTTGAGGGAAAGTAGGCCCTCGTGGCTAAAATCTGTCGTTAAGGTTTCAACCCTATAGGGTAATTAGATTGTGAGAAGCTCTAATGACCGTGGTGTAGTTGTAAGGAAATTATGGGAATTGTTGCGTGAATATGGTACGGGATTGGCCTAATAAGTCGTAGATTTTGTGCCTTTATATCCTTAATATCTTAGGAATGATTTAGGGATGTCTTGGGGGCAATGGGGAGGAAATCGTTGGACTTTTGGGTTAATTTTAGGTTCTGGTGCGTAATAGCGTTTTGCTGTAATCGCGTGTTCGCACAACAAAGAAACTCGCCCCAGACTCGCACAACGAACTTGATAGCGAATGTAGCAGAGTTTCGTGAATGCTGATTTTTTGCAGTGATGCCTTGATGTTTGAAGATGTGATTTCTTTGATGAATTAATATGAGTATGACTGTGATTTCTATGTGATTATTATATGATTATATGATGATTCCTATGATGTAATGATGATGAGTTATGATGATAATTCCATGAGTTTTGATGATTCTATGATGACATGATATATAATGATGATGATTTTGATGAATGATGATGCACCTATGATGTTATTATGAGGATGATTTTTGACGTGTGCATCATGCATTCATGTGCATCCGGACTTCGGTTCAGGACCTTGATTTCTATGGCTTCAGTCCCATTATGCGGATGTGAGATATTTTGATGTGCTCCGGTTCTTATATAGAATCGATCTTATTGATGGGGATCTATAGAGGGTTGATGGCCCAGTGTCCATCGAGCTGTGATGATTGGTACCACATGCACGAGTCTTGTTGCATTTGCATTTATGAGATAATCTTGAGTAATTTATGATGTTGTGGCCTTTGATGCCCATTGATGAATATGATGATGCATAATATGAAAATGACGCTGTTTTATATATTGATTCCTATATTGATTATTATGAATTGTTTTACTCACCCTGTCTATTTGAATGTTGCCTCCATGTGGGTAACGTGCATATGACCAGGTTTAGTCGTGGATGCCGTCGAGGATCTTGTTGAAGTTGAGTTGTTGGCCATTTTGGTTAACTTAGAGGGTCTTGCTCTTATAGTGTAACATTGGGTTGGGGTCTTTGAGGTAAACCATGTTTTATTTGATTTTTGTTATTTTGATTATGTTTCCGTACAAGGAAAACTTTGGATTATGCCTTTTTGAGTTCCGCTGCAATTTTTGATAACTTTTGGGAAAAAACTGTTGTTTATGGAGCCTTGACCTATATTTGATTTATTGGGAAACGTACGCCCTTTTAGGTGATCTTTTTGAGTTTAATATTTTACTCTGATAAATTTGAATATTTTGCCATTAAAATTGTGGGGTAGAAAAGGGCGTTACACCCCAAACCTTTCTTACCATTTCTGCTAAATCCATAGATCATAGAAGCAATCTTACTTCTATCTATGCTTTTAGCCAGAAAGTGCTGGAATGCTCTATCATACTTATTGAGATAACAAGTATCAGGGACATTTGAGACTAATTCTTTTTCTAGTTTAGAAACTTTGCTTTTTAAGGCACAATTATTATTTTTTAAAGAAAAAACATTTTCATTCAAAGAAGAATTATTATGTTTAAGCTTATCTTTGGCTTCAAAAGTAATTACATGAGATTTTTTAAGATCCTTGTATTTACTTTGAAGAGCTTGATATTTTTCCAGCATTTCTGAAAGACAAGACTCTAATTCACAATGAGAGAGTTTAGATAATGCCTTTGAGTCTGAGTTTGAGTCTGATTCTGATTCTAATAGTGTTTTTCTTCTGGTTCTTCAGAGACCTCAACGTTAACTGTTGTTGCCACTAGCGCAACATTTGCTTGTTCTTCATCAAATTATTCTTTTTCAGAATCAGAGTCGTCCCAAGTTGCCACGAGTCCCTTATTGACTTTGGTGAAGTTCTTCTTTGGCTTCTTGTCTTTAAGCTTTGGATAATCATTCTTGTAATGACCTTGCTCATTACACTCATAGCTAATGACCTCTTTTACAGAGCCCTGCTTCTTCTGTCCAGATGATGAGTCAAAACGACTTATGTTTCTTCTTAATCCTCTGAACTTTCCTTGCCTATGTTTCTAGATTTTGTTGACCCTTCTGGAGATAAGTGATAGCTCGTCTTCTGAGTCTTCATCAAAATCTTTTGATGCTTCCTCAACTTGTTAAGCCTTTTCCTTTTCAAGTTCAGACTTAAGAGCAATAGATTTATTCTTCTTCTGAGGTTCATCTTGCTCCAGCTCTATCTCATGACTTCTTAAAGAACTAATAAGTTCTTCAAGACTTATACTATTTAGATCCTTGGATAGTTTGAGAGCAGTTACCATAGGTCTCTATTTCTTGGGAAGGCTTCTGATGATCTTTTTGACATGATTAACAATTGAGTATCCTTTGTCCAGAACTTTAAGTCCTGCGACTAGCATTTGAAATCTTGAAAACATATTATCAACTGTTTCATCATCCTTCATTATGAATACCTCATATTTCTGGACTAAGGCAAGCGACTTTGTCTTATTAACTTGAGCATTTACTTCATGAGTCATTCTTAGAAAATCAAAAATAGACTTGGCAGTATTTCTTTTTGTTATCTTCTCATACTCAGTATAAGAGATAACATTCAACAACGTAGTTCTTGCCTTGAGATGATTCTTGTAATATTTCTTTTGTTGGTTGGTCATTTCACTTCTTGATACTTTTACTCCTTTAACATCAACTGGGTGAGTATAGCCATCAACTACGAGATCCTAAAGATCTACGTCATAACCCAAGAAAGAAACTTTCAATTCTATCTTTCCAGTAGTCAAAATTTTCACCATTAAAGACTGGTGGTTTGGACCTATAATGATCTTTCTCGTCTTGAATATGATTAAAATTTGCAGTAGCCATGATATCTCACACAAATATTGGATCGGTACTGAACACAGTGAAGTGTTGATAACACTTTTTATCACAATTAGAACCAGAGCTCTGATGCCAATTGAAGGTGTGAGAAAAACACAAGAAATGAGGGTTTGAATTGGGTTTTCAAAAATAAAAGCTTTTTGTGAAACTCAAACAAAGATCATAAAAAGACAAATTAAGAAAGAAAGACACACGATATATCCTAGTTTACTTGAAAACTATCAAGCTAATTTAGTCCGTCCGCCAAGGTGATTTTGCCTTATACACAAGGACTTAATCCAATATAATCAACATATTACAATGCACTAGCAACCACTAGTGACTAACAACGTATACAACCATCTCTTCTTAAGAATTCTGACCCAACTGGTCCCTTAAGGAATTACAATCTGTACAAGCAACCGCTAGTGACTAATAAAATAGACAACCGTCTCTTCTTAAGGATTCATACCTAACCGGTCCCTTAAGGAGTTACAAACAACATTTTGAAAGAAGATGTTTACAATGAAATTGCTTTTAAACAAGCAAATATGAACACTATTAATAGCTCAAATGTCTTAAAGACACTAATACAATATGAACAATATTCTTTCTTTGTATTGTGGTGCTTCAATACTGTAGCTTCAGTTCTTCATGGATTGCTTTCAATCAAAGTGTAACCTTTGTATTAATCGTTGTAAAGCTTCTTAATTTCTTCAAGCAACCAAGTCTTTATATAGCCAGAAAAAGATTCGTTGGAGGGCAGATCAGGAATATCCTTTAGGTAGCTAGCAACTTGAAATAATGTCGTTACGTAGGGATGAAAATCTTACACAAAAGTTGTCTTTTATACCATCAAATCAGGGTAGTGGAATGGTAGTGGAATGAGACGTTAAAACGTACTATGTACTATTTTCCCTCATAGATGTTTGAGCTTCTCTTTATTACATTAGAGGCTTCTGAATAGAGATGATTGAAGCATGAGTAGAAGAGTTAATAGTAGGTCTTCAGAGTCTTGAGTCTTTAGAGTCTTCAGAACTTATTCACAAGAACCTTATCTTTAGAACTATAAGCACTCAGTCTTCAGAACCTTTGATCACTAGTAACTTAAGTTTTCAAAGTCTTTAGAATGACATTCAACAGAACTTTGTCTTCAGAGTCTTTAACACTTATTCTTCAGAAACTCAAGTCTTCAGAGTCTTCCTAACTTCGTTCAACAGAATCTTGTCTTCATAGTCTCTAACACTTAGTCTTCAGAAGATAATGACTTCAGAAGCTTGAAAGCTTTCAGAAGTAAAGTATCAGAGTCATGATCAGAAGCAGAAACTAAGAGAAGATTGCAACAACAACATATTGTCTTCTTATAATCTTTTCTGAATGAGAGTAGATCAGAAACAGACTTTCTTCTTGTAGCGTATAAATGAATTTGGTCAGATAAGAGTAATCGTTGAATATGATCTCTATCAGAGTTAGAGCTTTCTCTATCAGAGTTAGAACCTGTTTGTTAATTCTTCAGAAAAACAAACGTTAGAGTATCAAAATTGTTCTCACATAAGTACCACTTTGATTTTACCAAAACCTAGAGATATCTTACAGAACCAAATCTTGTTCTAACACAACCACCTAAGATTGTTAGAGAAATCCAATGTTTTTTGGGACACATTGGTTTCTACCGGTAATTTATAAAAGACTTTTCTAAAATTAAAAAACCTCTGACCGATCTCTTGTTGAAAGATGTTGAGTTCATTTTTAAAAAACAATGCCTTGAATCCTTCCATATTCTAAAAAGTGCATTGATCGCTGTGCCTATTATGCAACCTCCTAATTGGAGCCAACCATTTAAGATCATATGTGATGCGAGTGATTATGTAGTAGGTGTTGTTTTAGGATAACAAATAGATAAAAAGCTACACACCATCTATTATGCTAGTAGAACCTTTGATGAAACTCAAGTTAATTATGCCACAATTGAAAATGAGCTCCTAGTTGTTGTCTTCTCAATTGACAAATTCTGCTCCTACCTAGTAGGATAAAAAATTATCATTTACACGGATCATGCAGCTATATGGTATCCACTAAGAAAGAAACACGTTAAGCTGATGTTACTTCGGCGGGTCCTACTACTGAAAGAATTTGACTTGGAAATCTGAGACAAAAAGGGGACTAAAAACGTGATGGCAGACCACTTGTCAAAGCTTGATAACATTAGACCTGAGCATGTACCCATTAACGATGATTTTCCCTATGATAGACTAATAGCATTTGTGAAAGCATAGGCCCCTCAATTTTCCCATATAATTGATTTCCTTGAGCTAGATGACTTAGGTTTTAAGAAAACACTTTAGGATGCTTCTGCAATAAAATCATTGGTGCCTTGGTATGTTGATTACATTAACTACCTCATTGTCGTAGTTTTATCCCCCGATCTTACCTATCAGCAAAAGAAGCAATTCTTCGATGATCTAAAGCAATACTACTGGGACGACCCTCTCCTATTTAAAAGAGGCATCAACGATATTTTCCACTGATGTGTATCTGACAATGAGGTTGAGAGCGTCATCACCCACTATCATTCATCGACCTATGGAGGGCATATGAGCATCTCCAAGAGTGCCGCTAAAATCCTGCAAGTTGGCATTTATTGGCCCAATATCTTTAGAGATATGCACATCTTCATCATTGAATGTGGCTGGTGCTAGCGCACTAGAAACATCTCGCAAAGAGATGAAATGTCTCAAAAACCTATCATGGAAGTTGAGATTTTTTATGTTTGGGGTATAGAATTCATGGGACCATTTCCATCATCAACTGAAATAAAATATATACTCATTACTATCGATTATGTTTCTAATCGAGACCAATGTCTCTTCGATAAATGATACAAATGTAGTAACCAGGATGTTTAGGAATGTTATATTCCTAAGTTTTGGAACACCTAGGTTAGTCATCAGTGATAGTGTCTCGCACTATATTTCATTTTTTTAAAACCTCTTGCTTAAGTATGGAGTGAAACATAAGGTAACGATTCCTTAACACCCGCAGACAAGCGGTCAGGTGGAAATATCTAACCGCGAGATTAAAAGGATTCTAGAGAAAATGGTTTTCACCTCAAGAAAGGATTGGTCTAGTAGCTTTAACATCTTTTAATGTTTCATTTTCAGGTATTGCTTTCATTTTCTCTACTAACCAAACACTTGAAACTGCAGTTCATTAATGATATGGGGATTGGTTTTAAGAATAAAACCCAGCGGAGAAGTTTTGAAGAATTAACCCAGTGCACTATATCTATGACCATATATCCTGACTACGGTTGCCTCGAGGCTTTAGGTATCCAGGATAATGTTTGCTTCATGTTTAACCAGATAGGTTGGGACAAGATTTTAGCATCACGCTTGCCCACCTATGAGAGTCTCACACTCGAGTTTCTCTGTCCCTTCAATTGTTATCCAATTCGAATGGTATATGGAGGGAGGGGTAAAACTATTTTCAGACTTTTTGGACAGAATTATCTATTCAATCATGATGAAATTGGTGAACTGTGAGGATTTCAAACAAGTCGATATTCCGGCACTGAGGTCCCTTGAGACCATTTCATGCTACTTGATCTAGATGCCTTCTGGAGAAGGCTTACCGGAGGAAACACACCAAAGGCAAATTCTAGAAGAGACCATTTCAAACCTTTAGTAAGAGTGGTAACATTGATATTTTTAGCATGAAAGAACTATTCATCATGTCATGTGTCTTCCAATCTCTCCCTGTACATTCTGCAGCATTCTTGCTTTTGAGCTCACACAAAATTTCCAAACAAAGAACAATAAATATTTATATTGGAGGGATTATCACCTCTATTGCTTTAAGTGTTGGCTTAAGATATCAAGTTATAGAACTCGTCTCTCTAGACATCGACTTGTGCATAACTCAAAATTTGATCAGAATCCAACAACTAAATCAGTTTTATCTAATGATCAATAATGAAATAGTCGAACATTACATCCTCCCTAACCTATAGACTATAGAGGACTAGTGCGTATGATGTTGTAAATTGATTGTACCCTATTGATGCTCATGCAGAGGCCCATACACTTCCAGAAATAGGGGTGTCCTTAAGCACGACCTCCTGGGACGGGAGCCCAAGGCACCATAATTTTAAGGGCACTAAATATATAAATATATATATATATATATATATATATATATATATATATATATATATATATATATATATATATATATATATATATATATATATATATATATATATATATATATATATATATATATATATATATATATATATATATATATATATATATATATATATATATATATATATATATATATATATATTAAAAGAGAATTTTCTATTATGAAAGTACTTGCTAGATCTTTTTTTGAAATATACTGGCTAACAAAATTATAGGGGCACTACAAAGTCAAAATTTAATAAATCAATGTAATTTCCCGTAAATAAAATATAGAGTAGAATAAAATCAATTAATTCCCCCAAAATAAAATAAAATAATATATCTATAGTTTTAGCAACTAAAGGGTCTAATTGGGGCACTAAATTTAAAATAGTGATATAGGGAATATGAATCATTGAAAAGTCAGATTTCTAACTCTTTATTAAGATTCAAAAGTCACAAAACATTACACTAGTTTATGAATCTGTGTTCTTTCTAATTCTCAAATTTCAATCTAGTTATAATCTCTCCATATCTCTAGAAAAGCATAAGTGTCGATCGTTAATTCAACAAGAAAATCAGAAAAGTATAAGTGCCTATTGTAAGTGCCAAGCCAAACAATCAATGAATCAAAAAGTTTAAGTTTACACACACACACACACACAAACACACACATACACACACATACAATTATTAGTCAAAAATAAAAAATTTCTCTTATAAGATGCTAATTTTCATGTTGATTTTCACTTTTCAGGATCAAGTTTGATTTGGTGTTCATAAAGTTTTGGAAAATTGATTAGAATTTAAGTTGAAGGTTAAAAATTAACATCAGGTACTATTGTTTCATCTCTTTGATTGCTTGAAATGTTGCCTAGAAAATAATTGTGCGGTTATCTAAAACGAAAAAGAAAAAAACTAATTGAAATTGATAATAAATCTCAAAAGGGTGTTATTCATATTTTTTTTGGAAAACACCCTACAATTTCTATTTCGAATGATAAAAATCTAGGTAATTTGAAACTTGAAGTTGAGAGTTTAGAGAATGAACAACTAAATAGGATTATTGAAGAGCAAAATATTTTGGTTGAAAACAATGAAAATGAAGACAATGATGAAGCTGAAAATTTTGATGATGACAGTTATAATAATGAAAATTAACATATCCCTATTTTTGTTGATGAACAACCTTACGATTCTATGCTATTGGATATTTATGATCCAAGAACATGGAATAACCTTAGCAATAACTTAAAAGATAAATTTCTAAGAAATAGTCCTAAAAGAGATGTGCCAATTGTGAATGGTCCTAAAGATACTTCTGGTAGGCATTTCTTATCATCATGTTATATCCGTTATTGTTCTAATGGAGAAGAGTAAGATAGAAATGAGCTTATTTATTCAAAAGAGTTGGATATAGTTTTTTGTTTTTGCTATAAGTTATTTGGTACAAGTTGTAGAATGAATGGCTTAGCAAATGAAGGTTTTAATGGTTGGAAACATATTTATGAAAGGCTTAAGAACATGAATCAAGTGGTGCATACATGTCTTTCATGAGTAAATGGATTGACTTACAAATTAGATTTAAGAAAAATATAACAATTAATAAACATCTTCAAAAGCTTATAAAAAATGAAAGAAAGGCATTAGGATAATTTCTTTTACTAGATATCTGATGAGCAAAATTTAGCATTTCGTGGAAAAAATGAGAGAATTAATGTGGAAAACAATGGAAACTTTCTTTCTCTTGTTGAAATGATTGTTAATGGGGTCCTGTCATGCAAACACATTTTGAACGTATTAAAAATATTGAAATTCATTATCATTACCTTAGTCATAAGATTAAAAATGAATTGATTAACATGTTAGGTAATGAAGTCAAAAGTGCAATAGTAAAAAAAATCAAAGCAAAATATTTTTCTGTGATTCTTGATTGTACTTTCACTACTATAAAATACACATTTGGTAACATAATATTACCACTGTCATGCCTTATACCGTTGTAATATATAAAAGTGAATGCGCCTAATGCTTATTTATTTTTCTGAAAGTCATTTTATCACGGTTGATAAACACAACTATGGTGATATAGTGAGTGATACATGGATTGAATCCTGACATCTACATTTTTTCCTTTTTTCCTTTTACAAAAAGTGTGTGTCACTTAAATTTATAAATAAATAAATAATTGAAGATTTTTAATCAAGAATTTATTATGAAACTGTTGTAATATCATTTGTACAAAATTTTCACTCCCCTAAAGAGAGAAACGCTATTCCCAACTATAATGATGATTGAAAATTTTCTTCAGTTTTCAAGACGGCCACAATGTCATTCAAGAATATCAACCATTGAAAGTAGTTATTTCAAGCATTAAATCATCAGATCTTTCATTTTCAACCTCTTCTATAAAAGCACAGTTTCATATATTGAATTCCCAATTATTCAAAGCTATTCTTCTTAACTACATATAGCAACATGAGTTGTCCATCTGAAAATGCTAACAAAAATATTTCAACTAAAGTCACCACAGTACATCATGATCATCAATCAACTGAGGAGGTCCAGCCATCTAGATCGATTGCTGTCAGGGATACACTTAAGGTTAGGAAGGCCAAGAAGAAGAAAAAGAAGAAGCTGAAGAAGAAGAAGAAAAAGGTGCGCGAGAAGATTTGTTATTATGATGTTGATTAGGGTAGTGAGGAGAGAGTCATATATTATGAAGATTCCTTTGCTGCTAGAGGTTATTGTTCCAACTTTGATAAAATTATCTAATAAAAGGATTTATGTACTCCGCTCTCTTGGCCCTCTTAATGAAAATATTTATTATTGTTATATATACTCTTTCATTCATACACTATTATTGTCTTCCAAAAATAAATAGTACAAGCCAACAAAAATAAAAACAACAATCACAACAACAATGAAAAATAATAATAACAATAATTAATACCTCTCTAACAATTGAGTTCATAAATAAATAAAAAATTTGTGAGAGGTTTAACCACGATTTTACTAAAGAACCTTTGTAAAAGTGATGTATTATATCACAATTTTTTTTCTAACCGTGATGAAATGTGATATTTTTTACTATATAAGCGAAAGTTTCTATCGTTCAGTACATAAAAATTGTTTCTCTCAACTGAAAACCCTAACATATTTCACTCTTCTCTCTCATAACATAAACCTAACATTCATATCACTCTTTATACTTTTTTAAACCTTCAAATTCGTCTTCACCAATCACTATGATACTCTTTAATCATATTTCAGATCCGTTTATGAAACTTATGATTCGATTCCGTTTACATTTCTTGTTAAAAATGGGTTCTCATTCTTTTATTTGGTGAATGTTCTCATTTTTTCAGATCCTTCTTCACCACCTTAACAAAGCGTATACTTTAGCTATGATACATATGACTTGTGTAGCTATAAAAAAAATACAATAAGTATGAAGCTATTTTGTTAACTTCATTCACCTTGTACTTCTTCTTCATAACTTCATAAACTAGATGAAATCATAATTTGTTCCAGATCCACGATTAGTTTTAAAAAAATGTGCGTTCTTTAAACATTACAATATATCTTATGTTGTTGTATGTTGTTGTTGTATGTTGCTATTGTTGTTCTTGAACCTTATTTTGTTATATGTTGTGTATTATTAATAAATGTTTTTGTATGTTGTTGTTGTTGATTAATGTTTTAAGAATAAGAACAAAATATTGCTAAGTCAGAAGAAAGAAGCTTCTTGTAACTTATCAATGTTTTGTTCTTTAAATTCTTAAAACACTACATAATATCATGTGTTGTTGTATGTTGTTGTATGAAGTTAAGTTTATTATATGCTATGTAGATTGTTTGATTAACCCTTCATTGAAAATATATTTCATTTAAATTGACATAGAAACTTATAATCTGAAAATTCAGTTGTATTTGAAAGCCAACTTATATCAATCAATATTTTCTAAATTGCATTTGTCTCATCGTTCATCTCACTCTGTTTAACATATAGAATGTGGGTCAATGATCTGATTCCTTCAACACATCCATATATTCTCTTATAGTTTAATTTGAATACTAATAATTTATTGATATTATTCAAATTAAACTAGAATATAAGGAATTGATGTGATGGAATACTTAGACCATTGAACCACATTCTATATGCTAAACAGCATGAGATGAACGATGAGACAGATGCAATTCAGAAAATAGTGTTAGACCATTGAACCATATTCTATAAGTTTACTTTCAAGAATAATTTAATTTTCCGATTATATACTTCTTCATCAATTTGAATGGTTGCATGTTGTTGTGAGGTTTATTGAAAAACAAGCAATCTATATAATATATAATAAATCTTGAGTACTTTCAACAATGGTTATTTATAATAACCGTTATCAAATGTTATTTTCCTAACAGTATATACCACCATGGTTAGCTATAGAAACCGTGATCATATATAGCGTGCATTCAGGTTTTCTACAACGATCGTAAGACCGTGATTGTAAGTTGCGCATATACAATAACACCCTACATAACAATGGCATGTCATGCGTGATGTTATCCCTTTTCCAACTGTTGTTGTATATGTTTTTCGTAGTAGTATCCTGATGTAAGTCATCAAGAACAAATGACTCTCATTATACACTTAGTGGATGTTTATACAAGTCCAATAAAAATTTAAGAGTTTTTTTTTAGAAGTTTTGAAATTCTTTGACACAATAGGTCAAGGATTGTTTTAAGAATTACAAAATGTATTGGAAATTCTTGGTCTAGATATTAATAATGTGAAAGGATAAGGATATGATAATGGATAAAACATGAAAGGTAGACATCAAGGTGTAAAAAGAAAATTATTAGAGGTTAACCTTAGAGCATTATACACACCATGTGGTTGTCATAGCCTTAACTTGACACTTTGTGATATTGCAAATTCTTTTACTAAAGTTAATAGTATATGCAATTAAATCTCAAACTTTAGATGTAAGATAAGCACTAATTCAACTAACTGAACAAGATAATGATCCTAAAATTAAGAGTGAAACTGGATATTTAGCAACTCATGGAATTGGAAATTTTGAATTTTAGTAGCTATGTGTAATACCCCAAATTTTGCCCTAAGATTAGTCATTTCATCTTGCATCCTATTTCATTTTGCATTGCGTTTAAACTAACCACTAACGGGTTGTGCAGTTGTTTGATTGTTGTAAGAAAATATCATGTGGCGCGCTCTTTTAGTTTACAGGGTTTTTAGTGCCACTTTATTTTGAATGAATAAAATAACACAATTGACAAGAGACCGTGTGTAATGAGTTGTGAGTGTGAAAGGTCAAGAGTTCGAATCCCACCTCCTTCACTTTTTGTTTTGGTTCTTTTATTTTTATTCTAACTTTCTATTTTCATAAAAAAAAGATAACAAAAATAGTTTTTTTTATTATTTAATTATTATTTTCGTATTTTATTTAAATTATTTTTTAAAAAATATTATTTTTTTCACTTTTTTCCATATTATTTATAAAAATATCCAAAGATCATAAAATTAAAAATATTAGAAAAGATTTTATTCTTTTTATAATATTTTTAATGTTTAGTAAATAAATATGGTTTTAAGTTTGTTTTAATTTGTTTAAATTGTATTTAGTTTTGACTAATTATTTAAGTTGGGCTTTAAAGTGGGCATTAGGTTAGAGTTAACACTAATTTGTTATCTATATAAACATGAGTTGCATTTGATAAAAGGGGAAGGAGACAAAAGAGAAAAACCATCATCTTTCATCATCAACGAACTCCATCGTAGAAAAGCCACTTCAAACCCGTGAAAGGTGAGTAACTCTTGTTTCTAACAGATGTTTTCTTTTGATGTTTTTTTGCAGGAAAAGAAGAAGGGATCGTGGCCATGCAAAGAAGAAGAAAAAGTTTCAACAGGCAACAATGGCAGCGGCGCCGCATGCAGCAGTAACCATAACCCAACCTAATTTTTGTTTTCCCTTTTGTTGTTTTAGTTGTACATATATTTTTAATTGAAAATTCTGTTTTTAAAAATAAGTGAAAGTTCTACTTTTATAAAACAAATTAAAAACTTTTTCTTAAAAGCTTTTCTAAAATAAAAATTTTTTTAGATAATAAAATAAAAACCTTTTTTTTTTAAATACAAACTAAAACTTTGTTTTTTTTTAGTATAAAACTTTTTTTAAAAAATTGATAAACATTTAAAAAAAAATTAAGGTTAAAACTTTCTTCCTCACAAAATAATAATTAAATTTTGTTTTTTCTAAAATATTAAAATTAGAGTTTTGTTAAAATTTAAAACTAAAACAAATTTTTAAAACTTAAACTAAACCTTTTTTAAACTAAGATTTAAATTCTTTTTTTCAAAATTAAAACTAAAATCCTTTTTCAAAACTAATAAAACAATAATAAAAGTTCCAAATTGCAGTTTGTCTTTCTTTCAATACTAACTGTTCCATTTTTTGCCATATTTCTGTCTAACCCTTCTCACAAATGTTCTCTGTTTTTCTCCTTAGACTATACTTAAATTCTGATTAGTTTATTCAATTTATGTTGGTCCATGGATGTAATTTACGCGAGGCCACGGTCGCGGTTTTATTTTATTTTCCTTTTTTTTGGGGTTTGTAATTTACGCGAGTGATCGTCGTGACACTTTCTTTACTTTCCGCACTTTAATTTCTGCCATATAATATTTTTCCATGTTTGCATGTTTTACCGTTAATTTTCTCCTCCGAAGGAATTAGGTTTAACCGTTGACCGCCGAGTCAATAACCCTAATTCTTGATCGTTTCCAAAACCCTAATAGCCTAGGTGTCCCGCCGTGGACGAAAACGCCCTTTACCCTAGCTTTAGGTCAAAGAGTCGCCGTACTCTGTTTAGGGTTTCCCGCCGTGGAATCCCTAATTTAGCCCTAATTTCGACTAACAATTTCAACGTAGAGATTGGAGTCTTCGCACTCCACGTAAGCGTTTCCTTAAGAAATGCTTACTCCCCATTGAAACCTTGACCACAATCAAGAAGTTTCTAACCTCTCTTTCGAGGGGAACTATGATTACTCTGATTCCATTCCCTATCCAGGATACATAGGCACAAGATGCGATGTCTTGCCGAGTAAACTTAGGGCTAACCCTTAGGTCTCTTTAGGTCACTTTATCCCTTAGCTCAATATATATTAAAGCAGATAATAAAAATAAAAAGTATACAATACACAAAAGGTTCCTGTAGAGTACTACAGAAGTTTAGGGTGCTAGTACCTTCCCTAAACTTAACCAACCCTTTACCTAGGTCTCTCTCCGCATTGTGTTTACGATGCAAAAATAGGTTTTCCCTCTTTTGACCTTTTCCTTCGGATAAATCAAAGAGCGGTTGTGAATTAAGAATTGTGATTCAAACTAATTAATAGTTTGATATCCTATTTCCACCGCAACACTATGATTATTTAGTTTGAATTGTTAACTGCTGTTAATGAAATTATCAAAAGTTTACAACAACAAAAAAAGACATGCATATTGATGTGGCTATAGAACTAGTAAAACGGTGGATCAAGTATTTGAAAAAAAATATAGAGAATCTGGATTTGTAAATGATAAGGCTAGTGCTGAAAAGATTGGGAATGAAATGCAGATTGAATGTGTGTTTATTCAAAAACGTCAAATTCTTAGAAAACAACAATATGATGAAAATCCATTTCAACCCACACAACTGAATCTTGAGTCTGCTTAAGAGTCTTTTCAAAACTACTATTTCTTATATATTGTAGATGAAAAAATTGACTCACTTAATAAAAGATTTGAGAAGTATATCACATATGAAAATATTTTTGGATTCTTGTTTAGTATTGAAAGGCTTATATCATTATCTGATAGGGACTTGAATGCATGTTGTAGACATCTTGAAACTTGTTTAAAACATGATGACTCTCTTGATCTTGATGGTGAAATTTTGTTTGAAGAATTCAAAGTTATTAGAGAAGTTTTAACAGTTGAATCAAAATCAAGCTGTATGATATTGAGTTCTTTAAATACTTTTAATTGTTTTCCTAATGCATTCAAAGCTTATAGAATAATATTAATTATTCCTATCAGTGTTATATCTACTGAAATAATTTTTTCAAAATTAAAACTATTAAAATCTTATTTGAGATCTATTATGTCATAAGATATATTAAATAGTCTTTCATTGGTTTCAATTGAAAATAATTTTTTGAAAAACCTTGATTATGAATGAATTATTAATGATTTTGCAACAAAAAATTCTAAGAGGATGATATTTAAATAATTTTAAAGGTTTGGTCAATTTTGTTATAGGAAAAAATATTGGATTAAGAATAAGAAGAAGAAGAGGAAGAAGAAGAAGTCTCTTTATAGTGGTTTATGTTTTTATGTAGTATAAACATTGATTCAAATATCCATACTTGTATTCGTTTTGTATAATGTCAAATGAAAATGTGTTTTTATCCAATTATTTATTTTATCCTTATGTATTTATTGTTAAAAAAAGTATAGCGGCACTTGTCCAGGAACACATACACCTCAATATCACAAAGGTCCTTATATACCTTCCTTAGTGTCATACCCTAATTTTTACGACTAAGATTCCACCTATCATATCATCGGCATTTCAATCAAAATCACAAGCACGGTATCCTTCTACCTCCTATATTTAGGTTCGCCTTTGGGGAGAGATCACCAAGCACCTTTAGGTTCCTTTTGCTTGCTTATATGCTAACATTACTAACCCTATTCAAAATACAAAAAATGTGTGTTGTTTACTTTTATTATTATACAAGGTATGGGCTTGCAATCAAAGGATCAAGTTTGGTTTCTAAATTAGGATTTTGGTGCTCAAAATCAAAGTCTTGGTCAACAAATGATTCACAAGAGCTTTCATTTAAAGGCATGGCCTATAATCTTAGGTCACATTCATATCAATCTTCATTTAACATCATTTTATCAAGAGATGTTCAAGTTCGGTGCATGATTTCAAAGTTGATTCAAGTATGGCTCATGTGTTCATTTTCATGCCACCTCCATCCAATTCTGGAGTAAGCATAAAAAATATTCAAAGGGACAACCGATTTTCCCTTATTTGGTGTCCATCTGTTCATCGATGGGACTTTGGATGCAAGAAATGATAAGAAACCTCAAGTTGGCACATGTTTGGTTGGCCTAAAATCAAGTATGGCATGTCACTTGGTTCAAACACCATAATTTTCTCATTTTTTAAAACATTTTTGGAATCTTCTTTGAGCCAAATGTCATATTTGAACTCTACAAATTTTTTTCAAGGGTTAAACATCAATTCAACCTCTAAGTCCATCAATTTTGGGATTTGGTCAGCTGCCCATGTGTGTACAAAAGTAGGCTTAAGACCTGGTCGACCTAATGCCTGGCCTAGAATTTCAGGTCACGACTCTAACTTTAAATCAATGCCATTTTCAATTCAAGCATCATTTTTATTTGATTCTTTTTGCATCTGATTATTTGCAATGGCACAAATAAAATCTCAAAATGTATGAGTAGATCCCATTTGGCCTAAGTTCAAACATGGTGTCATGAACTCTGTTCTCCACATAAGTTCCAGGTCATGATTTTCACTCCAATCTGTGAGGGCAAGCTGTCTCACAATACAGGCCTCCGAGTTTTTCGATGATGACAAAACAAATTAGAAGCATCATGCTATATCTCTGTTTTCATTGCTATACCTCTTGTTTCGGTGTTAAACCGTTATACTCTAATATGTGTCTCTACTGAATGTAGCAGGATATGCAAAATGGAAAAAGTTGTTAATTTTGCAGGTTTCTAAGCAGTGAGTCGACCATACAGTCGGCGCATGAAGCCTGGCATTTCTCACGGCTCAGCGCATGGAAGCTATGCGTCGACCGTACAGTCGGCGCATGTGCGTTTTGATTTTCCACGGTTCAGCGCATAAAGATATGCGTCGACCGTGCCACTCAGCGCATGGTGCTGAGGATTTCCCACGGGTCAGCGCACGCCGACCCTATGGTCGACCGTTCGCGCGCTGTGCTGTTTTTCCTGCTAAGATTAAAAAATCTGTTTTGTTGGCTGTTTTGGTTATTTCTATAAATAGAGTTTTGTTCATTTTCAAGACTAATAATTGAAAATCTTGAGTAAATTGTCAGGGCAAGAAACGTGAAATAGGTGCAACAAATTTCTTCATCTTCATCCCTCACACAACACACAAATCCACAAATATACACAATCATTTTTGCTGAGATTAGTGTCTTGTTCAAAGGGTGATAAGGTTCGAACGCGTTGATTGAAAATCCGGTTCGAGTGGAAATTGGGGCAGGTGTTTCGTGCAGAAAACCTTGAGGGTTTTACCCATCAAGACTAGAAGGTTTTGAAGGGCTTTTGTCACGGAATATTTCGTTCAACATTCAAGCAGGTGCGAAGGTAATTGATCAACTGAAGGTTCATCAATTTAGTAGCGAGGGCGTTGAAGTGTTGAAGACTTTCCGGGTTTGATTTGTTGGTGTCTAAGATCAGCCGAGCCGAAGGTTTGAACAACGGAAGGTTTTTCATTAAGGTGGCTGGAATCGGAGGTCATTCACAACAAATTGAAGGGCTTGATTCATCTTGAATCAAGGTGCAAGAAGAGATAGCAAGCATCAACAACATTTGAGATTGTTTGTATCATTGTCTATCAACTCTTGTGTAAACTGTTCATTCCAACAGGTGATATATATTCAATATAATCTCAATTCTAATTCTAGAATTGAGGGCAGACGTACCCCGAAGCGAGGACGACGGGGGAACTGCCTCATCAAATCGTGTGTTCTTCATTTTCTGTCATTTTCAATTCAGCTTATAAAATAAGTGATTCTAGCTTAAGTGATTATTGTCAAACTGTGATACAGATTGAGTAAGGTGTTGAAACTCTGTTTTAACTACTAAGTACAATAAGAATATTGTACTAAGGCATTTCCAATCTCTTACTCAACATAAATATCCTCTGTGATATTTGTGCACACAAACTGTTCGACAAAAGTCCTGAACTAAAATTGTCTTATTTTGCTTCTAGTTTTTGTGTGCCCTGTTTTTCATTGAAACTAGGCAACCTTGCAAATTGAAGTAAACAATTGATAAGCATAGTTTGTGTTGTGATTTTATTTTTCCAAATTGTCATAAATCCATAGGCTTACGTATATCCGGTTTTCCAATAACCGTTCGTTTTAGACTATAATTTTCCTCGGCCGCTTCCGCACTTAAAACATTTTTAAAACCAATTTTAAATTGGTAGCGCCGACTTAAAATTTTAATCGGGGATCTATTCAACCCCCCCTTCTAGATCCGTGCCATAGTCTAACAAGTGGTATCCAGAGCTCCGGTTATTCGGTGCTTCAAATACAACGAGATAGAAAATGGCAAACGAACCTAAAGGGGCGTACAATAGGGCTCCTGTTTTCAACGGTGAAAATTACAGTTATTGGAAAGACTGTATGCGTGTGCATATCAACTCCATAGATAGAAAAATATGGAACGTTATCCTAAATGGTCCAATAGAAATCACTATGACCAATGCGGATAATGTAGTTGTGCCAAAGCCTGAAGCGCAATGGACCGATGACGATGAGAAAAAATACAATTATGATTGGAAAGCTAAAAACATTCTAATCTCCTCATTAGGTGTAGATGAGTATTACCGTGTATCCCATTGTCCTACTGCTAAGGCCATGTGGGATTCACTACAAATAGCCCATGAGGGGACAACCGATGTTAAGTTAGCTAGGATCAACACTCTTATACAAGAGTTCGATCTCTTTTTCATGGAGCAAGGGGAAACCATTGCTGACATGCAAAAGAGATTCACTCATCTTATCAATCGCTTACATTCACTAGGTAGGCCTATTTCCAATGATGTTGCCACTAATAAAGTGTTGAGATGTCTTAACAGGGAGTGGCAGCCAAAGGTAACCGCCATCAAAGAGGCAAATGATCTTACCATATTAGACTTGACAACATTGTTTGGCAAATTGCAAGAGCATGAACAGGTATTCTTGAGCCTAGATCAACGTGAGAAAATGGAAAAGAAAGACAAAGCGAAGGTGAGTGAAAAGAAATCAATAGCTCTCAAGACTTCCTCTTCGAAGTCTCAAGTAAAAGAGCAAAATGATTATTCCTCGAGCGACGAAGAAGATGAAGACACAAGCGAAGATATGGGGTTGTTTGTTAAAAGGTATAACCGTTACGTGAGAAAGAACGGCATACAACATTCCGAGAAGAATTTGGTAAACTTTCGGAAACAATCAAGACACTCCAAGGATGATGACTCGAAAGGTAAAAAGACCAGAGGGACGTGCTATAAGTGTGGAAAGCCCGGGCACTACAAACCGGACTGTCCAATGAATAAAAAGGGAAAGGATAAGGAATCCTCAAAATCACACAAGAAATCATCGAAGCCTAGGAGAGCATACATAGCATGGGAAAGTGACAGTAACTCTTCCTCCTCTGATGAAAGTTCTAGTGATGAAGAAGAGTCCGTAAATCTATGCCTCTCCGCAAATCAGAAAAATAAGAAAAAACAGGTACGTAACTCTAAATATAATGAGTCATCCAATATGTCACATTCGGAATTACTAGCCGCATTTCATGCCTTACATAATGAAGCAGTTGAAGCATTTAAGAAACTTGCTTCTAATAAGAAAATCTTTACGCATTTAGAGCATAAGGTTAAAGAGTCCGAAAAGAAATTAGAGGACCTAAAGGCTTCCATTGTGAAAGGCAATAAATCGGATAGTAAGGACGATAGAAACCCTTTCAACTTCGGGTGTAGCACTTGTCATATTTGGCAAGGTGAGGTAAGACACCTCAAGACCAAATTAAACAAGGCACTCGAGCCTAAAATTACATATGCTATTGATAAAAAGGATTTTAGAAAAAGTATGATTAACCCATACCAAAAATATGCATATGTAATTAGGGATCAAGCAAGTGAAAGTGTCTCTAAAGTTGATTTTGCTTGCTTATACTGTTGCAGGAAAGGCCACTCCATTGGTAAATGCCGTTTTAGAAGGTTTCTTGTTCCTAAAGGCATCTACCAATGGTTGCCCAAACGCAACCATTTTATCGCTAACCTATTAGGACCCAACATGCCATTGGGTACCTCCTTGTGCTAATTATGTTTTGACAGGTGAAATGTGTCGAGACCACCGAGAGAAGATGGGTTCTCGATAGTGGGTGCTCAAGACACATGTCTGGAGACATATCCTTATTCATAGACTTTGTGGCTAAGAAGAAAGGGTTTGTAACTTATGGTGATAACAACCGCGGAGCAATACTAGGCAAGGGTAGTGTAGGTAATTCCACCTCTGCTATGGTTTCCGATGTATTGCTTGTCGAAAATCTTAAACATATTCTGCTTAGCATTAGCCAATTGTGCGACAAAGGATACAATGTATCCTTTTCAAAAGATTGTTGCAAAATTGTGCATGAAAATGATAAGACGAATATGTTCAATGGTTTTAGAGTAAACAATGTATATATGCTTGACTTAAATGAAGTATCATTAACAAGCGACAAATGCCTCGTAACTATGAGTGAAGACTCATGGCTATGGCATAGGCGTTTAGCGCAGGTTAATTTTGATTTACTCAATAAGGTAGTCTCAAAAGACCTAGTCTTAGGACTTCCCAAAATAAAGTTCACCAAGGATCACCTCTGTGATGCTTGTCAAAAAGGGAAGCAAACAAGGATCTCATTTAAATCTAAAATGATAATTTCAACAACGAGACCTCTTGAACTTCTACACATGGACTTGTTTGGGCCGTCTAGGATCAAAAGTCTCGGAGGAAACTATTACGGGTTCGTAATAGTAGACGACTTTTCTAGGTTTTGTTGGACCATCTTCTTAGTAAGTAAAAGTGATACATTCGCCGCTTTTGAAAAATTTGCTAAGCTTTCACAAAACAAGTTAAATACAAACATAGTGTCCATAAGGAGTGACCATGGAGGTGAGTTTGAAAATCATTTGTTTGAAGAATATTGTGGTAACCATGGTATTGATCATAACTTCTCCGCTCCACGCACTCCTCAACAAAACGGGGTTGTGGAGCGTAAAAACCGTATCTTAGAAGAATTGGGAAGAACAATGATTAATGAGAGTGGCTTACCTAAATATTTTTGGGCCGACGCCATTAGTACGGCATGCTATGTTTTGAATAGGGTACTTATTCGCCCCATTCTAAACAAAACACCGTACGAACTCTTAAAAGGGCGGAAGCCAAATGTCTCTCACTTGCACGTGTTTGGATGTAATTGTTTTGTATTAAACAATGGTAAGGAAAACTTGGGCAAATTTGATTCCAAAGCCGATGAAGGTATCTTTCTTGGATACTCTCACTCGAGTAAAGCATATAGAATATATAATAAACGATTACTTGCTGTAGAAGAGTCTGTGCATGTTACTTTTGATGAGTCCTATCCGAGAAATGTCGGAAAGGATAGGTTTGTTCATGGTGCAGGTACATCCACAGAAGACATGCTCAAAGATGACGAAACAGGGACTGATCAACCTGACAAGGTCAAAGTTGAGGAGGATAAGGATGTATATCATGAAGCAAACGAGGAAGCTCATCCGCCTACAAACGATGATCTCCCTCAAGCCTGGAAATCTTCTAAAGATCATCCAATTGACAACATTCTCGGAGACATCACAAAGGGAGTCACTACTCGATCGAAGCTAAGTAACTTCTGTTATCACTTCGCTTTCGTGTCACAAATGGAACCTAAAAATCCAAAGGAAGCCCTACTCGATGAACATTGGTTTCTGTCAATGCAGGAGGAACTAAATCAGTTTACTAGAAATGAGGTTTGGGACCTTGTCCCTCCTCCGCGAGGTCATCGAGTAATCGGCACCCGATGGGTGTTTAGGAACAAGCTGGATGAAAACGGAGTAATAACTCGTAATAAGGCGCGTTTGGTCGCGCAGGGGTATAACCAAGAGGAGGGCATCGACTATGAGGAAACTTACGCTCCGGTTGCCCGACTCGAGGCTATACGCCTTCTTCTCGCTTTCGCATGTGCGAAAGATTTTAAGTTATTCCAAATGGATGTCAAAAGTGCGTTTCTTAATGGATACATAAATGAAGAGGTTTACGTGGCACAACCTCCGGGCTTTGAATCTCATGAGTACCCCGATCATGTTTATAAACTAAAACGGGCGTTGTATGGTCTCAAACAAGCTCCTAGAGCTTGGTATGAACGCCTAAGTAAATTTCTAATTGATCAAGGTTACTCAAGAGGAAAGGTTGACACGACCCTCTTTATTAAACGTCAAGGAAAGCACTTGATATTAGTTCAAATCTACGTTGATGATATAATCTTTGGATCGACTAACATGAATCTCGTGAGAGAGTTTTCTGTTCTTATGCAGGGTGAATTCAAGATGAGTATGATGGGAGAGCTCACATACTTTCTCGGCTTGCAGATTAAACAATTCAAGGAAGGAACTTTCGTGAGTCAAACAAAGTATTGTTTGGACCTTCTCAAGAGATTTGACATGGCAAAATCCAAGGCCATAGACACCCCCATGCCTACATGTGCAAATTTGAATAAGTATGAAAGTGGTAAGGACGTAGAGGTAAAAAGGTATAGAGGTATGATTGGATCACTTCTCTATCTCACTGCGTCGCGTCCCGATATTATGTTTAGCGTGTGTATGTGCGCAAGATACCAATCATGTCCTAAGGAGTCCCACCTAAAAGCTGTTAAAAGAATACTTCGGTACCTATCTGGTACTCCAAAGTATGGCTTGTGGTATTCCAAAGGTAGTGATTGTTCGTTGTTAGGTTATTCCGACTCCGACTTTGCGGGTTGCAAGTTGGATAGGAAAAGCACTAGTGGTACGTGTCACTTGTTTTCAAATTCTTTGGTTAGTTGGCATAGCAAAAAGCAAGTTTCAGTTGCTTTGTCAACCGCCGAAGCGGAATACGTTGCCGCCGGTAGTTGCTGTGCTCAAATCCTGTGGATTAAGCAACAACTATTGGATTTTAACCTCAAACTTGAACGTATTCCAATCCTATGTGACAATACCAGTGCTATTAATCTTACAAAGAATCCGGTATTGCACTCTCGTACTAAACATATCAAAATTCGACACCATTTTCTTCGTGATCATGTTGAGAAAGGAGACGTTGTATTTGAACATGTTGACACCAAGAATCAACTAGCGGATATCTTTACTAAGCCGCTAGCCACCGAATCTTTCTTTCATATTCGCCGAGAACTTGGTATTCTCGACATTTCGGAACGAGAGTCATAAGTTACTCATTTCAGCTTATTTCATTCGCATCTATATTTTGTACTTCTAACAAGTTTGATGTTTCTACAAGTACAAGTATGGTGTTTATCAAGCTTATCCGGCATTGAGGTGATATTGTTCCTCTTCCTTCTCTTTCTATACATACAAGTGTTATTTGTGATCTCAAAGTAAAAAAATATTAACGGTGGTGCATGTATGAATCATCTGTTGCGTATCTAAAATTGCTTGATTGAACACTTTTTGTTGTGGCACTATTGTCTGCATTCATTAATCATCATGTAATATGAAACCAGGAAAAATCCTGCATTTTCAGATCTTGAGTCGACCATACCAGAACATAGGTCGACGCACGCTGTTAAACTTTTAAAATTATTGAAATTTTTAAAGCATGCGTCGACGCATGCAGAGCTATGGTCGACGGCTCGCTGAAAAATTCAGTTTTTCTGGCTGTTCGTTTCAGACTCCTCTTAAATGGTAGTTACATGCATTCATTCATCCTCCTAGGGAGTTGCATCTATTCTCTCCACTATTTTTTTTGTCTCTTCCACTTTCCAACAAACCCTAGTTTTTCTCTTAAAAAGGGTGAAACTCTTGGTCTAAACCCACAAGCCAAAACCTCTTAGTTCAGAATTCTCCAACCTCCCACTATCCACCAAAATCTCTACCCATGGCTTCATCTTCTCACAGACCCATTAAAAAGAGGTCAAGAGGGTCAACTTCTGCTTCAATACCCATTACCCCCGAATCTCTTGTTCATCCATCTCTCCGAGAGAACTTCAACAAGGACATTGGTCGAAGAAAGGTTGTACGACAACATGCATTCTATGAACTTGTTGCCGAAAGAATGCATCTTGGAGAAATCATGACTTTTCTCTCATATCACGGCATTGAGAGATTTCTTGAATGCAATACCAAGTACAGTGAAGACCTGGTACGTATTTTCTATACTGGTCTAAATGATAAATTTCATGGTGAAAACTTCCACTCTGTTATAGGACCCACTCAGGTATCTCTAAATTCTGAAATTTGGACCAAATATTTTGATATGACTGTTGAGGAAAATGAACCTCCTCTGGCTGAAGTAACGGATTCACGCACTATTGAAGGTTATGAGTTCAAAACTGCTCTGAATGGCATGCTTAAGCGACCCTATCCTGACCACATTGTGAACAGTGCGGCTTTCCCACGATCTGTCACTTCAGGTAAACTCAAAACTTCAGCAAGAATTCTTCAATGGATTGTGGCGCGCATTCTGCGGCCCAAACAGGGTGGATTATCGAGGGTGGAACAAGCTGAAGTTCATCTCTTACATATTCTGGGTCACGACATCAAAATCAACTGGCCATATTACATTGTGAGTCGTATGTATGAATTACGTGACTCCAAACGAAGTACGACACTTGCCTATGGATCCTTCATCCAAGAAGTCCTGAATTCTGCAAATGTGAATTACCCCTCCTTTGCATACACTTCCATTTCCGCTGACAAAGAATTCAGTCCAAAAGTTTTCTCAATGATGGGATACGTCTGGATACGTAAATACCAGAAATACAAGTTCTATCGCCGCGCAAATATACCTCAGTCAGAATCATCAAGTGAAGAGAGTCCAGATGAGTCCGAAGGTGAAGAGAATGAAGCAAGTGCAGATGGTTCAGATGAAAGTGAAGAAGGCCAAGAACAGGATACACAGGCTGCTGACACAATGCAACCAGACCAAGCTGATCATACAGAGCGTCAAACCTATGAGCCTCCAGACAACTATCAAGAGCCGCCACCAAGTTTCAACCTCAACTATCAAGAGCCGCCACCAAATTCCAATCTCAATAATGACTGGACTGCTTACACGGGTCAACAAGAAACTGACAGTGAGGAAAACAACCAAGGCTGGGGTGAATGGCAATACATTGGGTGGACCACACTTGGGAGATTCTATCAGCCCTATCAATACAACTCTGAGGCACCTCCATCTCCTCAACAGCCATCCAACCACTCCGACATTCTGGAAATGATGCAGTCCATGCAATTAGACCAATGTAATTTCATGACCACTATGCAGGAACAGCAACAGAACTTTATGAGAAGTCAGGATGAACGGATGGCACAAGTTCGCTCTGAGCTGCAAACTCAAAATGAACGGATCAGTGGAATCTCCACACAGCTGGATGCTCGCTTTGAGATTCTCGTTCACTCCCATCAAGCTGAAGAACGAGAAATTACTGAGAGTCTGGATTTCCTGAACAACATCACTGAAGAATTCACTGACTTAGCTCATCCTCAACGTCACCCCTATTTCTATGAGAGGCGTGGCCGTGGTCGTGGACGTGGACGGGGTTATTAGCTTGTGTTCGCCGTATTATGCTTTCATTTGCTGTTTTGTAGTTCATGCATCATCATATCATTCGTTGTTTTCTTTTGCAAACTTTGTTATGGTGTTTGGTTTAATTCCTAATTTCTGTCCAGACTTTATGTGCTACTACTTTATGTTTCGTATCAATCTTATGTATTAATCTTTGTGTATGCTTAATTACCACCTGTTGGCTATATTGTATTAGTTTTTCTCTTGATATTATGGTTGTTATATTGTTAATTCGTCAAGACTTTATAGCTCTCGTTTTCTTTTTGATGTTGTCAAAGGGGGAGGAAAGCGTCAACCATCACAACTGCTTCGACTGAAAAAGAAAGGGGGAGAGCGTAGACATCGCATGTTGTGTTCAACAGATTGTCATCATCAAAAAGGGGGAGAATGTGAGGGCAAGCTGTCTCACAATACAGGCCTCCGAGTTTTTCGATGATGACAAAACAAATTAGAAGCATCATGCTATATCTCTGTTTTCATTGCTATACCTCTTGTTTCGGTGTTAAACCATTATACTCTAATATGTGTCTCTACTGAATGTAGCAGGATATGCAAAATGGAAAAAGTTGTTAATTTTGCAGGTTTCTAATCAGTGAGTCGACCATACAGTCGGCGCATGAAGCTTGGCATTTCTCACGGTTCAGCGCATGGAAGCTATGCGTCGACCGTACAGTCGGCGCATGTGCGTTTTGATTTTCCACGGTTCAGCGTATAAAGATATGCGTCGACCATGCCACTCAGCGCATGGTGCTGAGGATTTCCCACGGGTCAGCGCACGCCGACCCTATGGTCGACCGTTCGCGCGCTGTGCTAGTTTTCCTGCTAAGATTAAAAAATCTGTTTTGTTGGCTGTTTTGGTTATTTCTATAAATAGAGTTTTGTTCATTTTCAAGACTAATAATTGAAAATCTTGAGTAAATTGTCAGGGCAAGAAACGTGAAATAGGTGCAACAAATTTGTTCATCTTCATCCCTCACACAACACACAAATCCACAAATATACACAATCATTTTTGCTGAGATTAGTGTCTTGTTCAAAGGGTGATAAGGTTCGAACGCGTTGATTGAAGATCCGGTTCGAGTGGAAATTGGGGCAGGTGTTTCTTGCAGAAAACCTTGAGGGTTTTACCCATCAAGACTAGAAGGTTTTGAAGGGCTTTTGTCATGGAATAGTTCGTTCAACATTCAAGCAGGTGCGAAGGTAATTGATCAACTGAAGGTTCATCAATTTAGTAGCGAGGGCGTTGAAGTGTTGAAGACTTTCCGGGTTTGATTTGTTGGTGTCTAAGATCAGCCGAGCCGAAGGTTTGAACAACGGAAGGTTTTTCATTAAGGTGGCTGGAACCGGAGGTCATTCACAACAAATTGAAGGGCTTGATTCATCTTGAATCAAGGTGCAAGAAGAGATAGCAAGCATCAACAACATTTGAGATTGTTTGTATCATTGTCTATCAACTCTTGTGTAAACTGTTCATTCCAACAGGTGATATATATTCAATATAATCTCAATTCTAATTTTAGAATTGAGGGCAGACGTACCCCGAAGCGAGGACGACGGGGGAACTGCCTCATCAAATCGTGTGTTCTTCATTTTCTGTCATTTTCAATTCAACTTATAAAATAAGTGATTCTAGCTTAAGTGATTATTGTCAAACTGTGATACAGATTGAGTAAGGTGTTGAAACTCTGTTTTAACTACTAAGTACAATAAGAATATTGTACTAAGGCATTTCCAATCTCTTACTCAACATAAATATCCTTTGTGATATTTGTGCACACAAACTGTTCGACAAAAGTCCTGAACTAAAATTGTCTTATTCTGCTTCTAGTTTTTGTGTGCCCTGTTTTTCATTGAAACTAGGCAACCTTGCAAATTGAAGTAAACAATTGATAAGCATAGTTTGTGTTGTGATTTTATTTTTCCAAATTGTCATAAATCCATAGGCTTACGTATATCCGGTTTTCCAATAACCGTTCGTTTTAGACTATAATTTTCCTCGGCCGCTTCCGCACTTAAAACATTTTTAAAACCAATTTTAAATTGGTAGCGCCGACTCAAATTTTTAATCGGGGATCTATTCAACCCCCCCTTCTAGATCCGTGCCATAGTATAACACAATCTCAATTTGGAAGAACAAGCTCATGTTTTGTGAACCAAAAATGCATACAAATAAACACAAGGCGACTTATTTCAAGTTCCAATTCACACATTTCATGCCTTGTGTTCAAACGGTTGCAAAATCAAAATCCTAACCCTAACTCATATGAATTTCAAATCCAAACCACGTGTGTTAGCTCACCATTTCATTTCATATAAATAGAGGGTTGATTTTCCTTCATTTTGAAGCTTTAAAAGCCAAAGAAACTCTAAAACCATTTGAACCCAATATCTCAGAAAAGCAGTCAACCATTTCTTTGATTCAAGCTCTTTTAACTTCGAATCTTTGCCCAGAATCACTCACCGGGAACTTCTAAATCTAATTGTACCATTGTCGTGCTTTGAAGTAATATGAATCAAGATTTTCATTTCCACCATTTTTGAACTTCGAAGCTTCAACTTGAAAGGTAATTACACATAACATTTTTGAGAAAATAAGTTACAAGTGTGTTCGTCTTGATTCACTGATTAAAAGACCTCATCTACCTACGATTTATCTTTTAATTTAGTCATTTAATTTTAATTTGAAGAACTAGGGTTCTGAGAGACATACACAATGAAGTGTTTGGAAGTTGAATCCATGGTTCGTGCTAAAAACACGACTTCATGATGTCGCAGAAATTGGATGGAGGTTGAAGACGAAGCCAGTTTGCGTGTATTCGTGAAAAGTTCAAATCCTTCCTCTTATAGCAGCGTGCAATCACATTTGTTTGAATTTCCTAGTCGTTGGCGCCTTTTTCAAAATATTTTTCTATTTTATTTTTCATTTCTTTTTTACGAACTTTCCAAATTAATTTCTGATTGGTCCTTTGACCTTTTTTACTCCATTTTTTCTTCATAATTTCATAAAAATATCTCCAGCACGCATATTTTTTTCATAATTTTTAAAAGTAATTTTTACTTTAATTCATATTTCCTCATATTTTTCATTTATTTTTCATTTTCAATTTTATTTTTGATCATTTTAAAATATTTTTGCATCCAACTTTTGAGATCCTTTTATTTGCAATATTTTGGACTTCTCATAATTTTCTCTATTATTTATTTTACATTTTGATCCTTATTTTATTTTTTCCATTTAATTTCCATTTTAAATTACTTTTAATTCATTTCATTTTGTTTTTATTCATGTTCTTGATACGCGTGTTTTGGTACTTGATGATTATTTGGTTGATCATGTCTCCAACATCTCAAATCTTTTATTGATGATCCTTTGATTGATTGAACCTTCTTTGCTTCAAATATGTTGATGGATGATCATTTGATCATCTGTGACACTTTGCAAAAGACATAGGTTATCCTTAGGTGATTTTACTTTGAGGCTTTGGTTTGTTGTTAAATAATCCATACATGATGGCCATACCTCTCTTCTTCTCCATCTTTTCTTATTTTTGTTTGGACTATTGTGTTGCATTGTTTCAGGAGAATAATTTTGTATTATTTCTCTAGCATGTTTGAGCACATAAATTGTTATTGACCGGCCTCAGATAAGTGAGACTTCTACATAAGTCAACCTATGATTGCTTAACATAACGCTAAATTATCCCGACTTAATTAAATTCTCATTAACACTAACATTGACATATATATTGTGCTAGCATCTAACATTTATTTTATGCTTTTAAATTTATGTCATTTACTTTTGTGCCTTTAATTTTACATCATTTTACATTCATTGTCATTTACATTCTAGTTGTTATTTTTGCTCTTTATTGCTTTCTTATCTTGAAAGAACAAAAAACATCATAAAATGGTTTAAACCCTAAAAAAAATTAATTTGATCTTGTAGACTTTGTGTTACTATCGCTTGCATAAGGAGTATTTGGGCATTGGACTTTAGAACTTAGTGTTTCTCTTTGTTTGGAATGGTATCTAGGACCTTGTGATTCATCTGAGACATAGTGCTTCATCAGAGACTTTTTTATCCTCAATTCAAGACTTGGATGCTCTTTATGACTTGGTGACCTTAATTGTCCATCTAGTTTTTCTTTAATATTCATATGTGCATGTTGCTTGTTCATCTTGTGGCTTAATCCAAAGGGAAATGAATGCTTATTTTGACCAATGCCAAATGCTTGCCTCTTCTTGTGGTTAGTACACTTGCACACACAAATACTTTCTCTTGAGCTACCTGACATTATTCACTTTATGCTTTAGGATAGTCTCTTCATCTCCTTCCCACTTCTTAAATTTTTAAAACTTCTCCCTATTCCAAAACCTTCTCGTTTTCAAACTTCACACCTTTTTGATCCAGAAAATATTTTCTCAATAAATGATTAAAAAAACATACGCATATTCAAACTGTTTTCAAAAATCTAAAAAGAGAAACCTCATCAAACTCCTTTTTCAAAAGACTAGATGTTAGTCTATTCTTGCAGTGATGCAAACCACTATACTTCTAAAAGATGCAGAGAAATGATTGACATTTTCCACTTGAATGTTGAGATGAACTTGTGAGGAAGTCCAAGTAAAAGTTCTCCATATCAAGATGATGCAAATACTCATTTCCTCATACTTGTGGGCAGTAAGTTGAGTTTTCCACTCAAATACAAAAAAAAATATTTTTAACTAAAATCAATTAACAAACAACCCAACTTTATATAAACACATATTAACAAGTGGTTTATGTTGAGTACAACGGATGTGAGGGGTGCTAATACCTTTCCCTTGCATAACCAACCCCCATACCCAGATCTCTCTTTTTTTTTATAGCCTTTTTTTTTTAAAATTTTTTTATAGGTTTTGTTTAACCCTTTTCCTTTTTTCCTTTGGAAACAATAAAGTTCGGTGGCGAATCTTGCTTTTCGAGTTAAGTTAATCAATAGCTTAATCTCAATGAGTTTTTCCGCCGCGACAACATGCAACTTTGCTGGTGAAAAACTCCCTAAGAGGGTTAAGCCTAGCTTGTTTATCTGTTTTTGTTATTGCTTTTATATATTATTGCTTTTGTTTGTTGTTTTTGTTTTGGATGCTTGGTGATCTTTGTGTGGTTATATAAGTCCCTTACCCAAACTAGAGTGCACTTAAGCTAGGATGGTGGTATAGTCACGTCGACCTTATGGGTGTTAAGCGTTGTTAGGTTGGCATGAGAACCCCGCTCAGATAAGGCCCCTTTGGAGTTACTAGTGTCACATGAGTAGTTGTAATGGCATTATTATTTTCGACCTGGGAATCTGGGATTCTGAGAGACCTTTAGAACACTTTTAACCCCTCTAGCCTTTTAAGATGTAATGTGGTGACCTTCCTGGCGCAGACATGGAATGGTTGATACACAATACTACACTCATATGAGGTTCTCTTGAGAATATTATTGGTCTACAAGCTTCATGCTTCATGCTTGTGACATCAAACCTTTGAACCCACCATGTTTGTGATTGTTGCATAATCATGCATCCATGCATTCATAAACGTCTCTTTTTCACTTGGTTTTCAAGGAACTTAGGAAATTTACTTGAAAATATCGTAGGTAATTTGATCATGGACTCTAGAAGGAGGTTCACTCATCAGTTTTGTTTCAAGCATCCTGAATTGAAAGAGTTGAGGAAGTTAGGATCTTTGGTGGCTTGTCCTTCTGATTTCAAAGACCGATACAAAAGAATTCTCACTGTGTTGAATACTGATCCCGAAAGCAGAGTTCTGAACACCTTGGTCCAGTTTTATGATTCATCATATAGGTGTTTCACTTTCTCTGATTATCAATTTGCGCATACTTTGGAGGAGTATTCTTATCACATAGAATTTTCAGTATCAAATCAAATACCGTGCAGTGGTTTAGAGAAGATTCCTAAGTCTCATGTCATTGGAGGGGTTGCGCACTTAAGGAAAGGGGAGATTGACGCTAATCTTGTGACTAAATGAGATATTCTTGGTCTACCTGCTAAGCTCTAGATGGAAAAGGCAATTACTCTTGCTAGTGCAGGGAGTATGGTTACTTTCGAAGTTGTTCTCGCTTTGATTATCTACGGCATAGTTCTATTTCCTAATGCTGATAATTTTATGGACATCAATGCTATTTGTATCTTTCTGATTTGGAATCCAGTTCCTACTTTGCTCGAGGATACCTACTATTCTATCCATCATAGGACGGAGAAAAATGGAGGAATTGTTATGTGTTGTGCACCTTTACTCTACAAGTGGTTTATTTCGCACTTGCCACAGTCCAGCTTATTCAAGAATGACAAGAAGGGTTTGAGGTGGTTTTAGAGGATTATGTCTCTCACCAATGAAAATTTGACTTGGTATTCTAGAGTTTCTGATGACGTGAAGATTATTGACAGTTGTGGTGAGTTACCTATTGTACCTCTTCTTGGTACAAAAGGAGGTATTAACTACAATCCGATTTTAGCTCGACATCATCTTGGATGTGCTATGAACGATAAACCAAGCAACATTATTATGGAAGCTTTCTTTATTCAAGAAGGTGTTAATAGAAAGGGGTTGATGGAGAAGATAGTCCACACCTGGCATAAGATTCATAGAAAAGGAAAGGATGAATTAGGAATGAAACTTAGTGTATCTTTGGAGCCTTACACTCAGTGGGTTCAAGAAAGAGCTGTTAAGATCAAGATGCCATATCCTCCTAAAGAAGCTATGTTCGTTAAAGTCATAGGATCCACTCTTGTTCAAGTTGAATATACAGGGGGACTCCAGGTTGCTTTAGCTCAGATGAAGCGAGAAAGAGATGCTTGGAAAGCAATTTTAATTTTTCAAATGTGGAGAAGTTAGAGCTATAAAGTAAATTGAAAGAGAAATATTATCTTCTTGAGAAAAATGGAAATAAAAGAAAGAGAGAGCAGGAAGCTAGGTTTTGTGCTTGGAAAGGTGTTGTTGACAAAGTATTGAAAGAAAAGGATGAGATGAAGGCTGCTTTTGAAGTTCAGATTAGGAGCTCAAGAGGAATTTGCAGCATGGAGATGGATATTCTTCAGTTGTAGTTACCTGACTTACCTCAGATCTTAGGCTTTAGTTTATATCTTTTATTTAGGATTGCTTGGAAATGATGTACTGAAATTTTAATCCTTCCAGTTTTTCAATGAAATGAAAATTCAATTTTCTTCTTAATATGTTATTACTATGATGTTTGCAATATTTTCATAGTTCCTTAGTTCCTTGGAAATAATCATTTGCATGTGCATCTCATGCATCATTTGGTCTTGCTTTTTGCTAGTCTTTCGCAATCTCATTTGTTTCCTTCGTTTTCGTAGAAGACAAGTTGATGCGCTGGTACAATACTTGTGCTAATTCAAGATTAAAGATGGATAGAATTGAGTAGAAACAAAGGGAGCTTTGTGAGAAAGTGAATTCATTGAAGATAGGAATGTACAGAGTGACTACTCTATTGGAATCCTTGGTGGTAGCTCCGAATCAACCACCACCTCTGTCTCAACCTCAAATGACTTTTATCTATGAGATCACAACTACTCTTATTGCAACTATTGTACCTACTGGAAATCCACATTAGAATCAGATGCCTACTGGCTCTCCTTGGGGTATGCCTCCTAATTATGTGCCATAAGATTTTCATCTTGCTACTGAAGCTCTGTTGGTAAGTTAAGTTCCTTCAGTTTAACCCGTCATGGTCACCGCTCCTCCAGTTGTGCATGTTGTGCCACAAGAGGACCTTGTTTTCCACACTATTCCCAGTGAGAATCAGGATGTTTATGAGAGTCTGGATGAATTCCAGGATCAATTCCTAGAATTTCAGAAAGAGTTGAAAGCTATGAAAGGAAAAGATTTGTTTGGTAAAAACACTCATGATTTGTGCTTGGTACCCAATTTCAAGATCCCTATCAAATTCAAGGTCTTGATTTTGAAAAATACATGGGTAACTCCTGTCCTCCGAGTCATTTGACTATGTATTGTCGGAAGATGGCTACTCACACTGATGATGATAAGTTGTTGATCCACTATTTTCAAGACAATTGTTGATCCACTCATGTTAGTTCTTTCAATGACCTTTTAGAGGAGTTCGTGTGTCAGTATAAGTATAATTTGGACATGGCTTCTGATCATGGCCAGCTTCATGCTATGTCACGAAAGGACAAGGAATCATTAAAAGAATACGCTCAGACGTGGCGTGAAGTTGCTGCTCAGATTAACCCTCTGATGGAGGATAAGGAAATGACAAAGATGTTTCTCAAGACTTTGAGTAATTTCTATTATTATAGGATGGTTGCTAGCGCTTGAAATGATTTCAATGAAATGGTGGGTGTGGGAGTCAGACTAGAAGAAGGCATCAAAGAGGGTCATTTGACTCGGAAATAGAAGTGATCAGCAGAACCAATCTCAACAATATTATCGACAACCTCATATTGCCACAGTGACTCTGATGATTAGTCCAGCTCCTACTATCAAGACTTATGAACAACAAAACCAATAATCTAATCAAAATTAGCAAGCTCATGCTCCCTGGAAGGGTCAGTTCGATCATACTCCTATGACTTATATGGAATTGTATCCAAATTTGATACATAATGCGTCGATTCAAACTAGATCTCCACCAGCTGTTCTGAGTCCAATTCCATGGTGGTATAAACCTAAAGCTCATTATGCTTTTCATATGGGAGCACCGAGGCATGATATTGAGTCTTGTTTCTCGTTGAAAGTAGAAGTTCAGAAGCTCGTTAGGAATGGTCTGTTGAAGTTCTGAGATGCCGAACCTAATGTGTAAGCTAATCCTTTACTAGAACATGGTGGACCTTCTGTCAGTGTGGTAGAAGTCAGTTCGAAAGAGTATTTAATTTATGATGTTAACTTGGTGAAGACTCGTTTGATTGATGTGCATGCCATGTTTTGCAAGGCCGGTTTGTTCAAAAGTGATCATTCAAAGTGCTAGTTATGTGAGCAGAATCCTGAAGGGTATGCATTGGTTAAGAAAGATATCTAGGGTTTGATGGACCAAAGTGTTCTATAAGTCAGTACTAAGCGTAATGATGATGAGGTAGCTGTTATTGTTCCTCAATTTGATGTTCCAAATCCTTTGGAAATCACTTATTAGAGTAAGGAGAGTGTTGTAACTCCCTTGGTAGTTTGTTTGCCTGGACCAATTCCATATGAATTCGAAAAAGCTGTTCATTAGAGGTATAATCATACTATGTTGGAAAATGGTAAAAAGGTAATGATTAAAGCAGCTCGATCGGTTGAGAATATAATAGATGTCAGCAGTATGACTGGAAGTGGTCATATGTTCACTCCAACAGCTTTCTGAAAGGTTGATTCTGCATCAACAAGTTAGGAAGTGTGTGGTAAAGATCCTGTTGTCATTAATAAAAAACCTGTAGTTTTTGGCCCTTCTGGTGAATCTAAGAGGAATGATGATAATGAAGAATTGCTAAGATTAATTAGAAGAAATGATTACAAAGTCGTAGATTAACTTCTTCAGACTCCATCAAAAGTATCAGTGTTATCTTTGTTGTTGAATTCCGAGGCTCATCGGAAATATTTGATGAAGGTGTTAGAACAAGCCTATATGGATCATGATGTGACAGTGGATCAATTTGATGGCATGGTGAGAAATATTACAGTCTGTAGTATTCTGAGCTTCAGTGATGAAGAATTGCCGCCGGAGGGTAAGAAGCATAATTATGCATTGCATATATTTATTAGGTGCCAAGAGGACTCTCTGTCCAATGTCTTGGTTGATATTAGTTCTTTGTTTAATGTTATTATCATGGTGAGAATCCGAGACCAAGCTATTAGTTAACTTGACTCACAAAACAAAATGTCACCACCTAACTTTAATTTATCAAATGGAAGGGGAAAAGATCAAATAAACCCAAAGTATGTATGCAAAGCTAAATGTAAGACTAAAGACTAAGAAAATAAGAGATCAAAGGTACAGGGGTTAATTATACTAAGGGAAGGTACTAGCACCCTAAGTATCTATAGTATCCTATAGGAACCTATTGAAATATCTATGTTTTTGGCTAAAGTTGTTTGCTATTGATTGGGAAAGTATGGGAAATGTTTTATTCTTCTTATTGAAAAGGGAAAAATAAAAGGTAGCTCGCCAGGATCTCACAATCTTGTGCCTACGTATCCTTAATAGGAAGTCAGAGCAATCGTAGTTCAGAACTATGGGTTGTTAGGTTTTAAGAACCAAGTACAATAGTCAAGATAGGTAAAGAAATATAGAATCATACAAGAAGTAAACCCATGACAATAAGCCAATAAACAATCTTCTTCCCTTGGATTAGGTCACAAGTATTAGACAACAAAATGAAATCAATAGACACATGGCAAAACATCATGTAATCGAGTTAAACGAAATCAATAAGCACATGGAAAAATATCATGTAATAATCAAGCATAAAAAACAAATGAAATCAAAAACACATGGAAAAGTATCATGGTCATCAAGAATTAATAAAGGGAAAAGCGTCAAAGATTAACCAAAGGAATCACCAAGTATTATGGTAAAAATATTCATCAAGAGAAGTCATCAAGCACATGTTTTTAACAAACATACTCATGGCAAAGACAAGATAATCTCAACATATGAACATCAAAAGGAACATGAGACATGGATCCATCACTAAGCATTTGAAATAAATCATGCACTTATTAGGTCAACAATACAAAAAGTCTTAAACATTAGACATTTGAAACCAAGATGAACACAATCATGGACATCATAATCAACAATAAGATCAAACAAAATACACAAACTAATTAATCAAAGGTTTTGAAGAAAGAATAAAGTATATCAAATAAATAATAAATGGAACACCCTAATAAATAAATAAGAAAATCATAAATATGAAAATAAATAATTCACAAGGATAAAAATGTTTTTGATTTTTAAGGTTTTAATTATAAGTAAGAAAATAAATGATAAGATAATAAATATTTTGGATTTTTAGTGTGAATAAAAAAAAGTGATAAAATATTTTGAGTTAAAAATAAAAGTGAAGTTAAAAGAAATTAGAAAAAAGGAATAAATGAAAATGAAGAAAGAAAATAGAGAGAAGGAATAAGGAATGAGAAAACATAACAGAAAACAAGAAAAATGAGAAAAAGGGGGTTGTTGGGTATTAAACCCGCGCCCCATGTTATGCAAACTTCCAAGACCAACACTCTCTCTACTGCGCCAAGGTTGGCTTGCCATTGGAGAGTTGTAACCAATACATAATATAAGAAGACAAAATTTAAAAATGAAATATGGCGCCAGGAACTTTATCTTCTTCATCGTGCTCTTACCGTAATTATTTTGATCACAATCTCATGAGGATTAAAAATATGTAATTATTTTTCATTTATATCAATCATAGCTCACGAATTTTGAACATAACCAGATAAACCTTAAAATTTTGAACAAAATTAAAATGCCAAAAATCAATGATAAATAAACAATAATATATGGCTTTTGTTCCTCACATCATGTCAAGTGTTGTCGTATCAAGAAATGATAAAAATGATGCTCCTATCATAGAGTTCCAGAAATGAAAATCTTACATAACGGAGTGTGTCCGTTGCACCTTCAAATGCTATTCTATATGAACAATAATGATCCTCTAAGCTTCCTTGCGTTTCTAGAATTGTGTTGATGTGCTTAGTGTGTGTTCAAACCCTCTGAGTCTCTCTACCCAAATCCACTTGCAAGTGAAAGAACTGAAAACTGATTATGGAGTTGGAGGTGTTATTGCTAAATTCTAATGCATACAGTAACCTTTGTGATGTTTTTGGAAAGTGTTTGTGATGGAAAATTGCAAAGAGGTTGAAGGAATAATGAGTTTCAAAGGTTTTGGCTTTTGGACAAGAATGGAGTTTTTGAAAATGCTCATAGTGATTTTGAGGTTTCTTACTCTCTCTTGGTTTTTTTCTTAGTGTCTAGAGCAATGCAATGAGGTGAATTTATATTGAGGATTAAATTTTATCAAGGAGCAAAGTTTGGACAAAGTAAAAGCATAGTTCAATGAACAAAGAAACTTTTCCATAAAGTGGGGGCAAGCACACATAGCCTTTAGCTCTTGGTACAACTGCAAATTGACATGCTTGAGCTATTCTTCTAGTTGTCTAAGTTTGTTCTAACATTCAGATAAAATCCTCTTAGCTTATGGAACAAGTTTTGTACAAAAAGCACTTTTCAAAGATTGTCCACAATGCAAACCAAGATGGTACATTGGACCAAGTTTTTCTGTAGTGCATTGAGATCAATTATGTAGAAATTTTGTACCAAGGTGAAAATATTATGTGATAGTTCAAGTTTCATGTTGATATCATCTTGGGAAAAGGCTTGGAAAGTTCCCAAAAGTAACTCCAAATTCGTGTGAACCAAACTGATCCATAACATAGAAAAATTTGGGTTCATTTGTAATTGGTCACCTTGAATGAAACCTCAACTTTGATCATCTATATCTCTCAATTGGTAAAAAAATTTTGGGCCAAATTTTCCACTAAGATGAAGTATGAAATGTGATCTTTAATTGAAGCCCTCTAACATCAAAAGTGGTAGCTTGGATTGTTCACAAAGAATCCATAAAGTCATGGACTTGACAAGGTTAAAAACATAAAAATTTCTAAGTGTTTTGGATTTTGTAACAACTTGGAACCCTAAATTTGATTATCAATATCTTTCACTTCAAGAAAGATTTTGGCTTGTAATTTTCATCAGCTTATATTATCAAATACCATATTTAAGTGGAGCCCTCAAGTGTTTCCATTGGATGCTTGAATCAAAAGCTATGGCCTTGGGAAGTTAGTCATTTGATCAGGGATTGTTATACTTCAAAAAATTCTAAGTTCTTTAATTTTGATAGCTTTCATCCTTTTTGTGATTTTCTTGATTCAAATTGATTAAATTCAAACATATTTCATATATCTTTGATTATTTACTTGAGAAGTCCATGGTTGACCAAAAAATGTCAAAAGTCAAACTTTGACTTCGAGCATCTGTTGAGTTTTTTTGGCAATTGAATCAGATTCTTCAACTATCCATGAATCACACTTCTTGAGCTAATTGGATCACATGAATGGACCACCAAGATTTATTTGAAACCCTTGAATCACGTTTTGATGAAAAAGTCAACACCAAGCTGTCTTTGGTCAAAAACCCTAAGTTGGAGTACCAGATGAACTTAAGCTTGATGAACTTGAATTTATGTGAACTAAAACTTGATTGTTGATGAAGGGCTACTCTTGATCATGTTGAAGGAATTGGGAGCTTGGGAAGTTGAGGATCACACCAATCCTTGTTTGATCATCTGCTTGAATTGCTTGATGAAAAAACCCTAACTTGTAGACAAAGCATGCAAGGCACATATTTTTGTATTTTAATGGGAATAATAATGCGTTAAAGATACACACATGAGATGCTTGATGTTATGCAGATAATGCAAATGAGGTGGGATCTTAGGGGTAAAAATTAGGGTATGAAAGATCCCCTATTTAAGTTTCTTCGATTCAGAGATGTGCAGCTTGACATCTTCGTCTCGACGAGATGGGAGAGATTAAAATACAAAAAATGCATAATTTTGGTACCTAAGATGCCACGAAGATACTTATGATATGATATGAATGCAAGACTCTGAATTCTGTGGGGGAATGATACCACATGAGGCAAACTACCACTAGAGAAACCAAGCAGAGAACAAAGGGAACACCACAAGGGAAAAACAACAAAGCTAACCAACTGGGGAAGAAATTAACAAAATTGGGGAATATGCAACAAATCTGAAAGATACACAGCTGAGGAATACAAGATTTATGGAAATCCATCAAGGTGACAAAGAGTATCCAATAATACTTGAAAAGAGAGGGATAAACCCTGGAACTGAGATACAGACATCTGGGAGGGCATCAGATGCAAAAAGTATCACACTCTGGAAAGCATAACAGAAACATCTAGAAAAACATTAGATGTGGAATGAGACCAAATTCTGAGGATACATCCAGAAAGCAAAAGCAACTTTACTGGGAAAAGGGTCATAGTCATTAGCGGTTTTTTAGAAATACATTGAACAAACCCTGGAAAAGAACAATAGCATCCATCAAAGACATTTAGGAGAGTGTTGAACAAATCTATGGAACATAAGTAGACATCAAAGACAATCAGGAAACATCCGGGACAAACAGGAAAACATCAGAGATATTCAGGAAAATATTGAATGAACTCTGGAACACAAGTGAGCATTAGAGATATGAAGAAAACATCAAAGACATTTAGGAAAACATTGAATGAACTCTGGAACATAGAGTAAACATCAGAGGCATTCAGAAAAATATTGAATGAACTCCGGAACATATATAAAACATCAGAGACATTCAGGAAAACATTGAATGAACTCCGGAACATATCCAGAAAAGCGTTGGATTAAGAAGGAAAATAGACTGAAAACACTCAACATTTGTTACCAACGGTCAAAGATAAATTGAAAACATCTAAAATATCATTAGATGAAGACAAAGATTCTGAAGCTACGTTCGAAACATTCAAAAAAAAACTTTAAATGTACGGGAAAAGGTTTTAAAGACATATTCGAAAGAACACCAGATAAGCAAAGTCATATTTGAAAGAATGTCAGATATGCAAAGTCATATCCAGAAGAACATCAGATAGTCATAAAGGGGTTCTATAAAAACCATTAGAAGAGAATACCCAATCTGGAAATATGTCAGAGAGATGAAATAAGTATTCCAGAATTTCACTGGAGAGTGAAAAACAAATTATGGAAGTACATCAGATAAAGATAAGGCACATATGGAAATTCATCAAACGGTAAAAGAAACGAGACTCTAGAAAGGCATCAGAATCATAACGGAAATATCTATAAACACATCCGATAGGCTCGGAAAAAACATCATAACAAAAGGCTCAATTTGGGAAATCATCAGAGAGAGACGAAAACATTTGGTAATACTTCAGATAGAAAGTACAAGAATTCTGGAAAATCATCAGAATGCAAAGGAATATCTGGAAATACATCAGATAACACAAAGAGGGTTCTGGAAATATGTCAAAACAAAAGACACGTCCAGAAAAAAAATCGGATAGGGAAAACCAAATCTAGTGGAACGTTAGTTAAGACATAAAAGTATCTGTTTGGTAGGTGCCAAGTAAGTTGGACTTTGGCCACAAGGTAAGACGTGTTTTACGGTGAGAATCAGATATCAAGCTATGATATTAACTTGAATCATAAAACTTTAAATGTTCACAACCGAACTTTAACTTATCCAAAGGAAAGGGAAAAATCGAATAAAACCCTACTTGTGCAATGTAAACATAATGCAAAGAGATCTAAATGTTCGGGGGTTGGTTATACTAAGGGAAGGTATTAGTATCCTGAGTATCTATAGTACTCTATAAAAACCTCTTGAAAGTATTTGCGTTATGGTAATTTGCTTGCTAATGTTTGGAAATGTTCTATTTTTAGGTTTTATGATTCCCTAAAGAGGTTTATTGCTAACGTGCTCGCCAGACTTTGTAGTCTTATGCCTAAGTATCCTAAGAAGGATGGAATCAGAGCAATCATAGTTCACCTAACTAAGAGTGAAGAACACATGATAGTGATCAATGTTCCAAAAGGGGAAGTAAGTGTTTATAACAATAACACTTACATGACTTAACAAATTCAAAGAGTTTACAAACTCTAACCTAAGGCTATGTTGAAAATTTAATGACTTGACAAAGTCAAAGGGGTAGTTGAGGTAAGGCTAAGCTACCTATGACATAAAGTCAATAAAAGGGATCTTTCCTTTGTATTTAGGCCATAAAAGAAAAGAGAAGGATGAAAGCTAACAAGCTAACATCACTAGGGGATAACTTGACAAAGTTAAAGTAAGCATGAGCAGTATGAGTGATAAGGAATGAGATGAGCATAATATTCAAATATGATATCAATTATAAGTGACAAAGATAAAATTCAAACACGATGTTAATTAAGAGAATCATATGAAATGAAATGAGACATAACAAAGTCAAATGAACATGGTAACAACCAAATATGTGAAGGTAGATGTGGCAACATTTAAGACAAAATTTGACAAAGTCATAAACAACATGGTAGCAACCAAGACAAACAACATGTAGATATGGATGTTACGACACCTAAGCATACATGAGGCATGGTTCAACCAAGGTCAAAGTAATAACACATGACATATTAAAGCGTGTTTATAACAATAACATATGAGCACACAATGTAAGCACATAAGTAACAACATATGGGCATGGTAAAAGAATGTGACAACATGTGGGCATGGACATAAAGGATATAACAATATCAATCAAAGGTTCAAGTTGACATGGATATAACAATATCAACATATGAGTCATGGATGAAAAGTTCAAGTGTACACATAGAGAATGACTTGACAAAGTTAAAACAAACAAGATTTAGGGTTTACTAACACCACTTAATCATGAATACAATTTAGGATTCAAACATTCATGGACAACTTATAATAACACTTAATCATGAATACAATTTAAGAATTCAAACAGTCATGGACAAGTTAAAACACCACTTAATCATGAATACAAGTTAGGACATGGAATATAACATCAAGGTAACAACCAAGGATTCATGTCAAAGGGTACATTATGGTTACAACATGTCTAACCATTTCAAAAAAGTATAAACATAACAAGTATGAAGTTTAAGAACCAAATAAGATCATGGTATCAAAGTTAAGGCAAAACATGAACATGTGATCAAAGACAATTCAAACACAAAGCAAACACGCATCAAAGGTTCAGAGTGGTATAAATATCATGCCAAAGTCAAGTGACAAGTTTCATAACCAAACATGGAAAAACAAGTCATTTACACATGAAAAAGTAGCATTAAAGTACTTTAAACTTAGGCCAAAACTCAAAGGATCATGCTATCAAAATCAAACAAGATTCGTACAACATTTATAACATTACAACCATCAATGTGATCAAAATAAATCAAAGAATCAATTAATGACCTAAAAATCACCTTATTTTGACTAAGTTAAAATGTGTGAAAATAAATTATTTTTAGGAAAATTTTGAGAGATGTGACCAAATGAAATTGGGAAAATGGGAAATGTAAAAATGACAAAAATAATGGGAAATTATCAGGGTCTTGAACATGCACACTGAAGCTGGCAGGTTAAAACATTAACCACTGGGCCAGTTTCTTGCCCAGTCAAAAGGCGCTTCCACATTAATATATTTTAAATCAACGTTTAGAATATGGAAATAAAAATAAAACAAAAGGACTAGGGCGAGGGACATTTGAACCCCAGTCCTTGCACATGCCAAACACTCCAAACCAACATACAAACCATTATGGTGCAATGCCAATTCATGAGCATGATGGAAACACAATAAAATATTTTAAAACAAGTCCTAATACTGAACCAAGGTGCCACCTTCTTCTTCAACCTCATCCTCCATTTTTGAAATTCTTCAAAATTGTAACTCTCTCACCTCTCAATATTTTGACATGGTATAAAAATGAAAAGTGCTTGGTTTTTCACAAGGATTAAGATGGTACTATTCAATTTCACTAAAAATCAACACACACAAAATATGTCTGAACTCAACATGAACCCTAAATGTTAAGAAATACAAAACTTCACATACACACATTGTTTAATGCAACTAACTTAGGGCAAACAGTCTACGCATCACATACTACATTTTTGCTTCTAAAACTAAGCAGTAATGATGCTTGTATGAATGAGTTCAGAATTAAGAAACCTTACCTATTGGAGCAAGGTCCAATTCCCCTTTAAACCTGATTACAGAAAAAAGATGATGATCAAAACAACTTCTATGAAACTTCTTGATGTTATTGGAATGCCTAACTTATGTTGGAACCACTTCAAAATGTCTGCACAATCCTTCTTGCCATAATGGAAAAGTGTGAAATGAAACTTCAATGAAATGAAGTTTCAATTTCAAAATAATGTTTGGAATAGATTATGACATATTTATGGAAGGTGTTTGGATGCTTGAAGGGATTGGAAAGTGACAAAATGAAGAGTTGGAATGGATAATGCAGAAAGTCAACAGTTTTGGTGTTGAGAGTTGACTTTTTGCTTCTGAAATATTTGGATGAAAATGATGGTTTGAGTAGATTTATTAGGCTTTTTATGAAGTTTGTGAATGGTTGGTTTGAAGGTTTTATGGCTGGAAAAAGTTTTGAAGAAGTTTGTGCAAGTTGGTGATTTTTGGCACAAGGTGGTTATGGATGCAAAAACCGGTGTGGAGGGGTGTGCTTGATGCTTTGAAGTGTGTTTGTTGTGTCCTTTATGAATGAGGAATGAAATTTATTTATAGGCAAAAGTTAGAGATTGAGGGAGGAACATAAATCTGATTTGTGGAGTTTTGGTTTGGTTAGGATCCAAATGATAGTTTCGTGAGTTTTTTGAAGTTCTAATGCAAGGTACAAACCTTTCCTAGAGTTGTTTGAACTTCAAATATCTTGCTTCAGTGTAAAGAAAATTTTTATGCAGAAGAAAAAAATTGGAAGCTCAAGAAAAGTTGACTTCTTGATTAAAGGTGCTTTATGAGAATGACATTGTAATATTTTTGGAAAAACACCCCAAAAATGGTATGAACACTTGGATAATGCCTCACATCAATATGTAATGCACCAAATATTTAGGAAAAACTACTATTTTAGTCCTTTAAGTTATTTTAAAATATCAAGTTAGTCCCTTAAGTTTTTTTTTTGTAACGCTTTGGTCCTTTTAAAAAAAATCTCTGTTATAATAAATTGCAACTCATATACCATTTGAACTGGTTTTCCGCACTGATTACGAATATACAATCAAATTTATCAAACAAATTATGGTTCATGAGAATCAGGTAAAAATGGACGAAATACATAATGAAAAATCATCGATCCAACCAAAATACACAATCAAACGCAAAACTAATTACATATGAGTTACAAAAAACATAAGGGACTAACTTGATATTTTAAAATAACTTAAAGGACCTAGACATTAAGTTTGCCAAAGATTTATGTAATTATCTGATTAGAGGGAGATCTACAAGTTACATAGGTTGCAAAGCCAGATTTCATGGCTTTGGCCAGGATTTGCAATCATGGTTTGCCAAGAACATGAACCAAAATTCAGCATGGAAGAGCCAACTTCCCCTCTTCAAAACTCCTAACTCAAGTATGATAAAAATGAGTTCTTGTACTATTTGGAAATCTTGAAACATGCTATACAAATTTTATATTTTGATTTTTACTTGATTAAAATGGATCATGGTGAAAAATGGCCTTAAATTTGAATACTTTTACAAGGCAGATTTGTATGAAAATTTTCCTAAGTGTCTAAGTTCAAGGGGCAAATAATCGACCACTCAATGACCTCATATCTCTCAATCCTTGGATTTTTTGGGAAGTCGTCCTCAAGAAAAAATTTGTAGTATGTAACAAGCTCTTCAATTTGGTCTTTAGAGCACATAAAATGATTGCTTAGATTAGAAGTGATGACCTTGGCAAGTTGAGTAAAAACCATTGAATTTCATAACTTAGAAAAAATATCAATTTCTTCCTTGTTTCCCTTTTTGCAAGTAACCTCATATTTCTTGATTTCTCTTTATTAATTATGATCAAAATGACACGTCTTCATGATATTTGAATTGAGAAGTCCATGTTTGACCAAAAAGTCAAGTTAAACTTAGTTTTGATCAGTGGTTGACTTTTCATTAGATGAATTTGAACTTTGTGATCTTCAATGAAATTAAACCTTAGGGCTATATGAACACTATGGATGGACTCCAAAGGTGTATTTGAGTTTCTTGGATCATGTCCCAAGGCTTGAGATCATGTCTTGGTCAAAAGTCAAAGGTGCAATTGACTTTTCATCAAAAACCCTAATTTGTGGATCAGATGAATTTGAAACTTGATCAACTTATAATGAGGCCATAATACACTTGATTGTTGATGTAGGGAAGCTCTTGACTATGAGAACTTGATATATTGATGATCAATCCAAAAATTTGACTGATCAACCAAAAATCTCCTTGATGCAAACCCTAATTCACAAATGAAACAAAGCAAGGCAAAATTTGATAATTTGGGTTAGCTATGCATGAGTGACACACCTAAAATGTTATGCAAATGATAATGGAATCTAAGGGTAAAGTTTGGTGCATGACAACATGGATAACAACACGACCTATGGTGAATGTGAATGAGGATGTAACACTTTTGCTATGCATGCGTATATGAATTTTGCTATGATATATGATCAAATGCAAATGCAGATGTCGATGACATGACTCGACTCTTTTGAGGAGATGACAGCATTGGAAGAAGGACTCCTCAACACAGAGATCATTGTCGTTCTGCTTGGGGACTAAAAATGCTGTTGTTGAACACATCTCTACCACACTGGTAAACTATATCAAATTGAAGATACTTGAAGGAAGGATGGAGAGCTGCTTGAGGATTCTTCAAGTAAGTTGCCCCAGATTTGCTTACTGCTGTAGATGAGTTAATCATTGCTTCAGATAGATTTGATTATTGATGTAGGGAAGCTCTTGATTATGAGAACTTGATATATTGATGGTCAATTCAAAACTTTGATTGATCAACCAAAGATCTCCTTGATGCAAACCCTATTTCAAAAATGAAACACAGAAAGGAAAAACTTGATAATTTGGATTAACTATGCATGAACGACACACCTAAAATGTTATGCAAATGATAGTGGAATCTAGGTGCCATACCCTAATTTTTGACCCTAAGATCCCACATCATTTTCATTTCATTAGCATCATATATCTGTATACCTTTTATGTATCACTAACCCATTTAGAAATACAAAGATTGTTGTTTATTTCATTTGATTTTTGAATTAGGGTTTTGAGTCTCAAAAGAGATCCAGGCCAAGAATCAATCAAAAATGGGCATGATATTCAACTTACCTAATCCCTAATTCATTAATAAAGATCAAGAGATCTCCTCCATCAATAATTAAGCACAAGTCTACATCATTTCAAGTCAATCAAGCCCCAAGTTCATCTGGTACACCAATTAGGGTTTTGGTTGATCAGGGCCACCAAAGTGAATTTTTCATCTAGGCATGAGACAATACCTTAAGATATGTTTCAAGTACCTAAAATGCCTCATATTATTCTATTAACATTATTGGATTGATCCAAATAACTTGATTAATAAGCAATGCAATGATTCAAATTTATCTGGACCACAAACTAGATTTTTTCATGAAAAGTCAACTGTACCTTTGACTTTTGACCAAGACATGATCTCAAACCTTGAGATATGATTAAAGACACTAAAAAAACCTTGGATTCCATCCATCATGTTCAAATAGGCCAAGATTTTGATTTCATAAAGGATCACTAAATTCAAAGTTCATCTAATACAAAAGTCAATTGTTGTCAAAATCAAGTTTGACTTTTGAAGTTTTTGATCAACCATGTCTTCCTCATGTCAATAATAGTGATAAAATGTGATTTGAATCATGATTGATCAAGAAAAATTAATAAAAGAGAGGTTACTTGTAAAGATGGCAACCATGAAGAAATGAAATTTTTTCTAAGTTATGGAGAAAACCCTAATTTGGTGCAAACTTTGCAAAGGCTTAACTTCCAAACGAAGAAACCATTTTATTTGATCCAAAGATCAAATTAAAGAGCTTGTTACATACTAAAAATTTGTCAATTAGGGTGGATTCCCAAAAGGTGCATAGATTTTGGGATACAAGGGCTTGGAGTTAGGGTTTCAATACTTTTTGATTTTTGACACAAAATTTTGGACATAATTTGTTTTGTGTTTTAGCCAACTTTGAGGTCATTTCCCCCACGATCCACAATTATTCAAGACCAATTTCAAACATCAAATTTAAAGTAAATTATACCAGCTTTCCAAAATAATCAAGAGCATTAAAATCCCTTACTTGAGCAAGGAGATATGGAATGCACAATATGCCTTGATGCAACTGTTTTGGCAAGACAGATTTGGGCATTACTTGTGATGCACGATTTTTTAGTCCAAGTGTGATGATCATACCAAGCTAATTCAACAAAAATCTGACTGAATTATATAAAACCTGCAAGATAGAGCCACTAAGTCAAGAGGAATCCCTTTGAAATGATGAGACATTATCACTTAAGCCTTGAATTCAAGAGGCATTTATGTGGAATAGTGCATTGTCAAAGAAGGCACTCCTACCAGTCAGGATGCACTCTTAAACAACAATAAAAACCTCTTCAGAATGTGGAATTAGTCAAAAGGAGAGCTAGGCTAATGGAAGAGATAAGGTACCTTGAGATAGAAGTAAATATGTGTTGCCAAAACCATTGAACATTGAGCTCATCCTTCAACCATCAATATTCCTCCAAAACAAACTTACTCCTTTATAAATAAAGGCCACATTTGATCATTTAGAACACACTAAAACAATCACAACACTTGTTGTCTCATTCTTCCTCTTTCACTTCAAAATTTCAAATTTTCAAAGAGTGAGAATTGAATTTTTAAAACCAAAGCTTTTCCACTTAAACTTTTGATTCAAACACTTCACATACATCATGTAGAAGTGATCCAAACACTAAAACACTTTCTGTAACATCGAATTCATCAAGATCACATCTCACCTTGATCAAGTTGTAGTTGGATTTGAGCCAAGCAATCCAGGAGGATTCAACTTGTTTTAAGCATTTCAACATAATCCTTGAGATCCAAGGAAGTTGTCAAAATCATCAAATCACATATGTAACACCTACAACTGAGGATTCGATTTCCTCTTGCAAGGTAAGCCTGAACTTTTCAAACTCTATGATTCATGAATCATAAATGTTATTTCAAGTTATCATTGTGTTTATGGAAGTTCGTAGATCATTTACCCTCAATCAATTTTCATTTATATTATGTGTATAGAATTTCATGATAGTTTTTGCAAAACTAAGGTTCATCTGGTTCGAGCATGATAATTCACTCCACACTAAAAATAAATGAAATTAAAAACTTTCATTCGATTCCTTGTTTAAAAACGAAAAACTTTCATGTTTACACCTTTCAAATTCATTGTGTATTGAGGGAGATAGACCCCTTTCTGCAAATTTGAGCCCGAGGAAGAAGATGAAGTTCATAACGCGCAGTTTCTAAATTTTGGCATGCAAACTTAATATTTTTTCAATTGGTTGTGTCTAGTTAGCACCAATGCATATTGGCTCATTTGGAAATGGTGTTTTTTTGTTAGTCTGACCCTTGGTGGCGTGGGTTCAACTCCCACCTCCAACATTTTGTTTTTGCTACTTTTCCTATTTTAAACATTTTTCTTCCAAAATTAAAACATTTATTTATCCTATCAAATTAATTCTTTTTGACCCAATTTTTTTCACACATATCACTCATACACTCTACTATTTTAATCCATCAAAAAATTCAAAAAAAAAATTTATTTAATCACTTTTTATTAAGTTGAAAATAAGTGTTTTTTAGGTTTCAAACCTTAAAAAATTGACATTCTTTCTAATGATTTCAAACCTAATTCATTTTTTATTCTCATATGGACGAATACACTTTGTTTAAAATATTGATACAAGACCATAATACGCTTATCTTGACTTACCCATCATTTACACCATGTTTAAATCATTTCGTTTTGAAGATACCTCTGATTAAATCTTTCATTAGGGTTTCGCCTTGATTTAAATTTTTTCCAGAACTTCTTAAAAAAACTCTTTGGGCCTCTATTAGAGTTTAAGTCCCTCCCTCCTCCTCAAAATTTTCTTCAATTTCTCAAAACTTTCAATCTTTCAAACCTCAATCTTCAACTCTCATAAAACACAGCCATAGTGGCATTCAAATCTAAAACTCTTTGGGCCTCTATTAGAGTGTAAGACCCACCACTTTGTTCGTTGAAATTTCAACCTATTTGGGCCTCTATAAGAATGTAAGACCCATCATATTTATCAGTCAACCATGCTTAGACATGGGCCTCTATTTGAGTGTAAAACACTTTTAATTCATGTCTATACTTGTCATGTACTTGTCCATATTAAGTTTCTCTTGACATTTATAACACCTCATCCTTAGTTTAGACTCATTTCAAACCCTAGTTCCCCTTGGATGAAGTCAACTTCATCACAGCCTCCTCTTGGGCTTTATACAAGGACCCACAGGCTTCTTAAAAGCATCATAGCCTCCATCTTGGGCTTCATACAAGATACCGTCAATTCAAAACTCCCCCTAGTTAAGTCAGCTTCCTCTCAGGAAAAACAAAACTTTTTGAAATTCTGGTATAAGATATGAGATGTCAAAAGAGATGTCACGACACTAATGTCTGAACAATTACCAATATATGAACAAGATAAAATGCAGTTAACAATTGTAAAGAGACACAAGCAATTGTTAACCCAGTTCGGTGCAAACACACCTACGTCTGAGGGCTACCAAGCCATGAAGGAAATCCACTAAGCAGAATTAGTTTGAAGACTCTCAGCAAACTCTCTCTAGTTTACAATCTTCGCACCTAATCTTTACTCGCGTAACTTCTATCTAAGAAACTCTCAAATATGAGACACCTCTCACTCCCCCTCAATCACATGCAGTGGTAAAAATAGAAGACACACTTCAAGGACAACACTTGATCTTACTTAAAAGCTTCAATCAAGGACAATGCACTCGTGCTTAAAAGCTTAGAGTGAAAAACTTATAACTCAAAAAACTCAGTCCAATTCACACATCAAAGTGATGAATGAATGGCTCACAAGAAACAACTAACAAAGATAAAATGCAGCTTTCTCAAAATCTTCTCTCTACCTTGCAAGTAGGGTTAGCACGTCTTTAAATAGAAACCATTCTTCATGGGCTTGGGCAAAAGTAATCCATAATTAAAGCTAATTATTCTCCATATATTTTTGCACAAAAAAAACAATAAACCATTCTTCAAAAGGAAATATAATATACTTGCTTCAAATAATGCCACGCCTTGATTTGCATAAGCAATCACTTAACAAAGGCACACAAAAGATTGCAGAAAAAACACAACAGACAAAACATAACATTATGACTGAATATTCTATAAGCATATGTTAGGACATCATACTTGACATCATGAACTAAACCCTGCAACAACAAAAAGAACCACCTGCAGAATGATAAGATCACATGTTAAGACATCATATAGGACATCTTGTGATAACACCAAGTTTTACTAAAATTGCTGCCAATCACAGAACTAACAAACTCCCCCGTTGGCAAATTTTGGCTAAAACAACCAATTGATCACAAGAGCTACCAGAACACATCAGAGAGCATATCTGCAGGAGAAAAACACAGAAAAGCCTAACATGTCACAAAGAAAAATAAAGCTCCCCCTCAAACCAAAGTGCCAGAGAACCATACCACAACACCAAAAAAAATACTCCCCCTCAACCCAAAAACCGCAGCAACAACACAACATCCTCATACTACTTCCCCCCTTTTTAGCCATAATTAAAGAAATCTCATTTCATCACCAGCAGTAGACCCAGAATCATGACCCTCAATATCACCAGTCCTCTCATCAGAGGTAGAATCCTCCCCAGCTTCCTCTTCATCTGCATCAGCAACCTCAACATCATTACCTTTAGCCTGCCCCAGATTTCTAATCAAGGCTTCCAATTTTAGCTTCCTTGCAGTAGTTACATGAATGACTTCTCCCAAATCTCTGCAAGTTTCCTTCAACTCTGAGATAAGCCCAGTCTTGGTAGAGGGTGTCTTCTCAACAGATGTCAAGACAATGTCTTCCTGCAAACAATTTATAATGGATAGACATAACATAATCCCTTTTTCAAACCACATCATTACTAGAGAGAATACCAGGATACTGGCTTAAAATGATCCTACAAATCAGTGAAATAAATGCAATAGACAATTTGACAGCATTGGTAGTAGCATGTTTCACAATCTGATAAAAAAATGTAGCTACCATAGTCAAACTTCACCTTTGTACCAACATCAAATATGAACCTTCCTAACCCAACATCAATGGTGGAAGTATGATTTGTAAGAGTATGGGAGATGAAAGAGCAGTTGGAATGATAAGTGAGGTTAGGGTAGCGTGTGAAAATATCTTTTAAGGTATTTTAAAATGATTGCATTAGTTGGAGACACTTTATTTTTGGAACATACAAAACCTCTTGAGTGATATTTCCACTCAGCAATAATTGCTGCAAATCCTCATAAATACAAATCCCTAATTTGCCTCTTAAAATTTCAAATTGACTAGCATCCAATGCCTTAGTGAAGATGTCATCTAGCTGTTTCTCTGTAGCAACATGTTCTAAGGCAATGATCTTATCTTCAACAAGCTCCCTTATAAAGTGATGGCTAATATCAATATGCTTGGTCCTACCGTGTTGAATAGGATTTTTGGAGATGTTTATAGAACTTAAATTATCACAATACAATGTCATGACATCTGGTGTGACATTATATTCATTCAGCATTTGTTTCATCCATAACAGTTGAGAATAGCCACTTCCAGCTACTATATACTCAGCTTCAGCAGTAGACAGAGAGACACAATTTTGCTTCTTGCTGAACCATGATATAAGATTGTTCCGCAAAAAGAAGCAACTTCCTGATGTGCTTTTCCTATCATCATCACTTCCATCCTAATCAGCATCACAATACCCAGATAACAAATAACCAGATCCATGAGTGTATAACATTCCATACTCACTTGTTCCATTAACATACTTCAAAATCCTCTTTACTTGATTGATACGACTCACTTTGGGTTCAACTTGATATCTAGCACACACACCTACAACAAAAGCAATGTCATACCTGCTTGCTGTAAGATGTAACAAGCTCCCTATCATACTTCTATAGAGACTTTGATCCACATTTACACCCTTTTCATCTTTAGACAACTTAAGATGAGTAGGAGCAAGTGTTCTTTTATGACTGGCATTCTCCATCCCAAAGTTCTTAACAATATTCTTGGCATATATACTCTGAGATAGGAATATAGAATCTTCCATCTGTTTAACTTGCAACCCACGAAAATAGGTTAATTCACCAACAAGGCTCATTTTAAATTCTGACTGCATTTGCTGGACAAAATGTTGAACCATCTCATCAGACATCCCACCAAACACAATATCATCAACATAGATTTGAGTAATCATGAGCTTTCCTTCTTCTTCTTTGACAAACAAAGTCTTATCTATGCCACTTTTTATGTATCCATTATCAACAAGAAATTTTGTTAGTCTCTCATACCAAGCTCTTGGAGCTTGCTTCAGTCCATACAAAGCTTTCTTCAACATATAAATATGATTGGGAAAAGTTGGATCAATGAATCCCTTAGGTTGTTCCACATAGACCTCTTCATTTAGGTATCCATTTAAGAAGGCACTTTTAACATTCATCTGAAACAACTTGAATCTCATAATGTAGGCAACTCCCAAAAGTAATATGATGGATTCAAGGCGAGCTACAAGAGAAAAAGTTTCATCAAAGTCAACGCCTTCAATCTGAGTGTATCCCTGAGCAACCAATCTGGCTTTATTTCTGGTGACCACCCCTTTTTCATCAGACTTTTTCTTGTATACCCATTTTGTTTCAATCACATTTGTTCCTTCAGGCCTTGGAATAAGATCTCATGCTTCATTTCTCTTGAATTTCCCTATATCTTCTTGCAATGCATTAATCCAAAATTCATTAGTTAAGGCTTCCTTGACATTCTTTGATTCAATTTTTGACACAAAACAAGAACTTGTTATGACTTCTCTGGATCTAATAGTGACTCCCTCATTTAGATCACCTATGATAAGATCCATAGGATGGTGTTTCCTAATTCTGGTAGAGGGTCCCTTGTTTACTAATTTAGGTTCAGGTTCTGCATTAGTAGGATTGGGATCAGTGTTTTTTGTCTGCAGTCTCTGCTGAGATATCGAGGAATGTTCCAACATCTTCTAGGACATCAGCCTCCTTATGCACATCATCAACAACAACATTTATGGACTCCATCATAGCTTTAGTTCTGGAGTTGAATACTCTATAGGCTCTGTTGTTAGTAGAATAGCCCAAAAATATTCCTTCATCACTTTTTGGATCCATCTTTCTTCTTTGGTCACAATCTGCCAATATGTAGCATTTGCTTCCAAACACATGGAAGTATTTGACAGTAGGCTTTCTTCCCTTCCATATCTCATACAAGGTAGTCATAGTTCCTATTCTTAAGGTCACTCTATTATGAACACCTTGCTTCAGCCCAGAAGTGGTAAGGCAGTTTCTTTGCATGGATCATAGCTCTAGCAGATTCCTGGATACTTCTATTCTTTCGTTCTACAACTCCATTTTGCTGTGGAGTAATGGAAGAAGATAATTCATAGCTAATCCCTTCAGATGAGCAAAATTCATAAAATTTTTGGTTTTCAAATTCCTTCCCATGATCGCTTCTGATTTTGACAACATTGCTCTCCTTTTCTCTTTGAATTCTTTGACAGAGATCTTTGAACACATCAAACACTTCAGGTTTTTCTCTTATAAAATTTGCCCAAGTATATATGGAAAAATCATCCACCACCATATAAGCATACTTATTTCCACCAAGACTCTCCACCTGCATAGGTCCCATCAAGTCCATGTGAAGGAGTTCCAACACTTTTGAAATAGTGAGATGTTTAATCTTCTAGTGCGACATCCTAGTTTGCTTTCCAATTTGGCATTCACCACATACCTTTCCTTCTTCAATCTTTAGCTTAGGAATTCCTCTTATATCTTCCATAGAGATGATCTTCTTCATTCCTTTTAAATGCAAATGACCAAGTTTTTGGTGCCACTGTTTCACTTCAACTTCTTTGGCTAGAGCACATATGGAGGTGTAACTAGAATCTTGAGGAACCCATGGATAACAGTTGTCCTTAGATCTGAATCCCTTCATTATCACTTCACTCTTTTCATTAGTAACCAAGCATTCATATTTAGTGAATTTGACATTGAATCCTTGATCACACAGTTGACTGATGCTGATCAAGTTGGTAGTGAACCCTTTAACCAACAACACATTATCAAGGTTTGGTACTCCTGAGCAGTTCAGCTTTCCAACCCCTTTGATTTCACCCTTGTCTCCATCACTAAAAGTCACATAGCTATTAGAATGGGATTTGATGTCTACTAAGAGATTTTTAATTCTTGTCATGTGTCTGGAGCACCCACTGTCAAAATACCAATCCTCTTTAGCTGAGACTCTAAGAGACATATGAGCTATCAAGCTAGTAGCAGCAGCTCTAGGAACCCATTGCTTCCTATTAGAAGGAATGTTGTGATTGGGTCTAGGTTGAGGAGCAGGTTTAGGATATCCATATAGCCTGAAGCAGAAAGGCTTTGTGTGACCAAAGCGTCCACAGTAATGACATCTCCATCTTTGGAATCTTCCTCTTGGGTGGTTGGGTTGTCCTCTGCCATGATGTTGAGACATCTGATGTGACATATTTTGATTAGGCCCAGAAGGACTGTGGTGTGAAGAGGGACTACAGTGTGAATAGGGTTTCTTTTCTCCATCAAACTCTATCCCAGTCATGTCTTCTGCCCTTTTTCCAACCTGAAGGATTTCATCTAAAGTGTCAGTTCCACTGTTCAGCATTCTGACAGACTTGTACATTTGATCAAGTTGAGAATTCAACAATGTAACTTCATCATTCAACTCAGAGATAGTTTTAAGATGCTCTTCCTTTTTAGCCTTCAGTTTGATTATAAGTTTCTTCTGCTTCTCTTCTTGATGACATACTTCTTCACTTCTGAGACACAACTCTTTGTAAGAAGCTACAAGTTCTTCAAAGGTTAATTCATCATCACTAGAGTCTTCATCAGAGACATATCTCCCAGTCAAGGCAGTCATATGTTTAGCAGATTCTTCTTCAAGATCACTTTTAGAATCCTCATCAGTCCAAGATACAACTATGCTCTTCTTTTGTTTCTTGAGGTAAGTAGGGCATTCAACTCTAATGTGACCAAATACTTCACATCCATAGCACTGAATCCCTTTGCTTTGAGTGGACTTTTCTTCAGACCTTGTTCTTCTACCAACATCATTAGACCTGCTGATGTCATATGATTTGTTTTTGACATTTGGTCTTAACTTCATGTTCATCCTCCTCATTACCTTGTTAATCTGTTTTTCAAGGAGCACTATAGTATTATATAAGCTTTCATCAGTATCCATATCACATTCATCCTATCCATCTTCAATATTGGACACAAAGGCTATGCTTTTTTTCTTATCAGATCTGTCACTTATCCCCACTTCAAAGGTTAAGAGAGATCCAATAAGTTCATCCACCCTCATCTTGCTGATGTCTTGAGCTTCTTCTATGGCAGTTACTTTCATATCAAATCTCTTGGGAATAGACCTGAGAATCTTTCTTACAAGCTTTTCTTCTGACATATTTTCACCTAGGGCACTTGAAGCATTGGCTATTTCAAGGATATTCATATGATAATCATGTATGCTTTCATCATCTTTCATCCTTAAGTTTTCAAATCTGGTAGTTAGCAATTGAAGTCTTGAACTCTTCACCCTAGAAGTACCTTCGTGAGTAGTTTTGAGTATCTCCCAAGCATCTTTGGCAACTTCATAATTGTTCACCAATCTGAATACATTTCTATCAATTTCATTGAACAAGGAATTCAAGGCTTTAAAATTTCCAAGAGCCAATTCATCCTCCTCCTTAGTCCATTCTTCCTCGGGGTTCAGGTCAGATGTAGCTTTTCCATCTTTCCCAACAGCGACAGAATGTTACCATCCTTTTATGACAGCTTTCCAAGCCTTACTATTCAATGATTTCAAGAAGGCCACCATGCGGGGTTTCCAATAATCATAAATATTTCCATCAAGAACAGGTGGTCTGTTCACAAATCCTCCCTCTTTGTCCATAGTACCAAAAAGTATCGTCCCTAGATCTCACCCAGAACCAGAGCAGGATGCCTGCTCTAATACCAATAGAAATTCTGGCATTAGATATGAGATGTCGAAAGAGATGTCACGACACTAATATCTGAACAATTACCAATATATGAACAAGATAAAATGCAGTTAAAAATTGTAAAGAGACACAAGCAATTGTTAACCCAGTTCGATGCAAACACTCTTATGTCTGGGGGCTACCAAGCCAGGAAGGAAATCCACTAAACAAAATTAGTTTGAAGACTCTCAGCAAACTCTCTCTAGTTTACAATCTTCGCACCTAATCTCTACCCGTGTAACTACTATCTAAGACACTCTTAGATATGAGAACCTCTCACTCCTCCTCAATCACATGCAGTGATAAAAACAAAAGATCAAAAAGTAGAAGACACACTTCAAGGACAACACTTGATCTTGCTTAAAAGCTTTAATCAAGAACAATGCACGTGTGCTTAAAAGCTTAGAGTGGACAACTTACAACTCAAAGAACTCAGTCCAATTCACACATCAAAGTGATAAATGAATGGTTCACAAGAAAAAACTAACAAAATACTCAAACCCTAACAAAAGACAAAACACAGCTTTCTCAAAATCTTTTCTCTACCTTGCAAGTAGGGTTAACACGTCTTTAAATAGAAACCATTCTTCATGGGATTATGCAAAAGTAATCCCTAATTAAAGCTAATTATTCTCCATATCGTTTTTTCACAAAAATAGAAACATACCATTCTTCAAAAGGAAACAAAATATACTTGCTTCAAATAATGTCACGCCTTGATTTGCGCAAGCAATCACTTAACAAAGGCACACAAAAGATTGCAGAAAAAACGCAACAGACAAAACATAACATTCTGACTGAATGTTCTGTAAACATATGTCAGGATATCATACTTGACATCATGAACTAAACCCTGCAACAACAAAAAGAACCACCTGTAGATTGATAAGATCACATGTCAAGACATCATATAGGAAATCTTGTGATAACACCAAGTTTTACCAAAATTGCTGCTAATAACAGAACTAATACTTTTTAACTTCACATCTTGGGATTTGAACAAGATATATATAAACCTTTTTAGCTTCACATCTTGGGCTTTGAACAAGATACAAATAAAATTTTTTAGCTTCACATATTGGGCTTTGAACAAGATACAAATAAACGTTTTAGCTTCACATCTTGGGCTTTGAACATGATACAAATATTTTAGCTTCAACGTCTTGGGCTTTGAACAAGATACTCAAATAAATCAACTCCTCCTCAGAGATGAGACATTGAGTCATCTCTGCAGGAAGATATCTCTTCTATGCACCATAATTCAAAATCAAACATTAAAAACTTTTTTTCCATATAAGTGATGTAAGTTGCACACTTGTTGATTCAAAATCCAAGCTGGAGTCCTTCTCTTATCATGGTACAAAACATTTCTTTCATCTAAGTGATGTAAGTGGCACACTTGTTGATACTATATCCAAGTTAAGGTTCTTCTCAAAGTTTCTTCACTTATGTTATTATTCTCAATTGTTGTGATGAATAGGTGGGATATCTCCCTTAAGAATGACAATTTGCCTATTCTTTCAAAACCAACAAAACTTTTAGCTTCATCATCTTGGACTTTGAACAATATGCAAATTCCACCCATAGTTAGGTTGAACTATGAATGCTCTCATTTCCCAAAGTCTTTTTTTTTGGGAATACTTATGCATAAGATTGTGATGTTTTAACAAGCACACCTTTAAATAAAACCCCTTAGGTCCCCGTAACTTCCATAAAACAAAAACTCCCAAAAAAATCTCATATTCACCCATAAGTTAAATCTTTCCCAATCAACAGTAAACAACTTAAGTAGATAAGTTAACTAAATAGTAAAAACGTATAAAAGGTACCTATAGAGTACTTTAGATACTTAGGGTGTTAATAGCGTCCCTTATTATAAACAACCCTGATTCCAGATCTCTTTGCATTTCTAGGAAAGACATTTTCACGCAGGGTTAGTTTAGATTCCTTACCCTTTCTTTTAACTATCATAGGATAAATATTAGAAATTCAAAAGTGGCACACGCACGGTTCACGAGGATCTCACCATCTTATGATTGGCGAGGTCACGGAAATCGAGTCCCCTGAGAGGGTTAAGCCTTTTTTTTACCTTTTTCACTATTACTATTAATATCATTTCAATCTTATTATTACTGTTGATATTACCTGTTTACTTGCCATATTTGTTTAAATACATTTGTTTTGGGAATGTGATTAATACACCTATGGTGAGGAAAAGTCCTAACTTGGACTTGAGAACATACTTTAAGATAGGAGGTGGTATAATCAAGAAGGCTTATAAGGAATGAATCTCAAACAAGATAACTTGAAAATATGCCAGTTTAGTGGAGGTACCCTCTTGGAATTACTAATGTTGAGCGAGCAAGTCTTGAATACATTAATTTTTCCATCGGGAACCTAAGAAGCTGAGTACTTTAGTACCTTTGACCCATTTGGCCATTTTTAGGATGTAGTGCGGTGACTATCAGGAATATTTGATACACGATAAAACACTTAAATGAGACTTATATTGAGGATATTACAACTCTCATGAGTCAATTAGTTTGCTGGTAATATCCTAAAGAGGGGTAAGTGATTTTTGGAACCTTGTTAGAACCCATTCTACAGGTACAAAATGAATCCCTAGTACATATCTTTGGGATGGATAGATCCATGGCTTCATGCTCGTGACAATAAACTCTTAAACCCATGTCTGTAAATATATATGTTTGTGCATACATGCATTCATAAAAAAATTTCAAAATTTTCAAAAGAACTAAAAAGATAGGTTGTTGCAAATATCAGAAATTGTGCTATGGATTTTGGTAGAATAAAAACACAGAAATACACCTTCAAAAGTCCAAGACTGGAAGACCTAAGAAAATTTGGAAGATTGATTACTAATCCTAAAGCTTTCAGAGCTAAGTATGGAAGGCTTTTGTCCCTTTTAAGAGCCAACATGGTGAAAGATGTTCTATCCATATTGGTTCAGTTCTATGATCCGATGTACCACTGCTTCACGTTTCTAGATTATCAGCTCACACCAACATTGGAAGAATACTCTCAGCTGATTTATTTACCCTTTTTTTTACCAAGACCCATTCTCTGGCTTGGAAGAGATTCCCAAAGATCAGACCATTGCAAGAGCCACCTCTTTGGAAGTATCAAATATCAAAGTTCACATGACCACCAAGGGAGGAATTCAAGGTCTACCAGCTAAGTTTTTGATGGAAAGGGCCTAATACTTTTCCAGTATGGGAAATATGGTTGCTTTCGAGGATATCTTTTTTCTACTCATCTATGGATTATTCCTCTTTCCCAACATTGACAACTTCGTCGACGTCAACGCTATTAGGATATTCTTAATTAGGAATCTAGTTCTAACTTTGCTTGCAGATGCTTACCACTCAGTGCATTTAAGGAATTTGTACAGCGGAGGGATGATTACATGTTGTGTACCGTTACTCTACTAATGGTTTATTTCTCACTTGCCCAAATCTGTTGCTTTTTGGGATCTCAAAAATGGTTTGTGATGGTCGTAAAATATTATGTCTCTCACTGACTTTGATATAAATTGGTACAATCGGGTCTATGACGGAACAAAGATCATTGACAGTTGTGGAGTTTCCCCAATGTACCCCTCATTGGTACTAAAGGAGGGATCAACTACACATACTTTTAGCTCGTCGTCAGCTTGGTTACCCTATGAAGGACATACCATATAACATTCATATGGAAGGCCTTTTTTTCAAGGAAGGAGAAACTGACAGAGCACTTAAAGAGGAGATTATGCATGCATGGGATCATATTCACAGGAAAGGAAGAGAATCTCTGGGAAAACCAAATTGCGTCTCTGTGGAGCCTTATCTCCAATGGGTACAAACTAGAGCCATCAAGTTGAGGATGCCTTACCCTCATCAAGAAGTATTTCCCCTAAAGGAATCTATCCCCTACTTCATGAATGACATAGAGAAACTTCAGGTCGCTCTTAAGAAAACTCAACATGAAAAGAACTCTTGAAGGAACAAATATCAAATTGTTAGCTTAGAGAACACAAAAATCCAAAAACTGCTAAAATAAAAAGATGTTTTGATTGAGATACTTGAGCAGCATGCTATGGAAAGACAAAAAGAATAGGAAATTTTACTCTCCCCTTTCACTTAGCAAAAAATCATCAACCCGCTAAAAATTGAGGAGCCCAGCCCAAGAGGCAGAAGGAAAGTCAGCAACAAGGGTTTGGGGCCTCATCAAAGAAGTTTCCTTAATGGATATAGGCTTAGTTTCCCTTTTTTTTTTCATTATAAATGTTTTACTTTTGTAATCTCTTTTGTTTATCAAATTAAAGTGGTAGTGTTATCCACTGAATGATATTTGCAACATAATTCTTGAAAGTTCTTTTTAAAAGAAAAAAACAAAACAAAAGAGCATTTGCATCCTTTGCATATCATGCATCATTCTAGCATTTCACATATTTCATAAAAAGCTTACACATATTTGTCCCGCTTTAGAGTTAAATTGTCTCATTCATACAATTCTTGGGCCAATCGTCAGAAGAAAATGGACGATCTTGAGGAAGAAAATAGAGAACTAAGAGAGGAGGTCATTACTCTAAAGGAAAGTACGGAAACACTCAACGTCATGATAGAAACAATGGCAGTAGCCCGGGATCAACCGTCTCAAAGGACTGTGATCTCAGATATTGTCTCTGTACCAACCTTTGAAGTACCAGTCAGTCGTCCTCAGTACACCATGCCTGAAGGTTTTCTCAGATGCATGCCTCTCAATTTCGTGTGTGAAGGTTATATACCTCCAATCACTGAAGAACCAAGAGCTATAGATAAAGTCTTTAAATCTGAAGGTTACAAACTTCAGGTCAATGAAGATGCAAGAACCACGACAAAGATTCTTATAGCTGAAGGTTATAGACTTCAGATCACCGAAGCGCCAAGAGCCACAACAGTAATGATTGTACCACAACCTGTGATACATACTTCTCCAGAAGAAAAGATCTTCCACACCGCTCCAAGTAAGGATATAAGAGTATATGAAAGGATGAATGAATTCAAAGAACAATTCTTGGAAATGCAGAAAGAACTTCAGGCTATTCGAGGACATGACTTGTTTGGGAAAGATGTTGTTGACCTCTGCTTAGTCCCAATGTTAAAATACCACACAAATTCAAGGGGTCTGACTTTGAAAAATACAAGGGCAACTCCAGCCTTCAAAGTCACTTGGTGATGTATGCTCGGAAGATGTCTACCCATGCGGAAAATCGACAATTACTGATCTACTACTTTCAAGACAGTTTAACTGGTGCCGCACTCAAATGGTACATGGGGTTAAACCATGAAAATACCAGTACCTTTAGAGACCTTGAGACAACTTTTGTTCATTAATACAAGTACAATTTGGATATGGTGCCTGACAGGGGTCAACTCAGAGTTATGTCTCAAAGGGACAAAGAAAGCTTCAAGGAGTACGCTCAGAAATGGTGTGAAATTGCCACTCAGATTTTTCCTCCTCTCGAGGAGAAAGAAATCACAAAAATCTTCTTGAAAACTTTGAGCTCATTCTATTATGACCGAATGGTCGCAAGTGAGCCTAGTGACTTCACTGAGATGGTGAGCATGGGAGTACGCCTAGAAGAAGCTATCCGAGAAGGACGATTGGTCAAAGATACAAAACCACCCAATAGTAGCAAGAGGTATAAAAGCGCTTTCCAAAAGAGGAAAGAGAAGATACCAGCACTATCTCACAGGGTAAACAAAGACAAAGATAACAACCTCGACAGATAGCAACAGTGTCTCATGTTATCAACTCAGCGCCAGTTTCGGCATGTCAACCACAAATTTCTCAAAATCAGCAAATTTAATAACCACAGTATCAGCAAAGGCAGCAACATCCTCTTCAGCAGGCTCGCCCGTAATACAACAACAATAATCGTATTTTAAGGTCACATGGTTTTGATCATATACCAATGCCATATGCAGAACTGTTCCCAGTTTTACTAGCAAAATGACACATCCAAACCAAAACTCCTCCTGTCATTCATAAGAATCCCCTTATAGGTTCAAGGATGACCAATTATGTATTTATCATCAAGGAGAACCAGGGCATAACATCGAGAATTGTTTCAGTTTTAAATCTGATGTACAAAGACTTGTCAAGAATGAAATTTTATCCGCTACCTTAGCATGATAAAACTTTTGTAAACTTAATTGACGAAGGTCTTGGAAGCAGTTATCAAATTCATGATGTGCGCTTACTAGAAACTAATCTAGTTAAGATGCATTGCTGACAAAGTGGATACATCCATGTGCCACCTCACAACTATCATCAATGCAATATTTGTTCCAAGAACAACCAAGGGTGCAACATTTTATAGGTAGCCCTTCAAGAGCAAATGGATCTAGGCTGGATCCAAGACCACAGAATCCGTGGAGTAAACATGTTTTATAGATGCCCAGGCATTTTTCAACATTTTGGCATTCGCTTAATGAATGTAAACTTGGTGGAAATACACTCCAAATAGAGTCAACACTATCAGCTCCCGTTGCACGATTACATCGCTTATTCAATTTGTTCAAACGATAATCAGGGGTGTTCTTTTGTGTAAGAAGCTCTCCAACGTAAAATCGATTTAGGGTGGATTCAAGGTTATCATGGAAGGAATAACTATCAAATCAACATGATCAATGAAGGTCCAAACTGGGTTCAAGTTTTCAACATCCGCCTGATAAACATCAATTTGGTATAATTACATGCCAAACAAGTCAGACTTGGCTTTTTAACATCATACAACTATCAAGATTGCAAAGTCTACTCTTAAGATAATCGAGGTTGTCTAGTCATATAAAGAGCTCTTCAACATCTGTTGGACCATTGGTGGCTTCCAGTATATTATAACGTAAGTACACATAAAATCAACATAACTAATGGGAGCCCAAGTAGACATAAAAGCTGTGATATCCCCTCGTTGGAAACATACTTGGTTAAGATGCATTGCATACAGAGTGGACAGGGTCGTATATCACCCCACAGTTATGAATGTTGCGGGATATGTTCAGAAAATGACCAAGGATGCTACTTCGTGCGAGCAGCTCTCCAGAATCAAATAGACCGAGGAGAGATCATACCACACAGAATGGAGGATTATTAGTCAATCAATATGATGCAAGCTTTCCCAAAACAAATCACAATTTAAAACAAATAATCATCAGCCAAAAAACCTGATTGTGTTGATGCGAATCAACATGATCACTCAACTTGAAAAAATCACCGCAAAAGTCGACGTGGTTGCCTCCTCATCCAGGATGAGATTGAAAGACTATTATATAAAAAGGGCACCGCAACATTCCAGGAAGGAGAGCCCATTGATTATGGAGTTGATGAAGATATTTACACCATAATTCCTCTACTTAGTGAACCAAAGCACATGGAAATACCTTTTGATGGTAGAAAGATTCCTGATATCCCCAAGTTGGAACAAAGAGAGGTCACCTATAATAGTAGTAAGACCAACATGACTCCTTTGGTCATTTACTTGCCATGACCAGTACCATACGAATCAGAGAAAGCCATTCCATATAAGTACGACGCCACCATGATAAAAGATGGAAAAGAAGTTCCACTGCCATCCATTGTCAACATCGCTGATATAAGCCGGTCAATCAAATGGAGTTGAAGAAATTGTTGGGAAAAGGAACCCCAAATTGAAGTCCCTGACAAGTAGATAGGCCAATCAAATGGCAAAGAACCTGTAAAAAACAATGATGAGATTTTAAAACTAATTTTAAAAAGTGAATACAACATTACAGATTAGTTGTTACATACTCCTTCTCATATATCTGTATTATATCTTCTACTGAGCTCAGAAGCTCACAGGAAAGCTCTGCAAAAGGTTCTGAAACAAGCTTTTCTGTAACAAGATGTAATAGTGAATCGATTCGATATCATCGTTTTTAACATCACGTCCTGTAATAACTTAGGCTTCAGTGTTAAAGAATTCCCGGAGGAGGGTAAAAATTATAACATGGCATTCAATATCATAATCAACTGCATGGACGATGCTCTAGCTAGCGTACTAGTAGACACTGGTTTGTCCCTGAATGTCATGCCAAAATTAACTCTTGTATGACTATCCTCTTAAGGCGTCCTCATGAGAGGCAGTGAGATTGTATTCAATGCTTTTGACGGATCCAGAAAGACAGTTATTGGAGAAGTTGACCTTTCCATAACTATTGGTCCTCATACTTTTCAAATCACCTTTCAAGTAATAGATATCCGAGAAGCCTACAGTTGTTTGTTAGGACGTCCTTGGATTCATGAAGTAGGAGCAGTCACCTCAACACTTCACCAAAAGTTGAAGTTTGTAAAGAATAACAAATTGGTTACAAGCTTCAATTGTAAGCAATCTATCATCATTTTCCTACGCGCAACCAAAAGAGATCATCAGAACTCAATTCCAAGCACTTTCTGTGAGTAACAAGGACAGTCACAAAAAAGGAGCATCTATTTCCTCTTACAAGGACACTCTTTGAGTAATGGAAAATGGAACATAAAGTATGGGAACAAGTTGTGGTTCCTGTCAATTACAAAGTAAGAGAAGGCCTCAGTTTCTCTCAAGCATTCACCAAAACTACGAAGAAGGATGAAGCCATTTGTCCTATTCAAGATTTCTTCCATAGCGGAGGTCTCTTCCACCAAATTTCTCAAGAAGTGGACACCATCGAAGAAGATAAATTTAAGGATACTTTTTTCGATCCAAATGAAGAATGGAAATTATACTTCAACAGTGATGGTTATATGTCGCAAGAAGAGACATACATACTACCGCAACTGCGAAAAACACTCGGCGGAAAAACAAAAGAGTCGCCACCGAACATTATTTATCCCGTCAAGGGAAAGGAAACGATTGAAGAAAACCTCAAAGAAGGGAGAAGACATGGTCATCGCAACCAAATCCAGGGTTCTAGAGTCGATTATCCGAGAGGAAGGTATTAGCACCCCCTCACGTTCGTTGTACTCAACGGGATGCACACTTGTTATCTAATCAAAGGGTGTGTTCTCTAAAGCCTACTGCTAACGAAAATGAAATGAAACAAAAAGAAAACAAAAGGAGACTCGATAGGACATCACCGTCTTATGCCTAAGTTTTCCCTCGTGCAAGGGGAAAGTCAGAATCAACATAATTCGGAAAACTATGGGTGAAAGGGAAAGGTCGCTCGCATGAACATCGCCGTCTTGTGCCTACGTATCCTCATTTAGACGAGAATGAGGAAGTCAGAGCAGTCGTAGTTTGACATATGAGTCGATACGTGTTTTTTATGAGTGGCGTTAAGCTCCCATTCCAGCAGTTACGGTCGATGCCTGTTTGCGGTAGAACAGAAAAATAACGTACTCTTTCTGAAAATGATTTGACACACGATCCTGAAGGATGAAAATGATTTGAATTTGTTTGTGATTTTTAGATAAGTGAATTGAACTTATTTGGAATATACACCGCACTAAATTCTCTGACATAAGATCGAATAGTTCACGGTAATGATCCAAGCATCTCGTGCATAAAGTATCCTAAGATGAGGTTAGAAATTCATCCGCTAATTTTTTCCCATGTACTTAAGGCTCATGGCATACAATGCACATTATCTTTATTAGGTGTTTTGATGTTGTTTTTGAGAAAGAAGGAGAAATACATACAGAAGGTCTGAGGGGAAAACTCGGTCCTAACGTTGTCATGCAAAATAGCCCTAAGGTCGGATGCGAAAGGAACTTATATCCTAATGTTAGCATGCAAAAATGGACCTAATGATGAGGTTAAAAAGGGACTAACCTAATGTTATCATGCATGAATTAACTCCTAATATCTATCCTACTCCAAGCTTAATAAAAAATTAAGTTGGACTAGGAGGCCTTAAGGGAACGTGCAAGAACAAACCAAAACGAGGAAAACAAACTAAAAACAGCTGCTACAACCTACTTCAGAACAACAATAAAAACCCAGCAGATAAGCAAAACAACATTTAATAGCTCATGTTTCAGCACACCACAAGTGTAAAAAGCAACAAGTAGAATATATGCATAATTGACAGCATACTAAAATCCAGAACAACAGGTGTAAAAACTTAGGCAACATGTATGCATCAACATTAAAACAATACTTCAAGCAAGAAACGATCGTCAATGGGAAAACATAGCACAATGAACATGTATAGACAATTAAGCTCAACCAAGTTTAATAAGATTGCACAATTAAACACTCAACAAGAACATCATGCATTCGACACCAATTAATCAATCGAACAACCTTGCGTTTACAAAATCGGAAACAAACACAAGCATGTGATACATATCCAGCAAGACAAACATCCATAACCAACAAACAACAATGTGCAAGCGATTATGCAACATGATCAACACACCAAGAATGCAACACAATAATCAAAGATATTCATCATTGAAAAACACAAATCACGTGTCGAAGAATTAGAAGCATGCTATCAAAAATGATGAAACAACTCAAAAACAATCCACAAATATGCATCATATCACTCCACGAGATTTAAGGATGGAAAGAAATCCAAAGAAGCTTGAAAATGAAACAAAAAGTCACTCTGCAATAGTTTAATCGGTTAACCTCTTGGTGTTAACTGGTTAACACTGTGAAAACAAGGCAAAAAACACGCAGGAAACAGTGTTAATCGGTTAACACCAGGAGGTTAACCGAATAACACTGGGATAAAATCAAAAATTCAGCATTCAAAAGCACTCTTCAGTAGCAACTCAATTATCCAAACGAATAAGCAATCAATTGTGCACGAAAATTATGTCAAATCACAGCAATCTAACATCAATTGGATTCAACAAACACCAAAATCAATAATCAAAACAAACAATGGATCAAATATAACCAAAAAGCCAAGGATCTACACTGTGAAATGTAAGATTAAGCAAACTCAAAGTTAGATCTAGAATTTACCAACCTACAAAGCTGAGATCTGCTTTGGTGAGTGTTGTTAAACTGCAATTAACAGATCCAAGCAAGAAACCCAATGACCTATGAAGCTCTAGCAAGAAAACTTGAAGATCCAAACAATAATCCACAAATAAGCAAAAACTCTTCAAGAAGTGAGTTGCAAAACCAGAATTGAACAAAGGATGATGATGAAATGGAGGTTTAGCTCAAGAATTCACAAATTGCAATGAACAAATCATGAAGCTTTTGGCTATGGAGATTTTGTGAGGGTTTTGGAATGAGAGAAAAGTTGAGAGAATTGAAGTGAGATGTGTAGAAAATTCAGAAAATGAGTGAGAGTTATGAAAGGTTTGGAGCAAAATGATTTAAGTATGGTGTAGGTTTAGAATTAGATGTGGCTTGGAGTGCGGGTTAGTGTGAGGAATGAAAATTAGGAGTGGAATTAGGAATGGAAATATTTGAAAATTGGAGGGAATTTGAATTAATTTGAAAATAAATCAAATTGGAAACCACTTCTAGATCCTTTTACTGGTGTGGAAATGAAATTAAATGGTTGAAATTGGACCCCAAGAGCTACAATGTTGAAAATGAGCAATATGGGCAAATTTTGCCTTGGTTAACCGGTTAACCAAATTTTCCTAGCAAATGGTTAACCGGTTAATGCCTTCAAAATTCAAATTTTGGCGCCTTAAAGAGGGAAACATGGAAAATTGCACGTTGTCGCCTGTTCTGAGCATAGTTTGGCCTCTGAAACTTTTCATTTGATATTGCACATGTATAATGTCTAAATTAAACTGTGAACTGTCTCCTACGCTCAAAATGTCCTGCTAAAAAATATAATCTGGTACTTGATCACTGAGTAAAATAAATGATGAAGCCTCTGATGCTTACTGATGATAAACTTGCAATAAAAGAAAGCCTTGAGTCATAGAAATAACTAATCCCATGTCCTAAGAACCAATGACATGATATGCACAATGATAATGCAAAAATGAACGAAACATAAGTCAGTTACGGTTAAAATGAAAGGGCGAATTTTGGGGTGCTACACATACCCTTTTGTAGTCCGCAGCAGAACCTCAGATATATACCAAAGTCAGACAACAAGATGGCCAATGGGGATTACAATACTGAAGGATGTCTTGTTCCTCCTAATTCATTACAAGCTAAGGATGTCTTTACCCATTTGGGAGCCTGGTATGGAAGATCCAGGGTATCAAAGCCAGCCAGAAAATGCATTTCTTCTGAATAGCCCTAAAAAAGATTCATATATTCCTCCCGAAGAATGGAGGCCTTATCTAAAAAATCCTGAATATGTCAAACATCGTCTTAATGAAGTCGCAAGAATTGATGAACAAGAGTATATCAACTTCGCACTACCAAAAATCAATGCCATTGAAGAAGATGATTCATCAATTTCCTCAGAGAACTGGGATACCTTGGGCCAAGCGGTAAGTTTGATTTCTTAGTAAAGTATATTGACCCTGAAAGTTCTCACATCTTTATGAAGACATCCAACCAAATGGATGAGGAGATTCTCCTGTACATGAAAGCACGTACTAAAAAACAACAGAAGACCTCTCTTCTAATAACTCTAAATAGGAAGAAGACTCTACTAACCCGACTCCACCAGAGGTTAGCACCATTTATGAAGACAATCCCAGGAGGGATGTACCATACTTTGTGATACATATAAAAGTTCACCACAATTGGATAGCTGTTAATATCCTGAATATTGTTCACATCTCAAAGTAGATACCTCGTCTTTATTTTGACCTCTCACCTTGCCCAGGTGAAGAAATGTTTTATAGGGCCTCCTTTGTCTCTAAATTTCCCCTTTTCACTTTACCCAAAGCGAAAGAGTTTTGTTTTATAGGGCCTGTGTTTCAAGAATCGACAAATCATAAATAAAAATGTTATTCTGAATTCTCGCATTTATTGCTCTTTTTACTTTTTGCTTTTTCGTAAAATGGTAATCCTAATATAAACAAAAATGAATAACAAAACATTTTAAAAAAAACACACACACTCTTGCATTTTTATATATTTTCTAAAAAAATAAAAAATTATGTTGTGCTGATTAATCATAAAAAAACCCCATTAAAAGACATGACCCAATGCATTCTCCCAACTTTGAGTTCCCGGTATTCAAAGTTGAAGAAGAAGAAGAAGACGAAGAAATTCCATATGAGATCTCCCGGCTACTCAGACATGAGGAAAAGTCCATTCAACCCCACAAAGAGCCTTTGGAAATGGTCAATTTGGGTTCAGAAGAAGAAAGGAAAGATGTTAAGATTGGAGCACTGCTCAGTACAACTGTTAGAGAAAGTACGATAAAGTTTCTCAAAGAATTTCCAGATGTATTTGCTTGGTCCTACCAAGAACTATCAGGGTTGGATACCAACATTGTGGAACATCATTTGCCGTTAAAGTAAGGGTGTCTTCCAGTTAAACAAAAGTTGAGAAGAACTCACCCAGATATGGCCATCAAAATTAAGGAAGAAGTTCAAAAGCAAATTGATGCAGACTTCCTTGCCATGTCAGAATACCCCCAATGGCTAGCCAACATACTACCTGTTCCCAAAATGGATGGAAAAGCCAGGATGTGTGTAGACTACAGGGATCTAAATAAAGCCAGTCCAAGGGATAACTTTCCCTTACCCACATTGATATGTTGATTGATAGCAACATATTCCTCATGACTGCAACATGCGCGCCAATTTTAAACTCCTCCAAAAATACCAAGGTTGTGTATGGACAAAAGATTGCCAAAAAGATTTTGAAAGTATTAAGGAATGTCTGCTTAAGCCACCTATTTTTTCCCCTCTAGTGGAAGGAAGACCTCTGATTATATACTTAATGGTCTTAGAAGACTCCATGGGTTGTGTACTTGGCCAAAAAAAATGAAACAGGAAGAAAAGAGTATGCCATTTACTACCTGAGTAAAAAATTTACGGAGTGGGAGACTCGATACTCCATGCTCGAGAAACCTTTTGTGCTTTAGCTTGGGATGCTAAACGTCTTCGCCAGTATATGATTTGTCATACCACTGGGTTAATCTTCGAAATGGATCCGGTCAAGTATGTCTTTGAGAAACCTGCTTTAACCGGAAGAATTTCCCGTTGGCAGATGTTACTATCAAAGTATGACATCGAATACCATGCTCATAAAGCTGTCAAAGGAAGTATTCTCACTGGTCATTTGGCCCACCAACCAATTGATAATTAAGAATCTCTCAGATTTGACTTCCCCGATGTAGCGGCAAAAATCGTGAGTGTAAGCTATTAATTAACTTAACTCATAAAGCAAGAGTCACCACCGCACTTTTAGTTTATCCAAAAGGGAAAGGAAAAAGAGCGAAAAAAACCTAAACATCTTCTAAAACAAGAACAAATGAACAGAGAATGTGTAAGGGGTTGGTTACGCTAAGAGAAGGTGTTAGCACCCAAAACGTCTATAGTACTCTATAGGAATCCTTTGAAATATATATTCTCTTTGGTTTGAAAATGTTCGTTTGAAAGGAGATTGGGGAGATAAGAAGAGAAATATTTTATAATACTTTTGTGTTTGGAGAGACTTGTCGCCTCATGCCTACGTACCCATAAAGTGAAACATATGATCAAAACCCTGTAGTTTGTGGTACAAATAACAAAATAGGTTTGTTATGGTTGATTTTAAGTGAAAAGACAAGTCGTCATTTCCAAACGAATAGTTCTGCTTAAAGAGATGACTCATGTCTAAACTTATGGAAAAGTTTTAAAAGAAAAAGTGCATAAGGCACAAAAGGTTTCAATGAGTTTGAATACTTTTTATGTCTTTTTGAAAAGAGTCAAAGTATGATTAACATTTATTGAAATTAATTAAAGAAAAGGAGGTTTGAAAAAAGAATTTGACAAAAGTCAAGGTTTTATTTTGAAAGTGATTTGATTTTGAAAACAAGAAGGTTTTGAAAAAGGGAGAAGATTTGAAAATTGAAGAAGAGGTGAAGAAGAAGTGACTATCCTAAAGAAAAAAAGATAAAAGCTAAGGATAATAACGGTCTAACCTCACAAGCAAGCACCACAATGTAAGCATTCTTCCTTTAGATTAGGCCTTGATCAAAATAAGTCTTCAAAAGAGAACTCCAAGTATCCAAATCCAAGGTTTGACGTCACAAGCTTCCAAGCATATGTTAAGATCCTAGTTCTATGTCTAAAACTCCATGTCCATTGCAAAGGATAGTAGTCATAGTCCATCATTAAAAGAACAAGTTTTTAGGGGTTTAAACCTTTATTAATGTTTTTGGTCCAAATGGAAAAGAGAAAAAGAGATCGAAAGCACAAACAATAATATGATATGAGATGAAAATAATGGAGCATAAAAATAAAAGAGAGATAGGGAACGAGAAGGAAACATAAACAAAATTAGTACAATAATAATGTTAGTGAGTTAGTGATTAGTTGTTAGAACAAATGATCATCGATGGTTAAATAGTGAACTTAGGCCAAAGTTAATGAAGACTCATTAAAGGATTGATAAAATCAAAGCCTCCTAATAACAAGTTTCATAAGTAATGGATCCAAGAAAAATAATCAACCATACTTGGACTTTCAAACATAAGTTTGAGCCACGAATGATCATTTTCCAATACGGGACACATGTAGTGTTGTGTTAAGCAATCGTAATCGAGCTTATGTAAAAGCCACGACTATCCGAGGCCAGTCAATAAAAATGCTTGTAAGAATGTAAGCTAGAGAGACGATATGTAGATCATCCTCCGAAAGCAATGTCGTACAAAAAGAAAATAGGTAACAATCTCATCTTCATCAAGAACTTGAAAAAAGTTCCAATGATATCGAAAATATTCATCGATCAAAAGAAAATGAGAGATAGATGAAGAAATTCCAAATTGAACCACACAAAGATATAATCCAAGGAAATGAACAAAAGGAAAGGGAAGGAAAAGGAAATGGAACAAAAACAGTCACAAAAACATGACAAAAAAGTGTTTGGATGAAGGTTTTAGCTCAAATATTAGTAAGTTCCAATGAAGAGCTTACTAACTTTTGAAGGAAGAAAGAGCTTTGGTGAATTTGGTTGTTGGAAAAAAAATTGAGAGAGTCAAGAAGATATTTGACAAGGTGAATTTGGCTATCAAAAGCTTTAAGAATGAATTAAATGAGGCCTCTATTTATAGACTTTAGGCTTGGAAATTTTGGTGGTTTAGAATTTGATTTGGAACCAAAATTAGGCTTGGAATTTTAATTTGGAGGCAAAATCAAGATCAAGTGGTGATTAGTGAAGGTGTATGGTGGGAATCAATTATGATGAGGTAGGGGAATTAAAATGAAATGACCTAGAATATTCTCATGATGAAACATTTTAAAATTGGTGCCAAAATACTGCAGAATTTGAATTTGGCTTATTTTCACAAAAACGCACAAGTTAATCGATTAACCATTTACATGTACGAACGTGTTAATCGATTAACACAATGAAAAAGTGTGAAAATTTACCTTTTTGATGTGTTGTCTTTGTTCCGGCTCGATTTTTTTTACCTGTCAAAGAAGGCATGGAAATAAACACATGAACCTTAGAATTTCTTGAGTAATAGCCAATCAAATCTTATGAAACTCTTGATCAAGTGATTTGAATTGCTCGCAGATCAACCTTGACTTTGTTCAGATGAAATTTATTTGAGCCGAGAGATTGTTGACTGATGTTCTTGATTACAACCTCTTCCTGAAAAAGAGTTAGTAATGAAAAAAAAGAAACTTTTTTTTTTGGATTTTGATTAAAGGTTAGTAAACGTAAGCATACAAATAAAAGCAAACAAGAAACAACATAGATAGTGATCCCTGCAAGGTATTAACTAAAGATGAGAGAGATAGTGGAACCAAAGGATGATCTTGTTTGTGATGCAAAGATGCAAATGAGATTTGGAAAATCTTAGGGGTAAAAATTAGGGTAATACAGCTGCCCCTGTTTATGTTTCTTCTATCAGGAGATATGAAGATTGAAAACTCCATCTCAACAAGATTGAAGATACTTAAATACAGAAAACCATATTTTTAGCCCTAAGATTCCACAAGATGATATGAATGCAAAGGATAAAACACTTTGCGGGGAAGCTTAAAACAAAAGATTTACGGTAAATTGAGTGAAAAGATGTGAAAAGACACGTTGGGGAACACAAGATATTTCTAGAGATCTGCCAAGGCAAAAATAAGTATTCTTTAATAGTTGGAAATAGAAGGACAAGACCTAGGGAAGACGAGTAGTGACATCCAAGAATAGAATTGGTTTGAAACTATGAACGAGACCAAAGTATGCCAATAGATGTCCAAGAGTGGCATTGGACAACAACATGAAAGAAAATAACAGCGTCATCCAAGAATAGCATTAAATGAAGGTGAAAAACATTATATTGGGGATAAGATATCTAAGAATGGAATTGGGTGAAAGCAACTACAAAATCCAAGAATGGCATTGAATAGGGCAACGACAAACATCAGAGACATCCAAGAATGGCATTGGACAGAGACAAACTCAACTGACGATATATCAATCAACATCCAAGAATAAAATTGGATGGAAATAAAACTTCCATTTGAAAAACTTCACTTGGGACACCCAAGAATGGCATTGAATGACAAAGGTAAACATCATAGGTATTCCAAGAATAGCATCAGACTCAGCAGAGGAAAAGATATCCAAGAATGGTATTGGATAGAAGAAATCATAACATTCAAGAATGGCTTTGAATGAAGTGAGAAAAGTTTTGGAAAAAGAGAGTTCGTGATATCCAAGGGCGACATTAAATAAAGCGAGAAAGAACTTTTAGGAATGACACTGTAAGTAAAGGTAAATCACTTCATTTTGAAATGGCATTGAATGATAGTGAGAAAGACATCCAAGAATGGCACTAAATGCAAAGGAGAAAACACATCCAAGAATGGCACTGAATGAACAGATAAAACTTTCAGGAATGGCACTAAAAGATCCAAGAAAATTTGTTGGGGATTACAGAAGAGACAAAGGACTTCCAGGAATAGCACTGGGAGACACAAGAGGAACAATATATCCAGGAATAGTACTGGAGATCAAAAGAGACAAACATCCAGGAATGGCACTGGAGTAAAAGAATACAAAGATCCAGGAATAACACTGGAATGAAAGAAGACAAACATCTAACAACAACACTAGATGCACAGGGAAACGATAACATTCCGGAATGACACTGAGTGAAAAGACAGGTATATGTTTTAGTAGGCACCAAGTAAGTTGGACTTCAATCACAAGGTAAGATGTTGATAGCAACAGGACCTCGGGAAATGCACATGAGCGTGAAACACACTTCGAGCTATGTGAAACTATGAATATATATATATATATATATATATATATATATATATATATATATATATATATATATATATATATATATATATATATATATATATATATATATATATATATATATATATATATATATATATATATATATATATATATATATATATATATATATATATATATATATATATATATATGAATGATTTATGCATGTAATGCAAATGATTGGGATAACTGAGATAGACTTTTTTATGAGGGAAGAACGGAACTCTGATTCTTCAACACAGGGAACACTGCCAACTCTGCTTAGAGAGAAAATGGTTAACATATCTCTGTCACACTTATGAATTGTATCAGGATGATAGTCCTTTGAGGAAAGACATGAAGAACTGCTTGAGTATTCTTGAAGAAGACTGCCCCAGATTGATTTTTTTATGAGGATAAATTAATCATGGCTTCAACTTGACTACTGTAGGGAAAAAATGATCATGGCTTCAATTATTGAAATGAATGCTGAGGATAAACTGATCATGACTTTAGTTCTTGAATGTTAAGGAGTATAAACTCAATACGGGTCTTAAAAAAGATCTTCTGGTTAACCAATTCTGAGAATAACTTGCACTAAAGAATAAATCTTGAACTAATTCACAACAGGATCTAGAAATAATGTGCCCTTGATAGGATCACTAACCAAGTTTCTCAACTGTTTGAAATTTCTTGATGAGGAAATTTTATTTGCAAATAAAATCATTCATTCATGGTAATTTTATTGCAAACCTCATGCAATTTTGAAATCAAAAATCATTTCTGGAATGATATCATTAATGTATAGCAAATTAATCACTTGTTAAAACACGGTGTTTTAAACATTAAAAAAATGAAAGAGAAAGCGAAGGTAAGACATCGAAACAAATTATTGGCAACAATTTTAGAAGTCAATTTACGCAACCTTATTGTAGTATGCTTTCAAAAGAAACTTGGCTTCAGTTAGGTCTTTTGAGGGTTTTAACATGGTCTGGTTCATGGCTTTCGAAACAAAGGATATAGGCTCAAAGTTTATTTGTACCCAACCTATTCTTCGTGATGAACCTCAATCCTATGTTTAGTTAATTCAACCTATGCATTCAGGTTCCAAGCGATTTTGGAATTGCAACACAGTTATGATGATGACTTAAGAGCCAAGGGATTTTTTTGAGATGGCAGTCATTTTTTCGTACAACATTTTTTTATTTTTGATGAGGACCTAGGTCATCTCATTTTGTCTTTAAGGATTTAGGTAACCTCTTGATTGATTTATTTTTGTTATCCCTAACTTTTTTCTGAACTGTGTCATTTGAGCTTAGAGTCAGCGGGATGCCCTAATTTTTGCCTAAGTCTCCTTCATAGGTTTTGACTTAGCAGACTTTTTTTTAAAGATAGTGATTGTCTGGCTTAATGGTTATGGTGAACCATCATTGGCTTTTGATTTGAAAGACATCTTCAATACTTCTTTGATGTGTGCGGAGGAAAGCTTGTGATTGCAACCTTTATTGGAAGTTGTCTTGACTGATTCTCTCGTGTTTAAATGGATAGTCAAATTAACTTAGAATTACCCATCCCCAGGTTAAGATTGCGGGTTTTTCATACAGAAAGAAACTCCAACTTCTAGGCTCAAAGGGGTCGACAAGGGATTAACTTTCTTATTTCTCCAGTGTTTGGAAGTTGAAATAATGTTTGTACATAATCAGCCAGTTTTTAATTAAAAGCATACAATTCAACAATTTTTGGTATTTCGTTTTCATCATCCTCCTTCCAATATTTGCATAAACAAAAGCTTGAAAAAGAAAGTGAACAGGAGATATATTTTTGTTTCTTGAAAAAGAAAGCATAAAGATGCACACAATGGATGTAAATGAATTGAATCAAAACATTGCAATGCTCATTTCATTAAAATTAACCATGAAAGTACAAACAAAGTTCAAGAGCAAACAATCAATACAATCAGAGAAAAATGCAAACATAAAGAAACAAGGCCTAGTGACTAATCAGCAACAAGGATGAGTTGTCCTGTCTGAAACACTGGCTTTATGAGATGATCTGTCCGAACTGACTCAAACTTCACTTGGCATGCTTTGGTAAAGGATTTTTGACAACATTAGGATTGGTATCATGAAAGGTAAGGATCTTTTCTTTGATCAGTTCTTGTACTCTAGCATTCAATGCATCACAACCTTCCAAGTTATGGCCTGCCCCCACCTTGATGGAATTCACAATGTAGATCAGCCATATAGCTGGCTGGGAGTGGATTTGGAGGAGGAGGAGGTTGAGCTCTAGTTGTAATTAAACCTTTCTGAATAAAACTTGGATATAGCTCAGTGTAAGACATCGGGATATGATCAAAGTTAGTCCTATTGTGATTCTGATTTTGTCTAACAGCCTGACGAGGAACTTAAACTAGTTGAACATTGACAACAAGAGTAATTGCAACTACATATTGTTGTTGCCTGCAATGAATTTTCCTTTCAAATAAAACAACATGAGTATCGCCATCCTTTGTCTTTTGAAAATTCCCAGCGGACTTTCTAGCACCATTAAAGGCTTCAGCATTAGTAATCTTTCCTTTCTTGATAACCTCTTCTAGTCTTTCTCCAATAGTGACTAGGTCAGCAAAACCAGATGATACACTTCCTATCATATTTTCTTAAAAATGTGGTTGAAGAATATCCATGAACAATCCAGTCAATTCCTTTTCTGCCAAGGGTGGTTCCACATGAGCAGCTAGCTCTCTCTAGCGTTGAGCATACTTCTTAAAGGATTCTTTTTCTTTCTGAGACGTATTTTGCAGTTGACGACGGTCAGGTGCCATGTCCAGATTGTAGTTATACTGCTTCAAGAAAGCATCAACGAAGTCTTTCCAGCTTTGGATGCGATTCTTCTCAAGTCCCATATACCATTTTAGTGAAGTCCCACTCAAGCTGTCTTGGAAACAGTGAATGAGCAATTTGTCGTTGTTGGCATGGGCAGCCATCTTGCGGTAGTATATTACCAAGTGACTATTAGGATATGTGTACCCCTTGTATTTCTCAAATTCAAGAGTCTTAAACTTGGCAGGCATAACCAAGTCTAAAACCAAGCACGTTTCCATTGTGGTAGCACCAAAGGCATCACTTCCTTCGATGGCTCTTATCCTTTTTTCTAGAGTTTTCCATTGCTCTCTAACTTCCTCAATATATCCAGGTTCTCCATGACTTTTGGATTGTAGGTCAGCAGCATGGTACACGAAAGAAGGATTCTCAGGAGTACCTTGAGCAACAATTTGCACAACAGGGTGACGTTTAGTGAACAATGGAGCTGATGATACCGGGAGTACGAATGGGCCAACCATTGGAGTAGTTAAAAATGGTGGTGAGTAATTCAAAGGTAACCCAAATTCTAGCCAAGTAGTAGCTGGTTGCTGGATTAGTGGAGGGTTAATAGTATCAGTTGGGATATCAAAAATCACGGTCCTCTGGGGTGGTTCTTCTCTAGCAATCAAAACTTGCATTTTTTCTGTGAGTTTGGTCATGATGGCCTTCAACTCATCAATTTCCATTCTGACTTCTGCATTATGTTGTTCTTGGTTTTCCATTCTCAATCTGACGGAAACTCTAGTTCCATAGTTGTATCGAGGAAACATCTTGACGGTGAACAGATAACTGAAGAAGGAGACAGTTGAAATGAGTTCGCTGGTGTAACACCCCACTTCCCAAAAATTAAAATAAAATACAATTATTTCAAATAAACATCAGAGTTTCCCCTCACAAGTGGGATATCACATCAAATAGTTCAACATAAATCTTCATTAGTTGATTTTCAAAATAAACAGCGGAAATAATCCTTAATCCAACATTCTCGGCCATCCGCCCAATTTACATAAAATTGTTCATTAACGAGGTTCACCAAAATATGATACGTCACAGGAATAAAACAAGTTCAGCAAAATAAAAGTAAACACCCAAGTCTCGTGTTACGTATCAGAGTATCCTAAGACTCGACCCGCACAACACTATCCAAGCTCACTATGCACCTGGATTATCTGTACTTCTGAACAAGCACAAACCACACAACAACAAAGGGGTGAGAAAACATGATCAAAATTATCGGTAATAAGATACATGAAATAAAGGTAGCAATTATATAAAATATCACCCAACACGCACCAACCACGACCTACTGTCAAACATCAAACACAACATATAATAATGCAATTATGCAACTCACATGCATGCGGTACCGACTCATTGGTTCATTCAATCAAACCCAGGATAGATCACATACACGCCTCCTTGGCAATGATCTATCCTCGCCATTCTCCACGAGGGAGTACGGATGAATCGCATACACTCCTCCTGAGAAACGATTCATCCCACCATTCTCCACAAAGGAGTACAGATGGATCGCATACACTCCTCCTGAGCAACGATCCATCCCACCATTCTCCACAAAGGAGTACGGGTGAATCGCATACACTCCTTCTGAGCAACGATTCTTCCCGCCAAAACACCATGATATGCACGACACCATATGCACAACAGTTAAACTCAAGCACACTAAGTGCACACGATCCTATTGATCACATCACCATGCATCATATATATATATATATATATATATATATATATATATATATATATATATATATATATATATATATATATATATATATATATATATATATATATATATATATATATATATATATATATATATATATATATATATATATATATATATATATATATATATATATATATATATATATATATATATATATATATATATATATATATATATATATATATATATATATATATATATATATATATATATATATATATATATATATATATATATATATATATATATATATATATATATATATATATATATATATATATATATATATATATATATATATATATATATATATATATATATATATATATATATATATATATATATATATATATATATATATATATATATATATATATATATATATATATATATATATACACACACACACCAATCAATTATATTAGTTACATTAAATATTAGGAAATTCGCATTCCAACACCAAGTATACATTCTTCACCATTAAACATCATCCCTATATCCATCATGACCAAAGGGATCCTACAAAACATCAACATTGGATGGAACCACAAAAATAAAACAAGTTGTTGTCATGCTCGCTGGCCCACTCGCCTAGCGAGGCCCCAGCAAACGCTCGATGCCTCACTCGCCTAGCGAACTTGCTAGTGAAGGCAGACAGTGGCTATTAGAAGTGTTCTCTACCTAGCTCGCCTAGCGAGTCCCTAGCGAATGCTTGTTACCCTGCTCTCCTAGCGAACCTGCTAGCGAGCGTCTGCGATACTCAAAAACCCCAACTGTCCAAGAATCATCAAAAGCTCATGAATCATCTGATTCTCACCAAACCAGTCCATGTAGTCTTAGCCTAACATTCTACGACTAAACTACACGACTTATTCCAGATTTTACCTGATAAAACATCAATCCTACCGATTAAGTCATTTCGACCTAAAATGGTAAACTACACAAAGTCACCCAAACCATCCAAACAATCCCTACATATTCACATGCATGGACAGAATCACAAGTTTCACACCCTTACCTCGATTAATTGACTCCTCAGGGCTGATCTCGAAGAATCCAAGCTTTCCTCTCTAATTTCCTCCCTTTTTCCTCTTCTTCCTCTTTCCTTCTCTTTCTTTCTCTTTCTTTCTCTTTCTTTCTATTTCCTTTTCCAATCCACTTTCTCTCTTATGTTATTTTCTATCCTCCCCCTTCCATTATATTTTCTTCACTTAATCTAATAATAATATAAATAGTAATAATAATAACAATAGAATAACAATATTACTATTAATTATTAAATTGTTATCATTATTAATTATATTGTATTAATATTAAATTCTTTAGTTTATTAAATGATCTCTATAATTAAGGGAATCCACCAACACACTCAGACACACCCCCACATAAAGACACACCGAAATAAAATAACACCAAAAGACTAAATAATTAAAATGGGTGTTACAGCTGGAAACTTGAAGGAATGCATATGTATGCTCATGAATGAAAAAGTGCATGGATGCAACAACCACAAACAAGATCACACAAAGCACACGGTCAAGGGTTCGAGTCACGAGCATGGAGCCAAGGTTAAGAACCAACCCACAGTGGTATGTACTAAGGTTATATCAGCACTTGTAGAACAAGGTTCCAAAAAATGCCCAGAGTCATAGATCCATCTTTCGGATATTATTGGCTTAAACGACTACTCGTCTGAGTGTGGTATTGCATAACAACTAATTCAAGTCTACACCTGAATAGCCACTGCACCACGTCCTAATAAGGACAAGATGGGTTAAAGGGCCCTAAGGTCCTCAGCTTCTCAGGCTCCCAAGTCAGAAAAAGTAATGCAAAATATGACTACTCGTATGTCATCAGTAATCCCAAAGGGACCTCCACTGAGCGGGGGATCTCAAGTCAGCTTAGTGAGGACTACTCCACGTAAGCCGAACAAGACTATACCACCCTTCTATCATAAGTGCACTCGAGTCCGGGTATAGGGCTTATCTCACCATACAGGATCACCAAGCACCCAAACAGAACAAACAATAACAAACAAATCAAACAAATAATCACAAATAAATCAAAGTAGGCTAAATCCACTGAGAACCAGATATCCCCAGCAGAGTCGCCACTTTTCTGTGATGGCAAAAATCATGAGTGTGAGATATTAATGAACTTAACTCATATAGCAATAGTCGCCACCGCACTTTTATTTTATCCAAAAAGGAAAGGAAAAAGAGCGAACAAAACCTAAACAAGTTCTAAAACAAGAACAAATAAACAGAGACTGGGTAAGAGGGTTGTTTACGCTAAGGGAAGGTGTTAAAACCTATAATGTCTATAGTACTCTATAGGAACCCTTTGAAATATCTACACTTTTTGGTTTGAAAAGGTTTGTTTGAAAGGAGATTGGGGAAATGAGAAGAGAAATATTTTTTTAAAATTTTTGTGTTAGGAGAAACTTGTCGCCTCAAGCCTATGTACCCACAAAGTGCAATATAGGATCAAAACCCCGTAGTCCGTGGTACAAATAACAAAATAGGTTTGTTATGGTTGACTTTAAGTGAAAAGACAACTCATCATTTCCAAATGAATAATTTCGCTTAAAGAGATGACTCATGTCTAAACTTATGGAAACGTTTTAAAAGAAAAAGTGCATAAGGCACAAAAGGTTTGAATGAGTTTGAATGTTTTTTATGTCTTTTTGAAAAGAGACAAAGTATGATTAACATTTATTGACATTTATTAAAGAAAAAGACGTTTGGAAAAATCACTTGACAAAAGTCAAGGTTTTATTGTGAAAGCGATTTGATTTTGAAAACAAGAAGGTTTTGAAAAAGGGAGAAGATTTGAAAATTGAAGAAGGGGTGAAGAAGAAGTGACTATCCTAAAGAAAAAAAGATAAAAGCTTAGGATAAGAACGGTCTAACCACACAGGCAAGCTCCACAATATAAGCATTCTTCCTTTAGATTAGGCCTTGATCAAAATAAGTCTTCAAAAGAGAACTCCAAGTATCCAAAATCCAAGGTTTGACATCACAAGCTTCCTAACATAGGTTAAGATCCTAGTTCTAGGTTCAATACTCCATGTCCAATGCAAAGGATAGTAGTCATAGTCCACCATTAGGAGAACAAGTTTTTAGGGGTTTAAACCTTTATTAATGTTTTTGGTCCAAATGGAAAAGAGAAAAAGAGATGGAAAGCACAAATAATAATATGATATGAGATGAAAATAATGGAGCATAAACAATATTAGTACAATAATATTGTTAGTGAGTTAGTGATTAGTTGTTAGAACAAATGATCAACGATGGCTAAATAGTGAACTTAGGCCAAAGTTAATGAAAACTCATTAGAGGATTGATAAAATCAAAGCCTCCTAACTACAAGTTTCATAAGTAATGGACCCAAGATAAATAATCAACCATACTTGGAATTTCAAACATAAGTTTGAGCCACGAATGATTATTTTCAGATACGGGACACATGTAGCGCTATGTTAAGCAATCGTAATCGGACTTATATAGAAGCCACGACTATCTGAGGCCGGTCAATAAAAATGTTTGTACTAATGTATGCTAGAGAAACAATATGTAGATCATCCTCTGAAAGCAATACCGCATGAAAAGAAAATAGGTAACAATCTCATCTTCATTAAGAACATGAAAAAATTTCCAATGATATCAAAGATTTTCATTGATCAAAAGAAAATGAGAGATATATGAAGAAATGCCAAATTGAACCACACAAAGATGTAATCCAAGGCAATGAACAAAAGGAAAGAGAAGGAAAAGGAAATGGAACAAAAACATTCCCAAAAACATGCAAAAATCACATTTTGGACACTGGTCAACCGATTAACTATTTGCATGTGCAAATGCGTTAATCGATTAACACTGCAAAGACAGCAAAAAAAATTGAAAAAAAGTCAGCATTCATGATCTAACCAATTCTTCAAACACCTCATGATCATGAGTGAGAATTAGCATGAAAATTCAAGTAAAACAACTACAAATAACACCAATAAAACACAACTTGCAAGATCTAAAGATCAAGCAACAAGAATCAATAATAGATCACATTGTGGAAGATGGATCAAGAACAACAATTGTGGAATGAGGGTTTACCACTTCAAATCTGAAATTGCTTCAAAATAACTTCAAGAACCACACTCCAAAGCCTTGATATACTGAAATTGATGGAAAAAAAAGTGATTGGATGAAGGTTTTAGCTCAAAGATTAGTAAGTTCCAATGAAGAACTTACTAACTTTCGAAGGAAGAAAGAGCTTTGGTGAATTTGGTTGTTGGAAAAAATTGAGAGTGTCAAGAAGAAGTTTGACAAGGTGAATTTGGCTATCAAAAGCTTGAAGAATGAATGAAATGAGGCCTCTATTTATAGAATTTAGGATTGGAAATTTTGATGGTTTGAAATTTGGTTTGGAACCAAAATTAGGCTTGGAATTTGAATTTGGAGGCAAAATCAAGATCAAGTGGTGATTAGTGAAGGTGTATGGCGGGAATCAATTATGAAGAGGTAGGGGAATTAAAATGAAGTGATATAGAATATTCTCATGATGAAATATTTTAAAATTGGTGCCAAAATGCTGCAGAATTTGAATTTGGCTCATTTTCACAAAAAAACGCACTAGGTAATCGATTAACCTTTTGCATGTACAAATGGGTTAATCGATTAACACAATGAAAAAGTATGAAAATTTGCCTTTTTTATGTGTTGTCTTGGTTCCGACTCAATTTTTTTGAATTGTCAAAGAAGGTAGAAAATAAACACATGAACCTTAGAATTTTTTGAGTAATATCCAATCAAATCTTGGGAAACTCTTGATCAAAGGATTTGAATTGCTCGCAGATCAACCTTGAGTTTGTTCAGATGAAATTTATTCGAGCTGGGAGACTATTGACTGATGTTCTTGATTCCAACCTCTTCTAGAAAAATAGTAAAGAAAAAAATAAACATATTTTTTGGATTTTGATTAAAGGTTAGTAAAGATAAACATATAAATAAAAGAAAACAAGAAACAACACAGATGCTCAGTGATCCCTGAAAGGTATAAACCTAAATATGAGAGGGATATAGGAACCAAATCATGATCTTGTTTGTGATGCAAAAATGAAAATGATATGTGGGAAATATTTGGGGTGAAAATTAGGTTATTACACTCGATGAAGATGTGATGCATCTAAGGATGAAAGATTGCGATGAACTGTTACCAAATGAAATACCAGAGCTAGGATTCCGTTGGGGTCTACTATTTGATGGAGTTGTTAACACTTATGGAAATGGAATTGGGGAAATCATTGTAATGCCTCATGGTACCCATATTCCTTTCACAGCTAGATTGACATTCAAATGTACAAACAACGAGGCCAAGTATGAAGGTTGTGTTATGGGTCTCGAAGAAACCATTGACTTAAGGATAAAGAATATGGATGTGTATGGAGACTCTGCTTTAGTTATAAATCATATCAAAGGAGAATGAGACACACGTTAACCTAGTTTAATTCCTTACAAAGACTACGCAAGAAGGTTGTTGCCTTTCTTCCATAAAGTTGAATTTCATCATATTCACTGTGAAGAGAACAACATGGCTGATGCACTTGCTACCTTATCCTCCATGATTAGTGTGAATATACGAAATGACATACCCAATATTAATGTAACATACCTTGATAGGCCCACTTATATATTCGTAATGGAGGCAGTCATCAGTGACAAACCCTAGTATCATGGCATCAAGTGCTTCCTTCAAAGACAAGAATACCCATTTGGGGCATCAAGGAAAGATAGGAAGACTCTCAGAAGACTAGTTGACAACTTCTTCCTAAAAAATGATGTGTTATACAAAAGAAACTTCGACAGTTTTGCTCAGATGCATGGATAGACTTGAAGCAAACTTACTGATGAAGGACATTCATGAAGGCTCCTTTGGCACTCATGCCAATGGACATGCAATGTCAAGAAAGATGTTAAGAGCAGGATATCATTGGCTGACAATGGAATCTGATTGTTATGAATATATGAGGAAATGTCACAAATGTCATATTTAAGCCGACAAGATTCAGGTGCCTCCGACTCTTCTCCAATTTCAATCCTCTCCATGGCCTTTTTCTATATGGGGGATTGACATGTTCAACATGATCAAGCCTACGGCTTCAAATGGACATCGCTTCAGCTTGGTTGCTATTGAATATTTCACCAAGTGGGTCGAAGTAGCATCATACGCTAATGTAACTAGACAAGTGGTGGTACGGTTTATCAAGAAAATCTCATATGTCGTTATGCTGTCTTAAGCCATATCATTACTAATAATAGGTCGAACCTGAATAACAAAATGATGAAGGAATTATGTGCTGAATTCAAAATTGAACATCATAACTCGTTTCCTACCGGCCTAAGATGAATGGAGTGGTAGAAGTAGCTAACAAAAATATCAAAAAGATCATTCAAACGATGGTCGTGACTTACAAGGATTGGCACAAGATGCTCCTGTTTTCTCTTCATGGATATCATACATATGTTCATACTTCAACAGGGGCAACCCCTTTCTCTTTGGTATATGGAATGGAAGTCGTGCTACCCGTAGGATTTGAAATCCCGTCAATAAGAGTCTTGATGGAAGCCAAGCTAACAGAAGCTGAATAGTGTCAAAGCAGATACGATGAACTGAATCTAATCAAAGAAAAGAGGATGACGGCTTTATGCCATGGTCAATTATATTAATAAAGGATGAAGAAATATTTTGAATTAAAGGTTCGACCTCGGGTATTTAGAGAAGGCGACCTCGTACTAAAAATGATCCAATATTTCCTCACTGGCCCCAGGGGCAAATGGACTCCAAATTATGATGGCCCCTACATTGTTAAGAAAGCCTTCTCAGGCGGTGCCTTAATGCTTACAACTATGGATGGTGAAGAGTTTACTCTTCCTACAAATTTTGATACCGTCAAGAAATTCTTCCCCTAAAAAGAAACAAAAGAACAACTCGCTAAGTAAAAAACCCAAAAGGGCAGCATAGGCAAAATAGAGCGTCTCAGTGGACTGAAAACCTAAAAAGGCGGTCCAGGAAAAAATTAGAGACATAAATAGAAAATAGCTATCCCGATAGATTGAAAACCTGAAAACGTAATCTATGCAGAAGTTAGGGATTTATGGTAAGTAATTGCATCGGACAAGATTGGACCATCTAAAGCAATGCCATATGTCAAAGAATCCTCAATCAAGTCACCTTCAACAGAAGCTCAAGAATACTAAAAATCCAAAGTTATTAAATGGATAGTGGTCATTATATTTCAATGTATCCCTTTCCCTTTAAATTACCATTTCCTAACTTTGTAATGCTCCATGGAATCATGCTTTTGACTGATTACCATTCAACGAAAACTTGAGTCTTGTGCCCATTTGATTACAATTCTTATTTTAATCTGCCTTGCAAAAAATAACATTTTTTTATTCATTCTTGAAACAAAAAAAAAAGTATTTACTTTTGCTTTCAAAATAACGATGATAAATTCCTTTGATTTATAAAGATAAGAAGTAATATCGACATCTACTATAAGAACGATCAAACCTCGAAATAAAGAATCAAGTGCTTTTATCACTAGTCTCATAAATATCTCCAAGTGGCAGATAATTACTTCAAATTGAGGTGTTTGACCCCTTGCCCCCTGTAAGGAGTGAACTTCTTTTTTCCTCTCATGAATATTGGAATCAAGATAAGATTTGGTCCCTTTCCCAAGTAGAGTGATGCCTTCAAAATCTCCAGTATGCAAGATTGGCCGAGTATCCAGTTTTGTTTATTTCCATCACCAGTTCTTGTCTCGCGTCTGTTTTGTCAGCATAAACCTAAAATTCATTCATACATCATGCATAGTTGAATTCATGATTCATATTCATATACATATCTTGACATGGTTCACTCACTTTGGTCATGTTTTTTCCCAAGTGGTAAGTTTCCTCTCTCCTATAGAGTTGTCAACTTTAAGAAGAAAATGTATATCCTTTCCAACTCCCCATTGAGTTTGATCCTCGTTGAAGTTTTGCTTCAGTCTTCCTTCCACACTTGGATAGGATAATTCCCAGTTTGAGTTCATACCTCATTGGGAAGTGTCTTGTTTAAAAGGTCTCTCTCCAATCTATTCCTGAATTGAATTTGGTCCTTGACCATTTTGATAACTTGAACCTCTAAAGAATGAGAAGGAATTTTTTTTGCACCTATTAAACGCCATTCTTCTTAGTGGTGGCGCACTTTGCTTTCCAAGATTAAAGTAAATTCCCTAATGGTAGCCTCTCAGCAAAACCTGTTGAAAAAAAGGGATATCACATCCCCAAGAAGTCTCTTCTAATAAATAAACGGTAGTCTCCTTTCGAGCAGTTTGTCTATCCCCATTAAACATAAGTTTTATTCCTCTTTGGAATATACACCTAACAAATAAGTGGCATTCTCTTAAGAAGCTTGTTTTTTGTCCCAGAAATTCCCGGTGGATCGACAAATGGCAATCTCTTCCCTAGAAATTTGTCCCTCTTTCAATGAAGTCATCAACACCTCAAAATTGTCCTACATCACATGGCATATCTCCGAAGAAGTCTCGAAGGGAAGTAGGATGAGATTTTTCCAGCAAATGGCATCTCAGCAGAGAATTTTTCAAAACTCTACATTTCAGATAATGGTATTCCCCAGCAAGTATGACATCAGATTGTCACTCATCCTATGGTGTCTCTTCGAAGAAGTCTCGAAGATAAGTATGATGAAGTCTATTCTCATAAAATGGATATCTCCCCAGTAAATCTCGCTGAGAAGTTTGGTGAGGATCATCATAGATTGTGTCTCTTTATTCAAGAAATATGTCCTGCAAGATAACTAGTTCGCATCTCCTTAAAGATTCTGGTGAAGTTATTGATCCAACAAGTGATCATGTTTTCCAAATCTTGTTATCTTAACCTTTTCAAGAGAAATACCTGATAAGAAGAAATGAAGACCAGTTCCATGGCTAAAAACCAAGATCCAGGGGAAGTTTATTTCATAAACGAAGAAAAGTTCCATGGCTAAAAATCAGGATCGAGGGGAAGTTTATTTCAGAAATGAAGACTAGTTCCATGGCTAAAAACCAGGATCGAGGAGAAGTTTATTTCAGAAACAAATACCAGTTCCATGGCTAAAATCCAGGACCGAGGGGAAGTTTATTTCAGAAACAAATACCAGTTCCATGGCTAAAAACAAGGATCGGGGGAAGTTTATTTTTAAAACGAAGTTCGATTTCATGGCTCATGACCAGAAACACAGGGAGTTTTTACCCTTTCTAAGTAGGATTACATAGTTAAAGAAGATGAGTAAGCATATTCTGGAGGTAGGAGCCTGTTACTATTCGAATTATCAGAATCATAGTTGTACCCCTCCCCCCTCCCTCCTGGTGGAGTTGTCATCTCCCCAATCAGTAAAGATACTTCATTGTTTCCTAGCAGACTACATCCTTAGTCTTAATTTCTTTCCCTAGTAAATAATTCTTTAATCCCCAACAATTCGAATAATTTTTAGTCTTCTATGGTGTCATCCTTGCAAGTCTCATGTCTTTCATTCACAAGCATCACATCATTTATGGCATCTTATGGTTCAAAATTTATGCATTTTTTATTGTATTTATGTTTCTCCTATCTGTTCGAAGCTAAGATGTCAATCTCCACCTCTCCAGATAGAAGAATCTTAAATAGGGGCATCTGTTATACCCTAATTTTTTACCTTAAGATCCCACATCATTTGCATTTCATTATCATCATATATGTGTATACCTTTTATGCATCACTAACCCGTTTAGAAATACAAAGATTATTGTCTGTTTCATTTGATTTTGGAATTAGGGTTTTGTTGTTGTTTGTTGCATTTCATTAGCATCATATGTGTGTATACCTTTTGTGCATGATCCTCAAATTATCCAATCCCTCATTCATTCATAAAGATCAAGAGATCTCCTCCATCAAGAACCAAGTACAAGTCTACATTATTTCAAGTCAATCAAGCCCCAAGTTCATCTGGTGCACCAATTAGAGTTTTGGTTGATCAGGGCCTCCAAAGTGAATTTTTCATTTGGGAATGAGCCAATTCCTCAAGATATGTTTCAAGGACCTCAAATTCCTAATATTATTTCATTCACATGATTTGATTTATCCAAATAAATTGATTCATAAGCAATGCAAGGATTCAAATTCATCTAGACCACAAACTAGAATTTTTTTATGAAAAATCAATTGTACCTTAGACTTTTGACCAAGACTGTGAAGAAGAGTTCTTTTTATCCTAGGTTATATTTTTTATGAATACAAACACATCAACAAAAAGAAGATTCAAAACTTGAAGACTAGAGCAATCAAGTTCAAATTATCAAAAAGACTTGGAAAATAAATAAAAGAATCAAAATGGTTGAATATACATTAAAAATCAAGTATATATATCTTAATTGCTTATAGAAACCATGAATATTCATCTTAAACCTTTCATAAATCTTTTAAAATGATTTTTAAACTAATTATTCAACTTTTGGTAAATTACAGCGTTTTAAACCGCCATAATAGAACTTTAAACCGCCACAATTTGCACAATTTTCTCAAACAGTGGTTTTTGTACGTGGCAAGGGGTTAATCGATTAACCATTTCCATTTGCTAGTGCGAATATGTTAATCGATTAACACTAAACCAGTGGCACTTTTTCTTGAAAATTTTGATATAAACAAATTTTTGAACCATGGCATCTTTTCATGCATTTGTAAACTTTTAGAAAGGTGTTAAGGCATTATATAAACCATACTTTTCAGAATTCAAACTCATCTCTCTTTCATAGAAATTCATAACTTATATTCTCTCATTTTCAAAATCAAGTGTTCATGACATAACTTTTTGTTGAAACTTTTGCACATCAATTTCATTACATTTTCAAATAGTTTCAACTACATAAATCATTAAGCACTTGTGCTACATATTAATAATTGCCTACTTAATAAAGAAGATCAATTCTAGGAATTGATATAAATTTTTATAAAAATTCAAACACTTTTAAAAGTTTAGATTGTTGTAATTTCCTTGCTATCCAGGATTGTTGGAAGCAAGAGAGTGAATAAGGGAGGATTGTTCTCTTGTTGAACTTTATAAAGATCATAAGGGGATTGTCCTTATTGATTGTGTTGATTATGTTAGAAGATTATAGGATAGGTCTTGGTGGAAGAATTGTACAAAGATCTGACATAGTGGAAATCTCTCACGGGGAGTGAGGGGACCGGAGTACTCTCAGATTGTGAGGGGAACCAGGATATATCTTTGGGTCCTTTACTTTTTGCATTTATTTGATTCCAAACCAAGCAACCATTTTATTTGATTCAAAGATCAAATTGAAGGACTTGTTACATACTACAACTTTGTTAATAAGGGTGGATTCCCATAAGGTGCATATATTTTGAGATACAAGGCCATGAAGTTAGAGTTTCAATAATTTTTGAACTTTGGCACTTAGAAAATTTTGGACAGAATCTGTTTTGTATTTTAGCCAACTTTGAGGCCATTTTTCTCCATGATCCACAATGATTCAAGACCAATTTCAAACCTCAAACTTAAAGTAAATTATACCAGCTTTCCAAAATGATCAAGAACATTAAAATCCCTTACTTGAGCAATGAGATATGGAATGCACAATATGCCTTGATGCAACTATTTTGGCAAGACATATTTGGGCATTACTTGTGATGCACGATTTTTCAGTCCAAGTGTGATGATCATGCCAAGCTAAGTTAACAAGAATCTGACTGAACCATACAAAACCTACAAGGTAGAGCCACTAAGTCAGGAAGAATCCCTTTGAAATGATGTGACATTGTCACTTAAGCCTTGAATTCAAGAGGCATTTATGTGGAATAGTGCATTGTCAAAGAAGCCACTCCCACCAGTCAAGATGCACTCTTAAACAACAATAAAAACCTCTGCAAAATGTGGAATTGGTCAAAAGGAGAGCTATGCTAGTGGAAGAGATAAGGTACCTTGAGATAGAAGTAATGATGCATTGCCAAAACCATTGAACAAACCAAAACAAAGGCCACATTTGATCATTCAGAACACACCAAAACAATCACAACACTTGTTTTCTCATTCTTCCTCTTTCACTTCAAAAATTCAAATATTCAAAAAGTGAGAACCGAATTTTCAAGACCAGAGATTTTCCACTCAAACTTTTGATTCAAACACTTCACATACATCATGTAAAAGTGATCCAAACACTTAAACACTTTATGTAACATCAAGTTCATCAAGATCACATCTCACCTTGATCAAGATGCAGTTGGATTCGAGCCAAGAAATCCAGGAGGTTTCAACTTGTTTTAAGCATATCAACATAATCCTTGAGGTCTAAGGAAGTTGTCCAAATCATCAAATCACACCTGTAACACCTACAATTGAGGATTTGATTTTCTCTTGCAAGGTAAGCCTGAACTTTTCAAACTCTATGACTCATGCATCATAAATATTATTTCAAGTTACCATTGTGTTTCTGTAAGTTCATATATCATTTATCTTCAATCAATTGTCATTTATATTACGTGTATAGGATTTCATGATAGTTTTTGCAAAACTAGGGTTCATCTGGTTCATGCATGATAATTCATTCCACACTAAAAATAAATAAAATTAAAAACTTCCATTTGATTCCTTGTTTAAAAACGAATAACTTTCATGTTTACATATTTCAAAATTATTGTGTATTGAGGGAGATAGACCCCTTTCTGCAAATTTGAGCCCGAGAAAGAAGATGAAGTTCATGGCGCGCAGTTTTTGAATTTTGGCATGCAATCTTAATATTTTTTTCAATTGGTTGTGTCTAGTTAGCACCAACGTGCATTGGCTTAGTTGGCAAGGGTGTATTTTTTTAGTCTTACCCTTGGTGTCGTGGGTTCACCTCCAACATATTTTTTACAACTTTTCCTATTTTTCACATTTTTCTTCTAAAATTCAAACATTTATTTCTCCTATTAAATTAATTCTTTTTTACCCAATGTTTTTCACACATATCATTCATACACTATATTATTTTAATCCATCAAAAAAATCCAAAAAAAGAATTTATTTAATCACTTTTTATTAAGTTAAAAAGAAGTGCTTTTTTAGGTTTAAAACCTTGAAACATTGATTTTCTTTCTAATGATTTCAAACTTAATTCATTTTTTTATTCTCATATGGATGAATACACCATGTTTAAATCATTCCATTTTGAAGATACCTCTGATTAAATCTTTCATTAGGGTTTCACCTTGATTTAAAAACTTTTTTTTCAAAACTTCTTAAAAAAAATCTTTAGGCCTCTATTAGAGTTCCAGTCCCTCCCTTCCTCCTCAAATTTCTCAAAAATTTCAATATTTCAAACCTCAATCTTTAACTCTCATAAAACACAACCCTAGTGATATTTAAATCTAAAACTCTTTGTGCCTCTATTAGAGTGTAAGACCCACCACTTTTTTCATTCAAGTTTTAAACTCTTTGGGCCTCTGTAAGAGTGTAAGACCCGTCACATTTTTAAGTCAACCATGCTTAGACATAGGCCTTTATTAAAGCGTAAGACCCACCACTTTTTTCATTCCAATTTTAAACTCTTTGGGCCTCTATAAGAGTGTAAGACCCATTATATTTTTAAGTCAACCATGCTTAGAAATGGACCTCTATAAGAGTGTAAGACCCTCCAATTTTAATTCATGTTTATACTTGTTATGTACTTGTCCATATTAAGTTTCTATTGACATTTATAACACCTCATCCTTAGTTTAAACTCATTTCGAACCCTAGTTCTCCTTGGATGAAGTCAACTTTATCACAACCTCCTCTTGGGCTTCATACAAGGACCCTCAGGCTTCTTAAAAGCGTCATAGCCTCCATCTTGGGCTTCATACAAGATACCATCAAGATACAAACCTTTTTAGCTTCACATCTTGGGCTTTGAACAAGATACAAATAAACCTTTTTAGCTTCATATCTTGGGCTTTGAACAAGATACAAATAAACCTTTTTAGCTTCATATCTTGGGCTCTGAACAAGATACAAATAAACTTTTTAGCTTCACATCTTGAGCTTTAAACAAGATACAAATACTTTAGCTTCAACATCTTGGGCTTTGAACAAGATACTCAAATAAATCAACTCCTCCCCAGAGATGAGACATTAAGTCATCTATCTAGGAAGATATCTCTTTTATGCACCATAATTCAAAATCAAACATTAAAAACTTTTCTCCATATAAATGATGTAAGTGGCACACTTGTTGATTCAAAACCCAAGCCGAAGTCCTTCTCTTATCATGGTCCAAAACTTTTCTTTCATCTAAGTGATGTAAGTGGCACACTTGTTAATACTATATCCAAGTTAAGGTGACTCTCTTAGCATGTAAAGACTCATAAAGGGGGTGCTAATACCTTCCTCTCGCGTAATCGACTCCCGAACCCTGGATTTGGTTGCGATGACCATGTCTTCTCCCTTCTTTAAGGTTTTTTTCGATCGTTTCCTTTCCCTTTGTCGGGATAAATAACGTTCGTCGGCGACTCTTCTGTTTTTCTGCCAGGTGTTTTTCGCAGTTACGACACTAATGTTTGGAAATGTTCTATTTTTGGGTTTTATGAGATAGGGAACCTAAAGAGGTTTATTGCTAACGTGCTCGCCAGACTTGCAGTCTTATGCCTACGTATCCTAACAAGGATGGAATCAGAGCAATCGTAGTTCACCTAACTAAGGGTGAAACACACATGATAGTGATCAAGGTTCCAAAAGGGGAAGTAAGTGTTTATAACAATAACACTTACATGGCTTAACAAATTCAAAGAGTTTACAAACTCTAACCTAAGGCTATGTTGAAAATTTAATGACTTGACAAAGTCAAATGGGTAGTTGAGGTAAGGCTAAGCTACCTATGACATAAAGTCAATAAAAGGGATTTTTCTTTTGGATTTAGGCCACAAAAGAAAAGAGAAGGATGAAGGCTAACAAACTAACATCACCAGGGGATAACTTGACAAAGTTAAATTAAGCATGAGCAATATGAGTGATAATAGATGAGATGAACAAGAATGATATTCAAATATGATATCAATTATAAGTGAAAAAGATGACATTCAAACATGATGTTAATTAAGAGAATCATATGAGATGAAATGAGACATAACAATGTCAAATGAACATTGTAAAGACCAAACATATGAAGGTAGATATGGCAACATCTAAGACAAAATTTGACAAAGTCATAAGCAAACATGGTAGCAAGCAAGACAAACAACCTATAGATATTGATGTTACAACACCTAAGCATACATTAGGTATGGTTTAAACAAGGCCAAAGTAACAACACATGACATATTAAAGCATGTTTATAACAATAACATATGAGCACACAATGTAAGCACATAAGTAACAATATATATGCATGGTAAGAGAACGTGGCAACATATGGGCGTGAACATAAAGGATATAACAATATCAATTAAAGGTTCAAGTCAACATGGATATAACAATATTAACATATGATTCATGGATGAAAAGTTCCATTTTACACATAGAGAATGACTTGACAAAGTCAAAACAAACAAGATTTAGGGTTTACTAACACCATTTAATCATGAATACAAGTTAGGATTCAAACATTCATGTACAAGCTTTAATAACACTTAATAATGAATACAATTTAAGAATTCAAACAATCACGGACAAGTTAGAACATCATTTAATCATGAACACAAGTTAGGACATGGCTTAAAACATCAAGGTAACAACCAAGGATTCATGTCAAGGGTACATTGTGGTTACAACATGTCTAAGCATTTCAAAAAAGTTTAAACATAACAAGTATGAAGTTTAAGAACCAAATAAGATCACGGTACCAAAGTTAAGGAAAAACATGTGATCAAAGATATTTCAAACATAAAGCAAACATGCATCAAAGGTTTAGAGTGGTATAAATATCATACCAAAGTCAAGAGACAAGTTTCATAACCAAACATGGAAAAACAAGTCATTTAAACTATGCATTAAAGTACTTTAAACTAAGGCCAAAACTCAAAGTATCATGCTACCAACATCACACAAGGTTCACACAACATTCATGACAATTACAAACATCAATGTGATCAAAAGAAATTAAATAATCAATCAAAAAAATCAATTAAGGACCTAAAAAGAACCTTACTTTGAATAAGTAAAAATGTGTGAAAAATAAATTATTTTTGGGGAAATTTTGAAGGATTCATAAAATAGGTATAATAAAGAGTAAGTGTACAAAAAATTAATTCATAATAGTGAAGGGTTTGAGAGATGTGATCAAATGAAATTGGGAAAAATGGGAAATGTTACAAGTGACAAAAATAATGGGAAATGATCCACAAAGGTCTTGAACACGTGCAGTGAAGCTGGAAAGTTAAAACATTAACCACTGGGCCAGTTACTTGGCCCAGTTAAAAGGCACGTCCACATTAATATATTTTAAATCAACATTCAGAATATGGAAAAAATTTAACAAAAGGATTGGGGCGAGGGGGATTCGAACCCCAATCCTTACACATGCCAAACACTCCAAACCAACACACAAACCATTGCGGAGCAATGCCAATTCATGAGCATAATGGATACACAATAATATATTTTAAAACAAGTCCTAAGACTGAACCAAGGTGCCACCTTCTTCTTCAGCCTCATCCTCCATTTTTGAAATTCCTCAAAATTGTAACTCTCTCACCTCTCAATATTTTGACATGGTATAAAAATGAAAAGTGCTTGGTTTTTCAAAAGGATTAAGATGGTATTATTCAATTGCACCAAAAGTAAACACAACATAATAATCATGATTGAACTCAACACTAACCCTAAATATTCAAAAATACAAAACATCACATACGCACATGATTTAATGCAATTGACTTAGGGAAAAAATATACACATCACATACTACATTTTTGCTTCATAAACTAAACATTAATGAGGCTTGTATGAGTGAGTTCAGATTTAAGAAAACTTACCTATTGGAGAAAGGTCCAATGGCCCTTTAAATTTTTTACAGAAATAAGATGATGATCAAAACAGCTTCTATGAACTTCCTTGATGCCATTGGAATACCTAACTTGTGTTGGAACCACTTTAAACTGTCTGCACAATCCTTCTTACAAGAATGGAAAACTGTGAAATGGAACTTCAATAAAATGAAGTTATAGTTGTAAAAAAATGTTTGAAAAATCTTAGGACATATTTATGGAAGGTGTTTGGATGCTTGAAGGGATTGGAAAGTGAGAATGAAGAGCTGGAATGGATAATGCAAAAGCCAACAGTTTTGGTGTTGAGAGTTGAATTTTTTCTTCTCAAGTATTTAGATGAAAGTTATGGTTTGAGTAGCTTAATTAAGTGTTTTATGATGTGTGTTAATGGTTGGTTTGAAGGTTTTATGGCTAGAAATAGTTTCGAAGAAGTTTGTGCAAGTTGGTGATTTTTGGCACAAGGTGATTATGGATGCAAAAACTGGTATGGAGGGGTGTTTCTGATGCTTTGAAGTGTTTTTATTGTGTCATTTGTGAATTAGGGATGGACTCTATTTATAGGGATAATTTGGAGATTGAGGGAGGAACAGAAATCTGATTTGTGGAGTTTTGGTTTGGTAGGATCCAAGTGATATTTCCATGAGTTTTTTGAAGTTCCAATGCAAGGTACAAGCCTTTCCTAGAGTTTATGGAAGTTCATATATCTTACTTAGGTGTAAGTAAAAAGGTTTATATGGAAGAAACAAATTGGAAGCTCAAGGAAAGTTGACTTCTTGATTAAAGGTGCTTTATGAGAATGGCATTGCAATCTTTTTGGACTCCAAAAATGGTATGAACACTTGGATAATGCCTCAAATCAATGTGTAATTCCCCAAGGACTTGTGTAATTCTATGATTAGAGGGATATTTATAAGTTACATATGTTTCAAAACCATATTTCATGGATTTGGCTAGGATTTGCAATCATGGTTTGCCAAGAACATAAACCAAAATTCAGCATGGAGGAGCCAACTTTCCCTCTTCGAAACTCCTAACTCATGTATGATAAAAATGAGTTCTTGTAGTCTTTGGAAAGCTTGAAACATGATCTACAACTTTCATGTTTTGATTTTTCCTTAACTAAAAATGGATCATGGTGGAAAATAGCCTCAAAGTTTGCTACTTTTATAAGGCAGATTTGTATGAAAATGTTTCTAAGTGTCGAAGTTCAAGGGGAAAAGAATCCACCACTTCATGACCTCATATCTCTCAATCCTTGCATTTTTTTTAGAAATCATACTCAAGAACAAAGTTTTATTATGTAAAAAGCTCTTCAATTTGGTCTTTGGGGCAAAGAAAATGGTTTCTTAGATTAGAAGTTATGACATTGGCAAGTTAAGTAAAAACAATTGAATTTTATAACTTAGAAAAAATTTCAATTTCTTCCTTGTTGACCTTTTTGCAAGTAACCTCATATTTATTGATTTCTCTTGATTGATTATGATCCAAATCACATGTCTTCATGATATTTGACTTGATAAGTCCATGTTTGACCAAAAATTCAAAACTCAAACTTGGTTTTGATCAGTGGTTGACTTTCCGTCAGATGAATTTGAACTGTGTGATCTTTAATGAAATTAAACCCTTGGGCTATATGAGAACTATGGATGGACACTAAAGGTGTCTTTGAGTGTCTTGAATCATGTCCCAAGGATTGAGATCATGTTTTGGTCAAAAGTCAAAGGTGCAGTTGACTTTTCATCAGAAACCCTAATTTATGTATCAGATGAATTTGAAACTTGATCAACTTGTAATGAGGCCATAATACACTTGATTGTTGACGTAAGGAAGCTCTTGATTATGAGAACTTGATATTTTGATGATCAATCCAATACTTTGACTGATCAACCAAAAATCTCCTTGATGCAAACCCTAATTCACAAATGAAACAAAGCAAGGAAAAACTTGATAATTTGGGTTAGCTATGCATGAATGACACACCTAAAATGTTATGCAAATGATAATGGAATATAGGGGGATAATTGAGGTATGACAACATGGATAACAACACGACCTGTGATGAGTGCAAATGAAGATGAAACACTTTTGCTATGCATGTGTATATGAATTTTGCTATGATATATGATCAAATGCAAATGCAGATGTCGACGACATGGCTCGACTCTTTTGGAGATAGGAAGAAATTGGAAGAATGATTCCTTAACACGGAGATCACTGTTATGATGCTTGGGGATTAAAGATGTTGTTGTTGAACACATCTCTGCCACACTAGTAAACTGTATCAAATTGACGATCCTTAGAGGAAGGATGGAGAACTGCTTGGGGATTCTTCAAGTAAGTTTCCCCAGATTAGTTGATTGATGTAGATGAACTAATAATTACTTCAGCTAGACTGATTCTAGAAACGATTGTTTTACTGTGCGCTTGGAAGGCTTGCCTTAGTATGAGTCTTGAAAGATCTTCTGAATAAACCAATTCTGGGAAAGACTCTCACTGAAGACCAATATTGAACTAAATCTCGCCAAGATTTGGAAGGAAATTTCCCCTAATAGGATCACCGACCAAGTTTCTTAATTATTTGAAAATTCATTGAGAGGAAATCTAGTTTACAAACAAAAGTGTTCATTCAAACATGATAATCTTAAAGCAAATATTCATGCAACTTTTGAAATCAAAATCATTTTTGGAATGATGCAAAACATATGAATCATTATTCAGAACACGGTGGTTTAATACATTCAAAGTGAAAGGTAAAGTAAAGATATGATACCAAAATAAATGATTTGCAAAAATTATTTTGGAGCCAGTTTACGCAACCTTGTTGTAGTATGCTTTCAAAATAACCTTCAGTTAAGTCTTTTGAGGGTTGTAATGTGGTTTGCTTCATGGTTTATGAAACAAAGGATAAAGGCTCAAACTTTATTTGTACCCATCCAATATTCGTGATGATCTCCAGTCTTACGCTCAGTTAACTCATACTATGCGCTCAGGTTCCAAGAAGTTGGACATTGTACTAATGATATTGATGATGATGGTTCAGAGGTCAATGGACCCTTGAGATGGCAGTCACTGCTTCCTTATAACATATAGTTATTTTTTTCCATTGTGAACTTTCATGGTAAGAATAGAGAATTTAAGGACCTCTTCTTTTTTTATCTCTAACTTTTTCCTAAACTATTTCTTTTGAAGTTTACAGTCAACGGGATACCCTAGTTTTTGCCTAAGTTTCCTTCAAGGGTTTTCACTTAGCAGGCGTTTTCTTTTGATTTTTTTTTAAAAAAAATAAAGTGACTGCCTGGCTCAATGATTACAGTGAACCAACATTGGCTTTTGACTTGAAAGACATCTTTGAAACTTGCTCGTTGTGTGTGAAGGAAAGCTTGTGAATGCAACCTTTATTGAAAGGTGTCTTGCATGAAACTCTTGTATTTGAATGCACAACCAAGCTAACTGAGAACTACCTTGCCCCTAGTTAACATTACGGGGTTTTCTATAGAAAGAAACACCAACTTCCAAGCTCAAAGGGGTTGACGAGGGATTAACTTCCTTATTTCTCCAATGTTTAGAAAATTGAAACAATGCCTTACATCGTCAGCAAATTTTTATTTGAAAGCATACCAACAACAATCATGGGTATTTTATTTTCATCATCCTCCCTCAAATTTTTGCATAATCAAAAGAAAGTGGACAAGAGATATATATTTTTGAAAGAGAAAGCATAAAGATGTAAATAACAAACATAAATGAATTGAATCAAAATGTTGCAATGCTCATTTCATTAACATAAAAGTACAAACATAATTTGAAAGCAAACAGCTAATACAAATAAAGGAAAATGCAAACAAAAAGAAACATGGCGTAGTGACTAATCAGCAACAGGGATGAGCTGGCCCGTCTAAAAGACTGGCTTTATGAGGGTAGCTTGGCTGATGTTTACTGAAGCTTCACTTTTTATGCCCTGGCAGAGGATTTTCTTCGATATTATGAGCAACGTCATGGAAAGTGAGGATCCCGTCTTTGATCAAATCCCACACTCTCGCTGTCAGGGCGTAGAAATTTTCCAAATTATGCAATGCGGCACCTTGATGGAATGCACAGTGGAGGTCAAATCTGAAACCAACTGGAAGAGGATCTAGAGGAGGACATAGAGTCCTATTAGAAATCCAACCTTTCTGAACCATAGCATGGTATAGTTTAATGTATGTCATGGGAAAAGGATCAAAGTGAGTCCTATTGTGGTTCTGGTTTTATCCAACAGACGAACGTTGAGGAGCTCGAATTAGTTGAACAGCAACCACGGGAGTAACAATAGCAACTGCGGGGTGGATAGCATATTGGGGTCAGTGACGAGGTCTTCTCTCCTCAGTCATGATAATATTGGTTTGGTATTCTCTCTTCTTCTGGAAGTTCCCATAGGATGTCTTTGCACCATTAGAAAATTCAGAAGTTTTGGACACTTTACCATTCTTGACACCTTCTTCGATTTTTTGGCCAATGGTCACAAGATTTATGAAATTCGAGGAGACACTACCAATCATCTTTTCCAAATAAAATGTAAAAAAGGTGCCTATGAACATTCTTGTGTGTTCCTTCTCTGACAGAGGAGGTTCAACTTGGGAAGCTAGTTCTCCCCAATGTTGAGCATACTCCTTGAAAGATTCTCGCTCATTCTGAGATATATTCTAAAGTTGATGACGGTCATGAGCCATGCCAATATTGTACTTGTACTACTTTATGAAGCCATTAGAAAGATCTTGGAAGCACTGGATACTGTTTTGTTCAAGGCTCATGTACCACTTGAGTGAAGCTCCACTCAATCTGTCTTGAAAGCAATGGATGAGCAACTTCTGGTTGTTGGTATAAGCAGCCATCTTTCTAAAGTACATAACCAGATGAGCTCTTGGACAGGTATGACCTTTGTATTTCACAAACTCGGGAGTCTTGAATTTGGCAGGCATGACAAGGTCAAAAGTAAGGCTCATGTTGTCTGCATCGGCACTGGAGAAATCATTGCCCTTCATGGCTCTAAGTCTCTTGTCTATAGTCTAAAAAATTTCACGAAACTCTTCAGGTTCAACAAAATCCTTACGATCCTCACCTTGAGAACTAAAAGCATTGTGCTCATAGAGAGGATTCTCAAAGGGAGCTCAGGCTGTCTGGGTAATAATATGAACCACATGTTTAGGCTCAGAGAAAATAAGAGCTTGAATCACTGGTCTGGTAGTTTGACCAATCCTAGAAGTAGTAGTATTAGACGGAGAGTAGTTATGGGGTAAACCAAACTTTGGCCATGTAGAAGGTGGCATCTGGACAAGCTGAGGATCAGCAACAGCACCTAAAACCTTCTAGATAACAGTTCTTTGAGGTTGCTCCCCTCTGGAAATTAGGACTTGGAGTGTCTCAGTAAGCTTAGTCATGCCTGACTTCAGTTTATCAATCTCCATTCTAATCTCTACATTGTGCATTTCTTGCTCTGAAATTTTGTGTCTGATATTAGCTCTAGTCCTGTATCAGTGATGGGGAATCAGCTTGACGACTGACAGATGATTGAAAGATATAGACAGTTGGAATGAGTTACTGGACAACTTTGATATATGCATAAATCGTGGGAAAAAAATGCAAATGATATGCAATGTCACACAAGATGTTAATCATAGGTAATAGGACCAAAGATCCAGGATCATAAGCATGGAGTCTGGGTGAAGAACCAACTAAAGGGTACATACTAAAGTTAAAGTACCTGCACAACGGTGTCTAACAAGGTTCTCAGAGTCTACAATCCTCTTTCAGATATTACTAGAACACCAATTACTCGAGAATCAGTAATATTCTCAAAAAAACCTCGTCTGAGTGTAGTATCGTGTATCGACTAATTCAGGTTTACACCTTAATAGCCACCACACTACATCCTAAAATGCCAAGTGAGGTAAATGGGATACTAAGGTACTCAGCTTCTCGGTTCCCAGGTTGAAGATGGCAATGCTTTCACGATTACTCATTTAACGAATACTATCCTCAAAGAGACCTCCACTGAGTGGGGGATTCTCAAGTCAGCTTGTTCGGGATTACTTCACCCGAGCCAACTTGACTATACCACCCTTCTAATCATAAGAGCTCTCAAGTTTGGGTATGGGACTTATCTCACCATACAAAGATAAACCTGAAAAATAGAAAACCCAAGTAAAACAACAAACAATAATAGAAACACAAATAAAACAAGTTATACTTAACCCTCTTTACAATGATCCCCAGTGAAGTCGCCATTTTTTGTCGCGGTGAGAATCAGAGACCAAGCTATTAGTTAACTTGACTCACAAAACAAAATGTCACCACCAAATTTTAATTTATCCAAGGGAAGGGGAAAAGATCAAATAAACTCAAAGTATGTATGCAAAGTTAAACATAAGACTAAAGGCTAAGCAAATAAGAGACCAAAGGTACGAGGGTTGGTTTTATTCAGGAAAGGTACTAGCATCCTAAGTATATATAGTATCCTATAGAAACCTTTTGAAGTATCTATGTTTTTGGCTAAAGTTGTTTTCTATTGATTGAGGAAGTATGTGAAATGTTTTATTTGTCTTATTGAAAAGGGAAAAAAGAAAAAGGTAGCTTGCCAAGATCTCGCAATCCTGTGCCTACGTATCCTTAATAGGAAGTTAGAGCAATCGTAGTTCAGAACTACAGGTTTTTATGTTTTAAGAACCAAGTACAATAGTCAATGTAGGTAAAGAAATATAGAATCATACAAGAAGTAAATCCATGACAATAAGTCAATAAACAATCTACTTCCAATGGATTAGGTCACAAGTATTAGGCAACAAAATGAAATCAATAGACACGTGGCAAAACATCACGTAGTCGAGTTAAATGAAATCAATAAGCACATGGCAAAGTATCATGTAATAATAAAGCATCAACAACAAATGAAATCAATAACAAATGGCAAAACCTCATGGTCATCAAGAATTAATCAAGGGAAAAGCATCAAAGATTAACCAAAGGAAGCACCAAGTATCATGGTAAAAACATTCATCAAGAGAAGTCATCAAGCACACGCTTCAAACAAGCATACTCATGGCAAAAACAAGATAATCTTAACATATGAACATCAAAAGGAACATGAGACAAGGTCCATCACTAAGCATTTGAAAAAAATCATGTACTTATTAGGTCAATAATACAAAAAGTCTTAAACATTAGACATTTGAAACCAAGATGAACACAATCATGGACATCATAATCAGCAATAAGATCAATCAAAGTACACAAATTAATTAATCATAGTGTTTAAAGAAAGATCAAAGCATCTCAAAAAATAATAAATGGAACACCCTAATAAATAAATAAATAAATAAGAAAAGCATAAATATGAAAATAAGTAACAAAAATAAATGATAGGATAATAAATATGAAAATATTTTTGATTTTTAAGGTTTTAATTATAAGTAACAAAAATAAATGATAAGGTCATAAATATTTTGGATTTTTAGTGTGAATAAAAAATGGAAAATGAAATAAGTGATAAAATATTTTGAGTCAAAAATATTAAAAATGAAAATGAAGTTAAAAGAGATTAGAAAAAAGGAATAAATAAAACAACTGAAAATGAAGAAAGAAAATAGATAGAGAAGGAAGAAGGAAGGAGAAAATATAAGAGAAAACAAGAAAAATGAGAAAAAGGGGTCGCTGGGGTCGCTGAGTGTTGAACCCGTGCCCCCTAAGTCATGCAAACTCATAAGACCAACAATCTATCCATTGCGCCAAGGCTAGCTTGCCAATGGAGAGTTGCAACCAAGACATAATATAATAAGACAAAATTTGAAGATAAAAAAAATGGCGCCAGGAACTTCATCTTCTTCATCGTGCTTTTAAAATAACTCTTTCTTTTTTTACAAAAATGCAACTTTCTCATACGGGCATCAAATCAAACAAGTAGTCACATCATTTTGATAAGAATTTTATGAGGATTTCAAATATTCAATTGTGTTTCTTTTATATCAATCGTAGCTTACTAATTTTAAACATAACTGATAGTCTGAGTTGCATCTAAGAGGGGGGGTGAATTAGGTTCTTTGAAATTTTCTGGTTTTATCGAATGAAGTTATTACTTTCTGTGAAATATGAAGGGGTTATGAAAGCAATAAAGTGCAGAAAGTAAATAACACGGAGAAGTGTCCTGGTTCTCTTCACACTCCGAAGGTACTCCAGTCCCCTTTCATACCGAAAGAGATTTCACTATAGTTAGACTGAGTGTACAACTTATTTTCTAACCTATAGGTAGATTAAAGGCTCTTAACACCTTTAAAATTTGAACACTAAATGCAAGAAGAACAATCTTCTTCAATGCACACACTTGCTTTCAACAATCCTGAATAGCAATGGGAAATAAATACAATCTTTGATTTATAATGAGTTTGAAACTGTGTATACAAAGTTTATCAATCCTATGATTGATATTCTCTTTTAATGATACTTTCCACAACTATTTAAGACTTTGTTGCTCAAGAATTTTCTTTCAAAAGATATGAAAATATGCAGAAAATTCTTATGAAAATAGAACTTGATTCAAGATGTGGAAATATGAAAATATTAGTAAAGATTTTTGAAAGAGGTTGTTTTTGAAAAATGAAAGTTTAGGTATTTATATGTCATAAGCACCCCTTTGAAATATCATGCAAATCTTCAGAAAATATGATGAACAATTGTCATGATTCAATGGAAACAATTCAGAAATGAATGGTTGAAGAGGTGCAATTTTTCAAAATAATTTTTCAAAAACGTTCAGTGAGCAATCGATTGCACATACAGACCAATCGATTGCACCTTCACAAAAAATACTTGAAATTTGAATTTTGAACTGAGCAATCGATTGCACTAAAGCAGCAAACGATTGCACACTAAAACAGAAGCAAAAATAAGAAGATTTTTCATGTATGCAATCGATTGCACACAAAAACAGTAGCCAAAATGAAGTAAAAATTTGATCATGCAATTGATTGCTCTAACAGTGCAACCGATTGCTCTAGAAAAAACTTAGAAAAATCTTGCAAATAAAAGCTTGTGAAAGTATGAAAAAGTAATGCACATGACTTTTATTATTTGAGCAACTAGGACTTAAATACTTGATGAAGATTTTCATTATACCTTCCAGTGAGATTATTCTTCATGTCAAGTCTTTGTCCTGATTCTTTGCTTTAACATGATGTCTTGAAAATGATTGAACATCTTTGCCTTCTTGTCAAGTGGTTTGTCTTCATCAAAACATAAGTTGATCTTGAGAAGCTTGATTTCACATTCTCCCCCTTTTTGATGATGACAAAGCGTTCTCTTTTGTTGCGATGTTCTTTCCGACAAAGTTTCTCCCCCTGAGATATAGATTTCCCCCTCAATTTGTGAAGTGTTGAGAGAATCTGATTTTGTTTGAAGTAGCCTTGCATTTGTACCTAAAAGATCAAGGAAGGAAAACAAGCAAAGAAAGAGTAACACCCTTCTCCCCTTTTTGACATTATCAAAAAGAAGGGAAATATGGATAAAATAAAACATATATATATATATATATATATATATATATATATATATATATATATATATATATATATATATATATATATATATATATATATATATATATATATATATATATATATATATATATAGAGAGAGAGAGAGAGAGAGAGAGAGAGAGAGAGAGACAATAATTCAAGTATCACAACAACTAGTCATAGATTGAAAATGCAAAGTACAATAAATAAGAAAAAGTGCAGAATTCAAAAGTACATAGATAATAAAAAGTGCCGAATTAAAAAGTACATAGATAAGAAAGATAAACATAAAAACATGTAAACAACTTAGGAAAGGTCCATGTTGGGGTCAAATGACTGTTGGTTTGGAAAAGATTGCTGGAGTCGTGATGGTCGGGATGGAGGAACAACCGGGTTTGATGGATCATAGGGTGGAATGTAAAGGTGAGAATAGAGATATGAGAACTGTTGATTAACTACCTCTTGAAAGTTGTTAATCCTAATGGTGGTTGACTCATTAATGGCGTTGTATTGAGTGTTGATGGAAGTGTAAATGTTTCCAAATTGTTGAGCCATGAAATCCATAAGTTCTTGGTTACTAAGGCCATGTTGAGTAGGAGGAGGAGGAACATCATCATCGTCTTCATTCTCTTGCTCATTTATGTCATTTCCAGCCATACCTTCACCAAGGTAAACAATTGTCTTTGCTTCCGGGTCATACTTGACACCTATCCTTGAGTCCACATTTTTTATGGAGATTTTGTTGGCATTTGAGTCCATGAGACACACATGAAAGCCTTCGAGATCCACTTCAAAATGCTCCAAAATCTTGGTAATAAATCATGCATACGGAAAAAAAATTGATTTTGCATTGAAGGACATCATATTAACCAAAGTTAAGTAAGCCCAACTCACATTAATGCCTCTCTTAAGTGCATACAAAATATGCATTTTCAAGTCAGTGACAATGCAATGGTTTTTAGCCCTTGGAAACATAATGTAGACCATAGAGTAATGAAAAAGCCTATCATAAATATTGAAGATACCAGCCGACCAAGAGGTTCGAGAGGGTTCTATGCCGCCTAATGATCTGACACGCTTGGCATGAAATTCTGCCTCCGACATTCTTCCGAGACTGTAGTAAAATTCTCTTTTGTTGTAATTTCCCTAAACTTCATCTTCTTCATCATAGAGTCTCCCACCGATACATGGAATGTTCAGGATTCTTCCAATGATTTTTGAGTTGAGATACATTCTCTTACCCCTAACATACGTGACAGATTTTCCTTCTTCAATGCATAAATTGCTATAAAACAGCCTTACTAAATCCGGATAATATGGCCCAGATGAAGAGATCAAAGACTTCAAGCCACATGCAATTAACGATTTTTGAAAGGAGAAACATTCTTTAGGAAAAGATGAGAGAATACCATATTTGGGTGTTTGGACAACCTTTTTCTGAAAGTAATTTGTAAATCTCTCTTGTTGTTCATAGGTGAGATGTTGAAGAACGAGTGGAGTCTTCGAGGATGATGATGTTGGAGCCTTGCCTTTGCTTTTAGTATAGATTTTCCTTTTTGGACGAGAAGCCATGAGAGATGATGAAAGGTTGTGGCTTTAGGGTTTTTTTGAGGAAGAATGAAATTTGTAGAGTGTAGGTTTTGGGAGAGATGATGAAGTTGGTTATAAGAAGTTGGTTTAGATGTAGTGGGGTTTTATAATGATTGTGAGAGGAGAGAATATGTAGGGATAGGGAGTATTTAATGTGGAAGATGAGTAGTTAAGGGTTAAGGGTATTGATGATTAAAGGCTTTGGAAATATGAGAATTGATGGTCAAAGTCTTGAAAAAAGGATTAAGTGATAAAGACAGCATTCAATGATCATAGGTATAGTTGGTAGGGTAGTTAGAAGGATTAAAGACCCAAGGACCACTTTAAAATAAATAAAAAAAATTGATTTCACAGAGGGTGCAATCAGTTGGCACTGTGGTGCAATCGATTGTACTACAAAACAGAAGCGAAAGAATTCAAAAGTTACAGGGTGCAATCGATTGGCACTAGGGTGCAATCGATTGCATGCTCAAAAAATTCAGTATTTTTAGAAAACTTACAGTGAGCAATCGATTGACACCAGGGTGCAATCGATTGCAAGCAGAGAAAAGTGAGAAAAATAAAAAGATATACTTGGCAATGTACCATAGTTAATGATCTTTCATGATTAAACATCATTTTCATCTAAAATTTTGAGTTCTCTCCGAATTTTGAAGAAATGTTCCTTTGCCAATGGCTTTGTGAATATATCTGCAAGCTGATTGTGAGTATCCATGAAGGTTATCTTGACATCTCCTTGAAGTACATGATCTCGCAGAAAGTGATGTCGAATGTCAATATGCTTGGTTCTCGAATGCATGACTGGATTCTTTGTAATGTTGATCACACTTGTGTTGTCACAACATATAGAAATACATCCAAGATCGAGTCTGTAGTCACGAAGTTGTTGCTTGAGCCAAAGTATCTGTGCGCAGCAACTACTTGCTGCTATGTATTCTGTTTCGGTCGTACTAAGTGCTACGCATGCTTGCTTCTTGCATGCCCATGATACCAGCGCATTTCCCAAGATGTGACATGTTCCACTTGTGCTTTTTCTATCTATTTTACAGCCTGCATAATCCGCGCCAGAATATCCAATTAAATTGCAAATACTACCTTTAGGGTACCATAAGCCGACATTTGTTGTCCCTTTGAGATACTTCATGATTCACTTGACTGCCATTAAGTGAGATTCCTTTAGGTTTGCTTGAAAGTGAGCACATAGACAGACACTAAACATAATGTCAGGGCAACTTGCTGTCAAATATAGTAAGGAACCAATCATACCTCTGTATTTTGTGATATCAACTGACACACTGGATTCATCTTGATCTATATATGTACCGGATCCTATAGGTGTAGACAAAGTCTTGCAATTGTTCATATCAAATTTCTTCAATAATTCTTTACAGTACTTGGATTGATTAATAAAGATCCCATTTTTGAGTTGCTTGATCTGCAGTCCTAGAAAGTAATTCATTTTTCCCATCATATACATTTCAAATTCTCCTTGCATCATGGATGAGAATTCTTCACATAACTTTGTGTTGGTTGATCTAAAGATTAGGTCATCAACATATACTTGTACCAAAAGTGTATCTTCTTTAATTTTCTTGATGAACAAAGTTTTGTCAACTTTTCCTTTTTCAAAGCCTTTGTCACATAAGAAATTGCTGAGACGATCGTATCGTGCTCTTGGTTCTTGTTTTAATCCATAGAGAGCTTTCTTTAATTTGAAGACACGAGAAGGATTTTTGTAATCTTCAAATCCAGGGGGCTGCTTGACATAAACTTCTTCATTTATGAATCCATTCAAAAATGCACTCTTGACGTCCATCTGGAAAAGCTGAAAATTCGTTGAACAATCATAAGCCAATAAAAGTCTAATTGCTTCTAACCTTGCAACTTGAGCGAATGTTTCGTCAAAATCGATTCCTTCTTCTTGGTTATATCCTTGTGTGACTAATCTTGCTTTATTTCGAACTATTATTCCATTTTCATCAAGTTTGTTTTTGAAGACCCATCTTGTTCCTATGATGTGCTTATTGCTCGGCCTAGGGACAAGACTCCAAACTTGATTTCTTTCAAAATGATTTAGTTCTTCTTGCATAGCTATTATCCATTGATTATCACCTAAGGCTTCATCGATCTTGGTTGGTTCAATTTGCGAAACAAATGCCATGTTCAGACAAGCATCCTTGAGATTAAATCTTGTTACTACACCTTGACTAATATCACCAATGACTTTATCGATCAGATCATCTCTATGAGTCCTCCATTCTTTAGGTAGATCATTGTGTTCTTTATTGTGTTGTGAATCATCTTGTTGTTGTTTCCGTTGGTCACTTGCAACATCATTGAGAGTATTATCTTGAGAAGTTTCTACTACATCATCATTATCAACAACAATAATATTATCCTCCTTGGAGGGGTTAGATTCATCAAAAGATACATGCATAGATTCTTCAATAGTTAAATTTCTTTTGTTAAAAATTCTAAATTCCTTACTAGAGAGAGAGTAGCTGAGAAAAATACATTCATCGGGTTTCTCGTCAAACTTACCGAGGTTATCTTTGTCATTGTTCAAGACAAAGCATTTAAACCCAAAGATGTGAAAGAATGATATGTTTGGTTTTCTCCCTTTGAAGAGTTCATAGGGATTTTTCTTAAGAATAGGTCTAATGTTGACACGATTACTTACAAAACAAGCCGTGCTCACCGCATCCGCCCAAAATTATTTAGGTAGGTTTGAATCTCTAAGCATAGTTCTTGCAAGTTCTACCAATGACGTATTCTTCCTTTCTACGACACCATTTTGTTGTGGAGTTCTTTGTGCAGAGACGTTGTGTGATATTCCATTTTCTTTGCAAAATTCTTCAAATAAAGCGTTTTGGAGCTCTCCACCATGGTCACTTCTAATGGAGACAATTGAAAGTGACTTCTTATTCTGAATTTGTTTTGCGTACTTCTTGAATGCCTTGAAAGCTTCACTTTTCTGCACTAAGAAGAAAGTCCATGTATATCTAAAGAAGTCGTCAACAATTACTAATGCATAAACATTACCTCCAAAACTTTTTGTTCTTAATGGTCCGAAGAGATCCATGTGTAGCAATTGTAGTGGCCTTGTTGTGGACACCACATTCTTGGATATGAAAGTTGATTTGGTTTATTTCCCTTTTTGGCAAGCGCCACACAATCTATCTTTGACGAATTTGATCCTTGTAAGCCCAACAACTAAGTCATGTTTGATCAATTTGTTGAAATGCTACATATGGATATGAGCAAACCTTTTGTGCCATAACCAAGAGTCGTTGTTGTTCGCCATAAGACACTTAACCTTCAAAGACATGTTATCAAGGGAAATCATAAAAATGTTAATAATTCTATTACCTTTTAACATTACCTCATGAGTGACTTTGTTTTCTATCAAACACTCATCTTTGGTGAAGTTGATTCTGAAACCTTTGTCACAAAGTTGGCTAATGCTAAGTAGGTTATGCTTTAGGCCTTCTACATAGAGGATATCTTATATGGTTGTGAAAGGTGGTGCACCAATGATGCCTATACCAAGGATCTTTCCTTTGATGTTATCACCATAAGGTTACAAATCCTTTGGCCTTAAGCTTTAGATGTGAAAATTTGGTAAGGTCACCCGTCATATGCCTTGAACACCCACTATCAAGATACCATTGATATGAAGAAGTCTTCAAGAATACCTACAAAATATTGTTTAAGTTTCATTAGGTAACCAAATTGCCTTGGGTCCTTCATAGTTAGTGCCTTTCTTGACCCACACATAATACCCTTTTACAACACTGAAGTTTCTTACATAACAGGCATTAGGTGTATGGCCTTTGATACCACAATAAAAACAGGTGAGCTCAAAGTTACTTTTGTATCTAGGAGGATAAGACTTATTTTTACTAAATACTTTCTTCTTAGGGTATTGATGAACCACTTTAGGCTTAATCACTTTCTCTTTAGGAGTTTGTTCACCAGCCTTAACAAAGATGGTTTTATTGGAACTTGGTTTAGAAAATTTTGAGAAACCAAGACCACTCTTATCATTTGAGAACCTTTGTTGACTAAGAACAGCCTCCAATCCAATTTGTCCTTTTTCATACCTTTCAAGGACTCTTTTTAATTGGACAATTTGAAGCGAAAGTGACTTGCACTTTGTGCATACAAAATTCTGTTTTTGATCACTAATTAATTTTTGTTTTTCATCTTTGAAATTATATTCCATTGTCTCAACTTTTTCTTCTAAAGTTGAGATTTGATTCTTTTGTGATGAAATAGTTTTGTACAGAATTATGCATTCACTAAGAAGTTCATCAATTGCCTCTTGAGCATCATTATCATAAATTGAAAAATTATTACTAACCTCATTGTCTTCATCGTCAGAGTGATGTGAGGCCAACAATGCTAGATTTGCGCTTTGATCACTATCTGAGTATGATGAGGAACTTATCTCGTTATCCTCTCATGCCACGTATGCCTTATTTTTCTTGAAACACTTTTTGCTTTTATAGGCATCGTTCTTGGAGAGTTTAGGACAGTTTGGTTTGATGTGTCCTTGTTTTCCACATTCATAGCATTTGACATCTTGTGTGGATGTTGACGCCTCCTTTTATTTGTTCTTTGAAAACTTCTTCCTCGTGATATAGTCAGAATTTCCAACATTATTCTTAGAACCAAAATATTTTCCTAACCTTTTTACAAGAAGCGTGAAGTTTTCATCTTCAACCGGATCATCTTCTATTTCTACTTCTTTGGAATTAACCTTTAATGCGATGCTTTTAGATTTCTTTTCTTGATTCTCATGTTTTTCTAATCGCCCAAGTTCCGTCTCATATTCTTAAAGTTTTCCAAACAATGTAGCGGATATCATCGTGGATAGACTTTTCTTTTCAATAATTGTTGTCACCTTGGATTGCCATTTTATGGACAAAGATCTAAGCACTTTAAGATTTAATTCATCATTAGTTAACATATTAAATCTTTTCTGCAAATCAAGAATTGATTCTCCTGGCTGCATTCTGAATAACTCGTATTCCTGACTTAACATATTCAATCTCGATCTTTTAAATTTAATGATTCCTTCATGAGTTTCCACTAAAGTATCCCAGATTTCCTTTGTTGATGTACATGTTGAGATGCGAAAGAATTCGTCCATGCTTAGTGCACTTTGTAGAAGATTGATTGCCTTTTTGTCATAGAGAACCTTTTTCTTATCATCGTCATCCCATGAACCTTTAGGCTTTGTTGATCCAACACCGTTAACAATCGTTGAAGGAATGAAGGGGCCGTTTTGGACAGCATCCCATATTCCATCTCCTTGTGCTTCTAAGTGAGCCTTCATGCGAATCTTCCAGAAGTCAAAGTATTCACCAAAACAGTAGAGGCTTGTTGTTGCTGCCACCATTTTTAAACACACCTTTGTTGTTTGCGGAAGCCATTCTGAATCAATTAGGAACAGGTTACCCAAAACCTGCTCTGATGCTAATTGATAGTCTGAGTTGAACCTAAGAGGGGGGTGAATTAGGTTCTTTGAAATTTTCTGGTTTTATCGAATGAAGTTATTACTTTCTGTGAAATATGAAGGCATTATGAAAGCAATAAAATGCAGAAAGTAAATAACACGGAGAAGTATCTCGGTTCCCTTCATACTCCGAAGGTACTCTAGTCTCGTTTCACACCGAAAGAGATTTCACTATAGTTAGACTGAGTGTACAACTTATTTCTAACCTATAGGTAGATTAAAGGCTCTTAACACCTTTAAAATATGAACACTAAGTGCAAGAAGAACAATCATCTTCAGTGCACACACTTGCTTTCAACAATCCTGAATAGCAAGGGGAAATAAATACAATCTTTGATTTACAATGAGTTTGAAACTGTGTATACAAAGTTTATCAATCCTATGATTGATCTTCTCTTTCAATGATACTTTCCACAACTATTTAAGACTTTGTTGCTCAAGAATTTTCTTTTAAAAGATACGAAAATATGCAGAAAATTCTTATGAAAATAGAACTTCATTCAAGATGTGGAAAGATGAAAATATTAGTAAAGATTTTTGAAAGAGGTTGTTTTTGAAAAATGAAAGTTTAGGTATTTATATGTCACAAGCACCCCTTTGAAGTATCATGCAAATCTTCAGAAAATATGATGAACAATTGTCATGATTCAATGGAAACAATTCAGAAAAGAATGGTTGAAGAGGTGCAATTTTTCAGAATAATTTTTCAAAAATGTTCAGTGAGCAATTGATTGCACATACAGACCAATCGATTGCTCACTGATGAATAATTGCCATGATTCAGTGGAAACAATTCAGAAAACAATGGTTGAAGAGGTACAATTTTTCAGAACAATTTTTCAAAAACGTTTAGTGAGCAATCGATTGCACATACAGACCAATCGATTGCACCTTCATAAAAAACACTTGAAATTTGAATTTTGAGATTTGTAATTGATTGCACACTAAAACAGAAGCAAAAATAAGAAGATTTTTCATGTATGCAATTGATTGCACCAAAGCACCAATTGATTGCACACAAAAACAGTAGCCAAAATGAAGTAAAAATTTGATCATGCAATCGATTGCTCCAAGAGTGCAATCGATTTCTCTGGCAAAAACTTAGAAAAATCTTGCAAATAAAAGCTTGTGAAAGTGTGAAAAGGTAATGCACATGATTTTTATTATTTCAGCAACTAGGACTTAAATACTTGATGAAGATTTTCATTATACCTTCCAGTGAGAATATTCTTCATGTCAAGTCTTTGTCCTGATTCTTTGCTTTAACATGATGTCTTGAAAATGATTGAACATCTTTGCCTTCTTGTCAAGTGGTTTGTCTTCATCAAAACATAAGTTGATCTTGAGAAGCTTGATTTCACAATAACTAGATAAACCCTAAAACTTTGAATAAAAGTTAAATGTCAAACATCAATGATAAATGAACAATATTATAGGGCTTTTGTTCCTCACATCGTGTCAAGTATTGTGGTATCAAGAAATGATCAAAATGATGCTCCTATCATAGAGTTCTAAAAACGAAAATCTTACCTAACAGAGTGTGTTCATTGCTCCCTCAAATGTTATTCCATATGCACAATGATGATCCTCTTAGCTTCCTTGAGTTCCCATGAGTACATTGATGTGCTTAGTTTATATTAAAATCCTTTGAATCTTTCTACCCGAATCCACTTGCAAATGAGAAGAGTGAAAAGTGATTATGGAGTTGGAGGTGTTATGGCTCAATTTTAATGCATGCAGTAACCTTTATGATGTTTGTGGAAAGTGTTTGTGATGGAAAATTGCAAAGAGGTTGAAGGAATGATAAGTTTCAAAGGTTTTGGCTTTTGGACAACAATGGAATTTTTGAAAAGTCTCAATGTGGTTCTGAGGTTTCTTGCTCTCTCTTGGTGTTTTTCTTGGTGTCCTGAGCAATGCAATGAGATGAATTTATATTAAGGATTAAATCTGATCAAGAAGCAAAGTTTGGACAAATTAAAAGCATAGTTCAATGGTCAAAGAAACTTTTCCATAAAGTGGGGGCAAGTACACATAGCCTTTAGCTCTTGGTACAGATGCAAGTTGACATGCTTGACCTATCCTTCTAGTTGTACAAGTTGCTTCTAACATTCAGATCAAATCCTCTTAACTTATGGAACAAGTTTTGTACAAAAAGCACTTTTTAAATATTGTCCACAATGCAAGCCAAGATGGTACATTGGACCAAGTTTTTCTCTTGTGTATTGATATCAATTCTGCTAAAATTTGGTATCGATCGAGGTGAAGATATAGTGTGATACTATAAGTTTCATGTCGATAGCATCTTGAGAAAATGCTTGCAAAGTGGCCAAAAGTAACTCCAAATTCGTGTGAACCAAACTAGTAAAAGCTTTGAATGAAACTATGTACTTGGTCACCATGAATGAAACCTCAACTTTGATCATCAATATCTCTCAATTGGTAAAAGCTTTTTTTACCAAATTTTCCACTTAGATGAAGTATGAAATATGATCTTTAATTGCATCCCTCAAGCATCAAAAGTTGTGGCTTGGATCATTCACAAAGAATCCACAAAGTCATGTACTTGACGAGGTTAAAAACTTAGAAGAATTTCTAAGTGTTTTGGATTTTATAACAACTTGGAACCATAACTTTGATCGTTAATATCTTTCATTTCAAGAAATATTTTGGCTTGTGATTTTAATCAACTTATAGTATCAAATACCATCTTTAAGTGGAGCCCTCAAGTGTTTCCATTGGCTGCTTGAATCAAATGTTATGGCCTTGCAAAGTTGGTTATTTGATCATGGACTTTTATACTTGGAAAAATTCTAAGTTCTTCAATTTAGACAACTTTGATCCTTTTTGTGATTTTCTTTATATTGCACATTTCTTTTATTATTGACTTGAGAAGTCCATGGTTGACCAAAAAATGTCAAATTTTAAACTTTGACTTCAAGCATTTGTTGATTTTTTTGGCAATTGAATCAAATTCTTCAACTATCGCTGAATCACACTTCTTGAGCTAATTGGATCACATGAATGGACCACCAAGATTTATTTAAACCCTTGAATCATGTTTTGAGGCATGAGATCATGTTTTGATGAAAAAGTCAACACCAAGTTGTCTTTGGTCAGAAACCCTAATTTGGAGTACAGATGAACTTGAGCTTGATGAACTTGAATTGATGTGAACTCAAAATGGATTGTAGATGAAGGGAAACTATTGATCATATTGAATGAATTGGGCACTTGGGAAGTTTAGGATCACACCAATCCTTGTTTGATCATCTGCTTGAATTGCTTGATGAAAAACCCCTAACTTGTAGACAAAACAAGCAAGGCACATATTTTTGTATTTTCAATGGGATTAGTAATGCATAAAATACACACACATGAGATGCTTGATATTATGAAGTTGATGCAAATGAGGTGGGATATTAGGGTTAAAAATTAGGGTATGACAGTTATGCCGAAAGCAACTTTGTCTAATTTGGCTTATCAAGGTGCCCCTATGAGAAACAGTGGGGTTGTAGTCAAAGCTTTCAATGGTTCCAAGAGTACAGTAATTGGTGAGATAGATCTCCTTATGATGATAGGTCCACAAATTTTCTAAGTCACGTTTCAGGTTTTGAACATTTACCCTGCATATATTTGTTTATTGGGAAAACCATGGATACATGACGTTGGGGCAGTAACCTCGACTCTTCATATGAGGCTTAAGTTTGTTAAGAATGGTATGTTGGTGATCGTTTATGGTTAGAAAGCTTTGTTGGTCGGTCAAATTTTGTCTTTATGATATATAAATGCATATGAGAAAGTTGTTGGGACTCAGTTCCAAGCTCTTGATATAGTCAATGTTGTTCAGAAGAATGGGTCATCTATTGCTTCATTGAAAGATGCAAAATAGGTTATGAAGAGTGGTCAATTAGATGGTTTGGGATAGATTATTGAGTTTACCAAGAATAAGAATAGAGTTGGTTTAAGTTTCTCACCCTATGCATCTAGAAGATCATTGAAGCATGAAATGGTTATCAGACATATCCAAGAGGTGTTCCACATTGCTGGTTTTGGCCATATCAAGATATGTCAGGATTGGATAATGATATTGCAGAGCATCGGCTGGAATTTAAACCATAGTGTATGCATGTGAAGCAAAAGTTAAGAAGCAATCATCTTGAGATGGCTATCAAGATTAGAGAAGAGGTTTTGAAACAAATTGATGTCGATTTTGTTTTCGCATCTATTTATCCTCAATGGGTGGCCAATATTGTGTCAGTTCCAAAGAAAGACAGAAAAGTCATAATGTATGTAGATTACAGAGATCTTAATAAAGCAAGTCCAAAAGATGATTTTCCTCTTCCACATTGTCATACCCTAATTTTTAACCCTAAGATCCCACTTATAATTTGTATATCTACACAAACAAGATTACATTTGGTTCTCCCCCTCTCATCCTTTGGGGTTTTACTTTTAAGATCACCAAGCACCCTTTTATGTGTATTTTATATTTATGTTATATGCTTATTGTTTAACTAACCTCTAATCAAAATTCAAAAATATGTCTTGTTTCTTTAAGCTCATTGTGTAAGGTAGAGTGTTTCATCAACAGCACCATGCTTGGTTCCTAAGCTAGGGTTTTGATCCTTCAAGTCAAAGTGTGAACATCCATTGACTCCCAAGGACTTATTTTTCAAGATATGTCTTTTGATGTCAAGTTCTATATTCTCAAGCATCATACTATATCATTTTGGCAAGAGTACCTCAAGGTTGTGTATCTTGTTTCTCAAGAAAGTTAAAGGTTCATGTGTTTATTTGCATGCCTTCCTCAACAAGTTATCTCAAGCCTTTATCAATTTAATCAAATTACATTCAAGGACATCTTACTTTGGGTTTATATGATCATTTGTGTGCCTTGAAGTGCAAGAAAATCTCAAGTATAAAAGTTGGTTCAAGAAGGTTTGACCAAAAAGTCAACATTTTCAAGTCAAAGTTCCAAAGACTACAACTCCGTCAATTCTCCACATTTTAGAGTGATTTTTTTCATATGACTCTTCTAAACATCCTCCATAACTTCTCTTTACATGAAAAGATCCAATTATTCTTGGAGGACCATCAAAAGTTTGAAGACATTATACGTCATTTGTGGACTTAATGAAATTTTACCTATTTTCAAGTGACTTTTTTTCTCAACTTTGAAGGAACACAACTTCTTCATTTTTTATTCTTTGAAGCTGATTATTTTTGCACAATATCATTTACAATTCCCTCTACAAGTTTGCTTCAATGATCAAGATCAAATTATGCTTGGAAAACCTTGGAATTTTTTGAAACGTCATAGGTTATTTTCTGCCTCAAAGACTTAGAGTTTTTCTAAGTATGGTGACTAGTTTTTTATGCCAACTTCAACACATCATAAATTTCTCCTCAGATGTCCAAATGAATACTTTCTTCTCATATTATAAACTAGGCCATGAGGACTACACAATGCAAGAAGAATGGTGGAAAAAAGCCTTTTGAGTAGGATGCCCCATCAAGGTGAACATGGTGAATTGAAACTGAAGAAAGCTCCATGATCAAAAACTTTATTCATTCTAATTCCAATTAGAGGCCAAATTAAAGTTTAACTACGTGCTTAATCAAGTTTAGCAAGTATTCCAAAGTTGTTTAGCACTTGAAACACAAGTTTGGGTTGAGTTTTGATGACTTGAGAGTCACTCTTTTAGCATGATGAGTGTTCACTTCATTTCCACTCAATTCACCCTTCTCAGCATTCCATCATCTTCAACTATAAATAGAGGTTCATTCTGCCTTCATTCCCAAGCTTTTGAGATCCAGAAAACCCCTGTTCCACCTTCAAATTTTCTGCAAAAAAGTGAGGTATCGTGTTTCAATTTCCATCCACTCTCACTCTCACTTCTTGATTCCATAAGCTTCATTGTGTTCCTCTAAAGTTTATGCAAAAAATTCCAAGCTTTAAGAGTCCTTGAATTACTCCAACCAAATCCAGTTTCAGAGCTTCTCATATCGTTTTTGGACAAGGTAGTTTGAAGTTCCATTTTCACTCAAACAAGTTACCACAGTGTAGTCATTTGTTTGCTGCACGTTTCCCCTAACCTAGCTGGTGTTAATTCTTCTTGTATGTCATTTAATTTTAGTTTTCATGTTTTTAAGTTCTTTTGATTATCCTCAAAATTCTCTCTACTCCTTTTCAATAGATGAAAATGGAGAGTGAGGTTGAGTTCGCCTTGATGAGGCGGTCACAATGGCATAGGTTTCGTCACCTATCTTTTCCATTTGTAGATTCTCCAGTGAGAGCTCATCAGAGAAGATAATCAGAGAGGTTGGACGATGAGTTGATGTGGCAGACTTGTTGGCTATTTGAAATGTTTTCATGGGCTGAATTTAAATTTGTTCTGGCGTTTTTCTGATCTAATTTCCATGGTACACTCTCACCTACGACACCTTGGATCTTCTATGTCAATTAATGAGGCCAGCTCCAACGTCTGTGGTTTTTTGGTTTTTATTTTATTTTCTGACTTTTGATTTTTAATTGCATTTTCATTTTAAAATTCATAGTAATTTCATTTTTTATTCAAAAAATGTCAAAATAATTTCTAAAATTTTCTTTTATTTTTCTCTTTCTGGTGATATATTTTTCATATTTTTATTTTGTCATTTGGTATTTTTCATGATTTTTCTCTTTTTCCTTTCATTTTAAATAGTTTAAAACCATTTTATGCATTTAAAAATTCTCAAAATTTGTCCATAGCATTCTTGATTTGTTTCTAACTTTCTGAATTTTTCTTGGTCATTTGTGATCTTGTTTGATGCATCATTTTCATTTTCATCTTTATTTCCATTTTAAAAATCATTTTAAAAGTTATTTTTATGCATATTATTGCATTTTTGTGTTTGTTGACCTTTGTTGACTTCTGTTTAACTTGAATCTTGGTTGATTTGGTAAAGTTTCACCAAGTTCAATGGATCTTGGGTTTTGATAGGGTCAAAACCCTAATCCACAAAAATGGATTATTGATCTTGATGATAATTTAATCAATCCTTGGATTCATATTTTTGTTTTTGTTTCCTTGCTGCCTCTTCTTCATCTCCCTTCTTTTTTTTTTCCTTTGGTTGATGAAAACCTTTAACATCATGGATTGTTGATGATCAAAGATGTTTGAACCTTCATTATTTCAAACATGTTGTTGAAGTGATCATTTGGATCACTCACTTCACTTTGGAGTAGTGATAGGTTGCCTTTGATCATTGATGCAAATTCTTAATTAAGATGAGATCACTCTTCTTTCTCCTTTTTGGTGTGGCAAGTTGTAGGAGAATGACTTAAATGTCATTTCTCTAGCTTGTATTAGCACAGATATTATTATTGATTTGCCTCCCATAGTATAACCTTTTTTATAGGTTGTGCTACGATTGCTTAACATAACGCTAAATTTGTCCCGAACCGGAAACTAAGTCATTTTTGTAAGTGAGATTGTCAGCCTCCTATTCTCCATGGTATTGTATGAAATATATTGGATCTTTTGTTACCTAAGAGAGCTAGTGGCATACTTGTTGATTTTATCCAACTTAGAACTCTTCTCTTGGTAATGTATAAGACCATGTTTTCATGCTTGTGGATGTCTAGTTGAATATTCTCCAAAAAATGACAAATTGGCCTCTCGTTTTTAATCACTAACTTACTAACTTTTTGTTTTATTTCTTTATTTTAAAGTCATTTGTTTTATTCCCTTTACTTATTTCAATTTACTTTATGCTTTTATTTTATCATTTTATATCATATTATCATATTGTTTTTTCCTTTGTCCATTTGGACTTGTGTTTATGCTTATGATCTTTTTGTTTTGTCCATTTGGACTTTCTCTTAAGACATTAATAAATATAAAACCTCTTTAAAAACTTGGTTACTTTCATGGACTTGATGTTACTACCCAATGCACTATTGAGGAGTTGTGTACTTAGAATTAAGACATTGGCCTTGGCTTGGAAGTACACCTTAAGACATATTTGGATTCATCTAGTACCCTTGACATAAGAATTCTCTTGAAGAATCATCTTGGTTATCATGATTTCATCTGATCTTGGATTACTATTGACTTATTTTGGCTTGCTTGAGGCTTAGTACAAAGGAGGGAATTCTTGATTGACTTATGTCATGGGACTTGCTATCTTCTCTTGGTTAGATCTTTCTTTGTCCCTAGCTTTTACTTTATGCAATAAGATAGTCTCTTCATCTCTTCCCCCTTCTTAAATTTACAAAATCTTCTCCCTTTTTTCAAAATTTTCTTCTTTCAAACTAGAAACTTTTTGTAATAAACCTTGACTTTGTCAAGTTCATTTTCAAAAAAAAATTCTTTAATAAATGCTAAGACATCCTAGGCATATTCAAACCATTTCAAAATACTTAAAAAATACAAAAATTAATTCAATCATTTTGTGCATTTGTGCAGTTTTTCTTTTAAAAAATTTCAAAAAGTTTAAACATGAGTCATTTCTATAGTTGATATGTAAACCTCATATCCCCATAGTATTAATGATAACTCTTTTACACTTGTGAGATTTAGTGGCATACTTGTTGATTTTTATCCAAGTTGAAGCCCTTCTCCTTGTGATGCAAAGTTCTCATTACTTATGGGTAATTAGTTGTAGTCTTCTCCTTAAAATGATAACTTGTATTTTCATTTAAAATGAATCACAACACACCATTTTTTTTATTTTTACTACGGACTACAAGATTTTGATCCTCCATTACACTTTGTGGGTACGTAGGCACGAGACTCGGGAAGTCTTGTCAAACAAAAATTATAAAAAATACTTCTTTTGTCACCTCCCCAATCTTTTACAAGCAAACCTTTTCCAAACCAAAAGGTGTAGATATTTCAAATAGGTTTCTATAGAGTACTATAGAAGTTTTGGGTGCTAACACCTTCCCGTTGCGTAACCAACCCCCTTACCCTCTCTCTGTTTAATTGTCCTTGTTTTAGAACTTCTTAGGGTTTTGTTCGTACTTTTTCCCTTTCCTTTGGAAATAATAAAAGCGTGATGGCGACTATTGCTTTAAGAGTTAAGCTGATCAGTAGCTTATACTCACCATTTTTACCGTTATACACATATTGATATGTTGGTAGACAATACAATGAAATTCAATGTTTTCTCCTTTATGGATGACTTTTCTGGATATAATCAAATCAAGATGGCACCCGATGACATGGAAAAAACAATGTTCATTACCCCATGGGGAACATTCTCCTACAGAGTGATGCCTTTCGGCTTGAAGAACGTTGGTGTTACATACCAGAGGGATACGACTACCCTATTCCATGATATGATGCACAAGGAAATCAAGTTGTATGTTGATGACATGATTTCTAAGTATAAGATTGAAGAGGGTCATATAGAATATTTGTTGAAATTGTTCTAGCATTTGAGAAAATACAGACTCCATTTGAATCCAAACAGATGCACTTTCGGCATTTGTTCCCGAAATATTTTGAGTTTCATTGTCATCCAGAAAGGTATAGAGGTGGATTTAGACAAAGTCAGGGCCATCCGGCATATGCTTGCACCTTGAATAAAAAAGCAAGTCAGTGGGTTCCTCGGACGTTTGAATTATATCTCCAGGTTCATTTCTCACATGTTTGCCACTTGTGAGCCAATCTTCAAATTGCTTTGTAAAGGTCAAAGTATTGTGGGGAATGAAGATTGTCAGAAGGCCTTTGATAGTATTAAAGATTACTTGCTTGAGCCTCCTATTTTGATCCCACCAGTGGAAAGGAAGCCTCAGATCATGTATTAAACAATCTTGGAAGGATCAATGGGTTGTTTCCTGGGACAACAAGACGAGGCAGGTAGGAAAGAGAATGATATTTATTACCTGAGTAAGAAATCCATAGACTGTGAATCCCAGTATTCTTTGCTTGAAAAAAACTTGTTGTGCTTTGGCATGGGCTGCGTGACGTCTTCGGCAGTATATGTTGAACCATACTACTTGGTTGATATCCAAAATGGATCATATCAAGTATATTTTTGAATCTTGCGCTGACACAAAGAATTTCCCATTGGCTGATGTTGTTATTAGAATATGACATTGAATATCATACTTAGAAAGCCATTAAAGGAAGTGTATTGGCAGATTATTTGGCTCATCAATCGATTGAAGATCATCAGCCTATCCAGGTTTACTTTCCTGGTGAGGATGTTATGGCTATTAGAGCTAAAGATTGTGATGAACCAGGTCTTGAGGAAAGACCAGAGCCTAGATCCTGATAGGGTTTGGTATTTGATGGAGCCTCTAATGCATATGGTCATGGAGTTTGAGCAATTATAATCACTCCTCGAGGTTCGCATATTCCCTTTACTACAAGGCTATGTTTTGACTATATGAATAATATGGAAGAATATGAAGCATGTATCCTTGGCCTTGAAGAAGCTATTGATCTTAGAATCAAGAATCTTGATGTCTTTAGGGATTCAACTTCATTTATCAATCAAATCAAAGGTGAATGGGAAACTCGTCATCCGGGTTTGATCTCATACAAAGATTATGCTAGGAGGTTGTTACCTTTCTTTGATTAAGTCAATTTCCATCATATACCTCGAGAGGAGAATCAAATGGTTGATGTTTTAGCTACCTTGTCCTTCATGTACCAGGTAAACTTCCGCAATGAAGCACCTCAAATTACGATCAGACATCTAGATAGACCTGATCATGTGTTTACAACAGAAGAGGAAGTAGACAACAAACCATTGTATCATGATATCAAGTGTTTCCTCCAGAGTCGAGAGTACCCAATTGGGACATCCAGTAAAGATAAAAAGACTTTGAGAAAATTAGCGTACAACTTTTTTCTCAATGGATATGTTTTATACAAAAGTAATTATAACATGATCTTGCTCATATGTGTGGTTAGACTCGAAGAAGACATGTTAATGCAAGAAGTTCATAAAGGGTCTTTAGGTACTGATGCCAATGGATATTCTATGGTCAAGAAGATGCTCAGAGTTGGTTACTATTGGTTGACAATAGAATTTGATTATTGTTAATTTGTTAAAAAGTGTCATAAATTTCAAATTTATGCGGACAGGGTGTTTGTGCCTCCGACTCTACTTAATGTTATTTTGTTTTTGTGGCCATTCTCTATATGAGGAATTGACATTATTGTCATGATTAATCCCAAAGATTCAAACGTACATTATTCCAATCTAGTAGCTATTGATTACTCCACCAAATGGGTCGAAGTTGCATCATACACCAATGTGACCAAACAAGTGGTGGTCCAATTTATCAAAAATTAAATACTCTGCCTGTACGGTATTCCAAGCAATATCATTATTGAAAATGGTTCAAACTTGAAAAATAAGATGATGAAAGAGCTCTGTGAAAGCTTCAAGATTGAATATCATAACTCTTCACCTTACAGATCCAAGATGAATGGGGCTATTGAAGCTGCAAATAAAAATATCAAGAAAATCATGCAGAAGATGGTTGTAACCTACAGAGATTGGCATGAAATGCTTCTTTTTGCTTTGCATAGATATCGGACGTTTGTCCTTACTTCAACAAGGGCAACCCATTTCTCTTTAGTCTATGGCATGGAAGCATTGATCCCTATAGAAGTTGATATCCCATCATTGCGAGTCTTGATGGAAGCCAAGTTAACAGAAAATGAATGTTGTCATAACAGGTATGACCAATTAAATATAATTGAAGAGAAGAGAATGATAGCCTTATGTCATGACCAATTGTACTAAAAGAAGATGAAGATGGCAGTTGATAAGAAGGTTTGTTCTCGTGAGCTCAGAGATTGTGACCTTGTTCTCAAAAAGATCTTGCATATCCACAATGATTCCCGTGGCAAGTGGACTCCCAATTATAAAGGCCCATATGTTGTCAAGAGATCCTTCTTTGGCGGCGCATTTATTCTTACAATTATGAATGGTGAAGAGCTCCCATATTCGGTGAACACTGATGCAGTCAAGAAATACTTCGCCTAAATAATCAAAAGAACATCTCGCTAAGTTGAAAACCCGAAAGGGAGGTTTAGGTAAAAATGAGTGTCTTGGTGGATAAAAACCCGAAAGGATGGTCTAGGCAAAAATTAGAGACATTAACAGAAATAATTCATCTTGGTAGATTGAAAATCCGAAAAGGAAATCTAGGCTAAAATTAGGGATTTTATGGCAAGTAACTACATCAGGCAACGCTTGATCACTTGAAGAAACAACATCAATCAAGAACTCCCAGTTCAGTCTCTCTCAATGTAATCTTGATTCCAGGATGTCAAAGTTGTTATGGGGAACAGTGGTCATTGTATTTCAATGTAGCCTTTCTATCTATCATTTTACAACTTTGTAATGATCCATAAAGTCACGTCTTTTGTAGACTACCATTCTATCAATAAAATCTTGATTTTCTTTCCAATTGATTTTAATTCTTATAATTGTTTCTCTTGAAAAATTTCATTTGTTTTTTACAATAAATTTTGAAACAAAGGTTTAATAATAAACATGCTTTTTGAAAATTGCAAAGCGTTTTCCTTTGACTTGTGATTAAACTAAAAGGAACATTGGTCGTTTTTCAAGATTGGTAAATTCTCGAAGTGTGGAATTCAGAGTCCCCGTTATTAAAATTCATAGCTTCATAATTTCATTTTGCCCAATGGAATTTTTATTGGATGGTGGTTTTCTTCCAATCATTTTCAGTATTGCAAAGTTGGTATTGGTTTTCTCTCATAGTAGAACCAGCAAAAAAGTTTCTATGTCCTAAGAAATTTGTTGATTTCTGAACATTTTTTGTTTCAAGTATCCCAGTGGATCTGTTATACCTAGCGGAGGAACTTACATCCCAGAAGGTGGGACAGAAGACAGGCTTGGTAGCAGAGTCTCCATCTAGTTGAGATTTGGCCGAGTATCCAATTTGTTGATTTCGGTTTCCTAAATTGTTTAGTGTGTTGTTTTGTCAGCATAAGCATAACACTGCATGCATTCCTACATTCATAAATCATTTATAGCCAAACACATATTTGTGTTCATTTGCATGTCCTTGGTATTTTCAAATTCACTTTCGTGTTGGTGTTTTCCCTAGAGAGAGTTCATCCTTTTGTTTCCCCACTAAGATTATGCCTCGTGGAAGAACTATTTCAATTTTCCTTCCCAGCTCATTGTCTAGATGGAAACAATTCTCAGTCAAGTTCGTTCCTTAATGGGTAGAGTCCCGTTTGACCATTTCTCTCCAGCTCATTCCTGAATTGAACTTTGGTCCTCCTATAGCATTTTTTTACTTCTCTAGGCTAAGAACATAGATGGCAGAGAAGGCATGGTTTTCACCTTTTAGTTTATGTTTTCTGCAGAAGAGAAGACTCATTAAATGGATAGATAATCAAATTCCTCAACAGTTACTGCCTTGGTAATCTCTGAGATTTTGTTCAATAACAAGCGACAACCTATTTAATTGAGAAACGTGTTTGTTCCCAGCAATATCATCCATATTTCAATGGCAAATGGCAATCTCTTCAGTCAATTCCCAGCAGATAAACTTGTTATGATTCAACAAATCAAAGTCAATATTGTTTTTTTTCTACAAGTGACTGTCTCTTTCTTTGAGAAGCCTATTATGATACCCGATCAAAGTCAAAATATCAACCTCTAGCAAGTTAAGACCGCTTCAGGTTAAGGACCAGAAGTCGAGGAAAGGTTGTTTGGTACCCTTTCCAAGTGGAAGACTTGGTTAAAGAAGAAATTGAGACTCGTTCTAGGTCGAAGACCGGAAGTCATGGGAGGTTTATTACCCTTTCCAGGTGGATAATTTGGTTAAAGAAGAAACCGAGACCCCTTCCAGGTCAAAGACCAGAAGTCCTAGGAAGCTTATTACCCTTTCTAAGTGGAAAACTTGGTTAAATAAGGAATTAAGACTTGCTTCATATCGAAGACCGGAAGTAATGGAAGGTTTATTACCCTTTCAAGGTTGAAGACTTGGTTAAAGAAGAAGTTGAGCCATGTTCCAAGCGGAAGATCGGAAGTTATGGGAAGCTTGTTAGTAATTTAAATCGTGTCACCACCTTCGACTATGAGTTGGTAGTATACCGTCATCCATGAGTCGGTATTACCTATTTCTCTATTGTCGTATATGACTCGGTACTATCTTGTTTTCTACCTTCAACTATGAGTTGGTAGTAGCTCCTTTTCGAATGACTACTTAGGGTTGATTCCTCAATAAGCTCAGTATTTCTCCCTATTGCATGCTCCCCATTGGAGTCTTTCATTGTCAATTTCTAGCTTTCTCACTTCTGGCTATACTTTGGGTTGTTCCCTAGTATGGGCCCTTACGATGTTAGTCGCTCCCCGGTGATTTATATCTCTCTATTCGGATCCCTTCGATTTTTTATCTAACAATATCAGAGTTACAATTTGTCTAAGCAGAGTGTGTCTCCCTTAGCGTCTTCCCCTCAGAGTATGTATCTTTTGCATTCATATCACAAGCATAGTGCAGCATCTTAGGGCTGAAAATCGGGTCTTCTGTATTAAAGTATCTTCGATCTCGTTGATATAGAGATCTCCAATCTTTATATCTCCTAATAGAAGAAACTTAAATAGGGGAATTTTTCATACCTTAATTTTTACCCCTAAGATTCCACCTATCATATCATTGGCATTTCAATCAAAATCACAAGCATGGTATCCTCCTACCTCTCTTTGGGTTTGCCTTTGGGGAGAGATCACCAAGAACCTTTAGGTTCCCTTAGATTGCTTATATGCTAACATTATAACCTTACTCAAAATACAAAAAATATGTGTTTTTTCCTTTTCTTACCGTACAAGGTAGAGGCTTACAATCAAAGGATCAAGTTTGGTTTCTAAATTAGGGTTTTGGTGCCCAAAGTCAAAGTCTTGATCAACAAATGATTCAAAAGAGCTTTCATTCAAGGAATGACCTATAATCTTAGGGCACGTTCATGTCAAGCTTCCTTTAACATCACTTGATCAAGATAAGTTCAAGTTAGGTGCAGGATTTCAAAGTTGATTCTAGAATGGTTCGTGTGCTCATTTACATGCCACCTCCATCCAATTCTCAAGAAAGCATCAAAACTATTCAAAGGGACAATCAAGATTCCCTAATTTGGTGTCTAAGTGTTCATCAATAGGCCTTTTGTTGGAAGAAACAGCAAGAAACCTCAAGTTTGCACATGTTTGGTTGGCCTAAAATCAAGTATGGCGTGTCACTTGGTCCAAACACCGTAACTTTCTCATTTTCCAACATTTTTTTAATCTTCTTTAAGCCAAATTTCACATTTGAACTCCTCTACAACTTTGTTTCAAGGGTCAAACATCAATTAAATCTCTAAGTCCATCAATTTTGAGATTTTCTCAACTACCCATGTGTGCACAAAAGTAGGTCCAAGACCTGGTCGACCTAATGCATGGCCTAGAATTTCAGGTCACTACCCCAACTTTGAATCAATGCCATTTTCAGTCAAAGCATCCTTTTGATGAGGTTATTTTTACATCTGATTCTTTGCAATAAGGAGAACATTTGGCACAAACAAAATATCAAAATACACGAGTGAATTCCATTTGGCCTAAGTTCAAACATGGTGTCATGAACTATGTTCTCCACACAAGTTTCAGGTCGTGATTTTTACTCCAATTTCAATCTGGGACCACAAGCACATGTGCAACTTCTTTTTGAACAAAAAATGCATGCAAACAAACACAAAACAACTTATTTCAAGTGTCAATTCACATATTTCATGCCTCATGTTCACACGGTTACAAAATCAAAATTGAAATTCTGCTATACAGATAACATATGTCCCAAGAAATGTTGAGACATTGATCTCTGCTTTACTAAACAAGGACAGAACAAGAACATTCTGATATCTAAAAGTCATAACAGTGTCATGATAGATGTTTCAACATTTGTTAAGACATATATTTTAGAGCATAAGAATAAACTGAATTATGCATAGCATAATGATAAATAACACCAAGATATGATGACCAAGTTCAGTGTACAACAACACCTACATCTAGAGGCTACCAAATAAGGAATGAATTCACTATCAGTAGTATTAATTCTAAGTATACAACCTCCGGTAACTTATCACTTAATTCCATACCCATTGTAACTTCTACCTAGAAACCCATATAGATAAGAGAAACTCATCTCAATTCCTAAATCACCTCAGTGATATCTACCAGTCACAACCTCCAATGACTGTATCAAACTGTTTAATTGAAAGACAATACTTTCAACATAATATTCAGTCAATACTCTTGACTAACACTAATACTTGAATTTTCTTAAAAGCTTGATCCAAGAACAATATATAATTCATTACCTACAGGTTTTTGAATATGGAAAACTATGTCTACCATAATGAATCAAACTGATACAAAGGGTGACTTGTGTAACACCCCACTCTACCCCGTACGCGTATTATAGGAATATTAAAGAAAATACATCAGAGTTTTCAAAACACGTAGGATGTCACATAGACATTTTTATCATTCAATGAAGTATCAAGTCACTTCATGCTTCCCATAATATTTCAACAAGGTCAGTCAATAAAACAACGGAATAAAATCAATGTTTAAACATAATCCCCATAATTAATCCAACAGAAAAAAGATACGTAACAATTAATCAAGAAAATAAGAAAAATATAACGCAATCCCGTCATCCCATGTTACGTATCAGAGCGACTCCTAGGACTCGATCAAATAGCAACACACTCCAAGCACTACTCAGGTACCTGGTCATCTACACTCCCCAAGGAGCACAGACGTAACAAACAGAAAAGGGGTGAGAACTACATTCAATAAATAAGCGGTGATATACATATGCTAAAGAGTAGTTACACACCACACATACCATCATACACATGCAACACACATACACGTGCCATCTCAATCACTCGACATCCATGGCCCATATTCAAATACAAATATGTAATATGACTCACTGACTCGACAAAATGCATGTGGTACCAACACAAATATATACAGTTCACCCTAGAACCCGATTCTCGTCGGAATCCGGATAAGTCGTATATGTTTCTTTGAACCACAACGACTTCCACATGAAGTCCGGATGAACTAGGCACCCATCATGGATTCACACCTAGTCATCTCTACAAGACACATGACATAAAATGCATGACAACACCATTAGGCAAATATAATAATAACTTCAAGCATAATTCACGATCATCAATGATCCACACGAGCCATCCGCTCACCGTAATCCTCTCAGGAATTACCATCATCACACCAGATCGTCCACACTAGACGGTCCTGGCCCACACATATCAATCACACCCCTAAGGGAAAAAACTTAATTTTCCACATTCTCTCTAATTAAATTCATTAACAATCTTCCTTAGGTTCATTTTAGTCATTATAATTCTACTGATTAAACGGAATTGCGTCCCAAGCGAAATCTGGACAGAAATCACAAAAATTAGGGAAAAGTCATCCTAGGCTGCCCATACGCATACCAACATGGTCCATACGCGTAATTCCTGCTGTCATACGCGTATTGGACCTCCCTTATGCGTATGACCAGAGGTTGTCACCTCTCAACATTCCTCAGAGACACTCCTTACGCGTATGGCTACCCTCATACGCATATTGCCAATCCCCATACGCGTATCACCAGATGGTCGTGCTGGCACTGGGGACAAGGCACGTATGATACACGTACGACCCCTGGGTATGTCCCCCATATGCGTAATGACACCTCCATTACGCATATGACCAACAAATCTGTCAAAAAACCCCAGATTTCATCTCCTTCACGAATTTCCACTCAATGCTTATCATTCTACTACCCAATTCATCCTAGAACTCCGCTTTTATGTCATTTAATCCTCTCTATCTTCGCTATATTTCATCTACCCTTTATTCTTCCAAGATTTCTCGTATCTAAATTCAATTTCATTAACCCTTAACCCTTATTTTCCAGATCTGTTATCTGTCTGGATTTTATTTCAACATCAATAAGTTTTCACACGATTTTCATATCAATCCCAGATTCATACACACAAGCATCATATAATAATTGCTCAACAGTAACATTAATTTTAGAGAATTCATCATGTTACGAAATTCAAATCAAGGAATCAAAAATAGATATAAATCCTATGAGAGAAAGGATCTCTCACTACCCTCTCATGTTAATTCACCCATATTGAAATTCATTCTTCCTCCTTACCTTGGATTTCATCTCTTTCTTGACAGCAGTGGAGAAAGTTGGTTCTTTTTGCCCTAGCTCCCTTTCTCTGTCTTTTTCCTCTTTTACGTGTTAACTGTCTAACTCTTCCACTAACCCTCTCTTAACCCCTTAATCAGATTTTAATTCATTTAATCCAATTAATAATAATAACAATATTAATAATACTAATAATACTAATAATAATAATAATAATAATAATAATAATAATAATAATAATAATCATAACTATCATCCTATTAATATTATTATCAATAATAATTAAATAATAATATCAATAACTATAGTATTCTTATTATTATTGTTAAATGGTTAATATTATTATTATAGATCCACCATACCCCAACTAAGGTCAACTCTCACCCTCGCACCTAACATCAGACCCTTATTAAGGACATCACAACCAATACACGCACAACGAAGTATAAAATGACTAAATAATTTAAATGGGGTGTTACAACTCTCTCCCACTTAAAATATTTTTGTCCTCGAAAATGTACCTGATGAGAAAAATTCCGAATATGACTCTCGCATCTTTCTCTCCAATTCTTAGGTCACACTTCCTCCAGCAGCTCCTCCCTAAGCTACTCTCTCCAACGGGATATCTTTCTCTCTTAGTTGTTTCATCTTGCAGTCTTCGAACCTCAACGGCATCGCCTCCATGGTAAAGTTATCTCGAACTTGCACTTCATCTCTCTGAAGCACATGAGATGGATCAGCAACATACTTATGAAGTTGCGATACATGAAACACGTCATGCAGGTTCGAAAGTTTGGGTGGCATGGCACTCTATAAGCAACCGCTCCAACCCTCTGCAGAATCTGATACGGTCCAATGAACTTAGGATCCAATTTCTTTGATTTTAGCACACGACCAACACCGGTCACCGGATTGACTCTAAGAAATACATGGTCACCCTCGCTGAATTCCAAGTCTTTCTTCCTTTTATCATGGTAGCTTTTCTGCCTACTCTAAGCCGTCTTCATTTTCTCTCTAATCATCTGGATCATCTCCATAGTCTGTTGCACAATCTCGGGTCTGAGTACCGTACTCTCGCCCGACTCATACCAACATAGAGGTGTCCTACACCTAATATACAATGCTTTAAAAGGTGCCATTCTAATACTAGAATGATAATTGTTGTTGTAAGTAAATTCAATCAGTGGTAAATGAGTATCCCAAGCGCCTCCTCGCCCGAGTATACAAGCTCTTAACAAATCTTCCAATGACTGAATGGTCCTCTCAGAATGACCATCGGTTTGCAGGTGATAAGCAGGACTCAATTTCAAACTGGAACCCAAAGCCTCTTGCAAGCTTTTCCAAAATCCTGAAGTAAACCTCGGGTCTCTGTCAGATACAATGCTCGACGGAACCCCGTGTAACTTCATTATCACTCTGATATAAGTTTCTGCTAACTTCGTCAAAGGAAAACTGATGTTAATCGGTATAAAATGCGCCGACTTCGTCAATCTATCCACAATTACCCAAATTGCGTCAAAACCTCTCGTTGTATTCGGCAATCCAGTCAGAAAATCCATTGCAATACTATCCCATTTCCACTCTGGTATTTCCATGGGTTGCATCAAACTGGATGGTTTATAGTGTTCCACCTTTGACTTCTGACAAGTCAAACAAGCATACACAAACCGAGCTATGTCTTTCTTCATACCCGACCACCAAAATAATTTCTTCAGGTCTTGATACATTTTCATAGCTCCTGGATGAATATTCAAGCTACTCCTGTGGCTTTCTTAAAAAATTACCTTTTTCAAATCAGGATTATCTGGCACACAAATTTTGTCTCTGGACTTCAATACACCAGAATCATCTACTTTAAAGTCTTCTTCCTTATCTGTTCCGCCTACAGTCATCAAGTCTACCAATTTCAAATCCAGTTTCTGACCTTCTCTTATTTCATGAAGGAATTCATTATTCACTTTCAGCATCCCCAACATTACACTTTCTGAAGTTAACTCACAAACCATACTTAAGTCTCTAAACTGCTCAATCAAATCCAATTTTCTAATCATCAATGTCGACATATGTATCATCTTCTGACTCAAAGCATCTGCCAAGACGTTAGCTTTACTAGGATGGTAACTCAAGCTAAAGTCATAGTCTTTCAGAAATTCCAACCATCTTCGATGCCTCATATTTAATTCCTTCTGGTCAAACAGATATTTCAAAATCTTATGGTCACTGAACACTTCGAATCTCGACCCGTACAAATAATGCCTCCAAACCTTTAGTATGAAAACCACTGCAGCTAACTCTAGATCATGAGTGGGATAATTCCTTTCGTGAACCCTCAATTGTCATGAAGCGTAAGCCACAACCTTGCCATCTTGCATCAAAATACCGCCTAATCCCATTTTAGACGCATCACAATATACCACAAAAGGATCATTCATATTTGGTAAGGTTAACACTGGTGCGGTAGTCAACCTTTTCTTCAGTTCTCGGAAACTTTCTTCACACAAAATATCCCATACAAATGCCTGGCCTTTTCTAGTCAATTGGGTCAACGGAAGAGCCAAATTAGAAAACCCTTCAATGAACTTACGATAATAGCCTGCCAAGCCTAAGAAACTTCTAATCTCTTTCACTGACTTCGGAGCCTCCCACTGAAGCACAACACTTACTTTCGATGGATCCACTGCTATGCCTCCTCCAGAAATAACATGTCCAAGAAAACTCACTTCGCTCAACCAAAACTCACACTTCGAAAGTTTTGTAAACAATTTATTGTCCTTCAGCACTTGTAACGCAACCCTCAAATGCTCTACATGATCTACTTTTGACTTGGAGTAAATCAAAATGTCACCAATGAAAACTACTACAAACTAGTCCAAATAAGCATGGAAGATACGATTCATGTACTCCATGAACACACCCAGTGTATTGGACACACCAAACGACATCACTGCATATTCATAATGTCCATACCGAGTTATGAAAGCTATTTTCTGGATATCATCTTCTTTCACACGGATCTGATGATAGCCTGACCTCAAATCAATTTTACTGAACACACGAGCTCCCACGAGTTGATCCATTAGATCATCTATTCTTGGAAGTGGATACTTATTCTTGATGGTTACGTTATTCAACTGGCGATAATCGATGCACAAGCACATACTGCCATCTTTCTTCTTTACTAACAAAACTGGCGCTCCCCATGGCGACACACTGGGTCTGATAAACTTTTTGTCCAATAATTCTCCCAAATGAGATTTCAACTCTGCCAATTCTGAAGCTGAAATTCTGTATGGTGCCATAGATATAGGTCTGGTACCAGGGACAAGATCAATCGTAAACTCTACTTCCCTCTCTGGAGGTAACTCTACAACATCCTTCGGGAACACTTCAGGAAATTCTCTCATGATAGGTAATTCCTCAACCAAAGAATTACCCTCCATAGATAACGAAGCGAACACTGCAAATACTTTAGCTTTGTCTTCTACCAAGGTTCTCAACTCCTTAGTAGACATAAGACTAGCCATTTCTTCTTCTTCAGGGGTCAGGAATAACAGCCTCTTCCTATAACAATCAATATAAACATAGTTGCTCTCGAGCCAATTTATCCCTAAAATAACATCCAGCTCGCTGAATGGTAGACAAATCAAGTCCACTCCAAAATCTTTACCAAAGATCGACACATGGCAATTCAAACACACTAAAGATGTAGTGATTGATCCGATAGATGGAGTATCAATCACCATCCCTCTACTCAAAGTAGATGACGCCAGCCCCAGTCTCTTCACACAATCCACAGAAATAAATGAGTGAGTTGCACCCGTATCAATCATAGTAATCAAAGGAGTGTTATGAATGTAACATGTACCTCTGACCAAACGATCCCCACTAGTAGGATGAGCTCCCACCAATGCAAACACCTTCCCACTTGTCTGAGACTTCTTTGGTTTCTGACAGTGGGTGTTGATATGACCCTGCTCACCATAGTTGTAACAGGTTGGTATGTTGGTTCTACAATTCGCGACCACATGACCTGGCTTTCCACACTTAAAACACTTTTTCACCTCATTCTGACATTCATTCGCACGGTGACCTGCGCCACCACATCTGAAACACTTGAGAGGATTGGAAGGATTTCCTCCCCCACTTGGTTTATTCCTAGCAACATCTTTCTGCTTTCCTTTATCATCCGGAGCACGGTAAGGTGTATTCCCATGCCTCTGTTTGCCTCTTTTGTCACTTAGATTCTTATAGTGAGCGATTCTAGCTCTGTTGTCTTCGTCATTGATTCTACACCTGTTCACTAGCTCAGGAAAGTACCTGATCTTCTGATAACTGACACCCAGTTTGATCTCGAGACGCAGCCCATTCTCAAACTTGATGCACTTCGAACTCATAGTTGCATCAGTATTATAATGAGGATAATACTTTAACAGTTCGTCGAACTTAACCGCATACTCTGCCACTGTCATGTTCCCCTGTTTCAACTCAATGAATTCAATCTCTTTCTTTCCGCAAACATCTTCCAGAAAATACCAGCTTCCAATCTCTGACGGGTGTTGTCCCACCAGTCCTCAGCCTCACTTTCTAGCATATGAGTACCAAATTGTACCTTCTGATCCTCTAAGAATCCCATGACTTTGAAGATATTCTCAATATCCTTCATCCATTTATGTGTTACATCTGGATCATGTCCGCCCTCGAACTTAGGTGGCTTGTTATTTTGGAACTTCTCCAAATTATGGAACTCTCTGTTCCCAGCACTCTGATTGATACTCTGATCAATATTCTCCACTTCCTGCGCAACAGCTTGTAACACAACAGCCATTGCATCATCATTCCTACCAGCCATATTGTTTAATACCCATGGAAACACAGGTTAGAAGAAACACATGACTATAGACATCCTATAGTCAGACTCTACTACAACATTGGCCGGACGGACCGACCTACTCGGATACCAATTGTAGCACCCCACTCTATCTCGTACACGTATTATAGGAATATTAAAGAAAATACATCAGAGTTTTTAAAACACGTAGATGTCACATAGACATTTTTCTAATTCAATGAAGTATCAAGTCACTCCATGCTTCCCACAATATTTCAACAAGGTCATTCAATAAAACAGCGGAATAAAATCAATCTTTAAACATAATCCCCACAATTAATCCAACAGAAAAAAGATATGTAACAATTAATCAAGAAAATAAGCAAAATATAACGTAATCTTGTCATCCCATGTTACGTATTAGAGCGACTCCTAGGACTCGATCAAATAGCAACACACTCCAAGCACTACTCAGGTACCTGGTCATCTGCATTCCCCAAGGAGCACGGGCGCAACAAACAAAAAAGGAGTGAGAACTACATTCAATAAATAAGTGGTGAAATACACATGCTAAAGAGTAGTTACACACCACACATACAATCATACACATGCAACACACATACACGTGCCATCTCAATCACTCTATATCCATGGCCCATATTCAAATACAAATATGTAATATGACTCACTGACTCGACATAATGCATGTGGTACCAACACAAATACATACGTTTCACCCTAGAACCCGATTCCTGTCATAATCTGGATAAGTCGTATATGTTTCTCGGAAATACAACTTATCTCCCCAACGACTTCCACATGAAGTCCGGATGAACTAGGCACCCATCATGGATTCCCACCTAGTCATCTCCACAAGACACATGACATGAAATGCATGACAACACCATTATGCAAATATAATAATAATTTCAAGCATAATTCACGATCATCAATGATCCACACGAGCCATCCGTTCACCGTAATCCTCTCAGGAATTACCATCATCACACCAGATCGTCCACACTGGACGGTCCTGGCCCACACATATCAATCACACCCCTAAGGGAAAAAACTTAATTTCCACATTCTCTCTAATTAAATTCATTACTAATCTTCCTTAGGTTCATTTTAGTCATATTAATCCTACCGATTAAACGGAATTGCATCCCAAGCGAAATCTGGACAGAAATCAAAAAAATTGGGGAAAAGTCATCACAGGCTGCCCATACGCGTACCAACATGGTCCATACGCGTAATGCCTGTTGTCATACATGTATTGGACCTCCTTTACGTGTATGACCAGAGGTTGTCACCTCTCAAAATCTCTCAGAGACACTCCTTACGCATATGGCTACCCTCATACACGTATTTCCAAGCCCCATACGCGTACCATACGCGTATCACCAGATGGTCGTGTTGGCACTAGGGACAAGGCACGTATGATACACGTACGGCCCCTGGGTATGTCCCCCATACGCGTAATTAAACCCCCATTACACGTATGACCAATAGATCTGTCAAAAAAACCCCAGATTTCATCTCCTTCACAAATTTCCACTCAATGTTTATCATTCTACTACCCAATTCATCCTAGAACTCAGTTTTTATGTCATTTAATCCTCTCTATCTTCGCTATACTTCATCTACCCTTTATTCTTCCAAGATTTCTCGCATCTAAATTCAATTTCATTAACCCCTAACCCTTATTTTCCAGATCTGTTACCTATCAGGATTTTATTTCAGCATCAATGAATTTTCACACGATTTTCATATCAATCCCAGATTCGTACACACAAGTATCATATAATAATCACTCAACAGTAATAGTAATTTTAGAGAATTCATCATGTTACGAAATTCAGATCAAGGAATCAAAAACAGACATAAATCTTATGCGAGAAAGGACCTCTCACTACCCTCTCATGTTAATTCACCCATATTAAAATTTATTCTCCCTCTTACCTTGGATTTGATCTCTTTCTTGACAACAATGGAGAAAGTTGGTTCTTTTTTCCCTAGCTCCATTTCTCTGTCTTTTTCCTCTTTTACGTGTTAACTGTCTAACTCTTCCACTAACCCTCTCTTAACCCCTTTAATCAGATTTTAATTCATTTAATCCAATTAATAATAATAATAACAATACTAATAATACTAATAATAATAATAATAATAATAATAATAATAATAATAATAATAATAATAATAATAATAATAACTATCATCTTATTAATATTATTATCAATAATAATTAAATAATAATATCAATAACTATAGTATTCTTATTATTGTTATTAAATGGTTAATATTATTATTATAGATCCACCTTACCCCAACTAAGGTCAACTCTCACCCTCGCTCCTAACATCAGACCCTTATTAAGGATATCACAACCAATACGCGCACAACAAAGTATAAAATGACTAAATAATTTAAATGGGGTGTTACAACTTGCAATGCAAGAAAAGCACACGACTCTCAAGACCCTAAACCGTTATTTTTGATTTACAAAAGTCTTAACAAGGACTAGTCATTTGCCCTAGGTCTTGGGCTTCCTTTTATAATCTTCAGTTGCCCGTGGGCTTCGAAATATCTGTCCAATCATTCTGTGATCCATGTTCTGATTGCGCCTTAAATCTTGAAACGAATCTGCAACAAACTTGTTGTATCAGACCTAGATGTCGAGTCCTCAAGATAGGACATCTTGTCTGACATGTTGTTCTTTACAGATTTCTTCATATTATAACATCTTGTCAACGTCATGTTTTACCAAAATTTAGTCAAAAATCTTAGAGCCTTCAATCTCCCCCTTTTGACAAATTTTGGCTAAAACTCTTTTTGTACAGTAAACCCAGGAAATCAAGGAGTAGAAAGAGTAGAAAGTCCTGAAGTCATTTCAGCCGGCCTATAACGAGTTTAGCATAAAATAATGTCATTCTTGGAAGCTTTTATTCTTTTTGTACATTTCTTCAGATGATTTACACAGCACACATCAGCTACTGTATGACATGTACCCTTTGCCCTGGTGTAGATGAGGAGGAAGATACAAGAAACTCCCCCTCAAAACCAGTCCCAATTTACCATCCTCCATTATCTAGATCAAGGCTCAGTGGACCAAACCCCAACTCTAGATAACTCAGAACACAAGACACAATTGTGTTCATAACTCAGATCACGACACATAAAGAAGACTCGGAATAAAAAGAACTTAGACACAGACAAGATATTATAACATCCTACCCAACATCCTTACAAAACAACTGCAGGAACAGACTCAAGACACAAATGAAGATCAATCATGTGTTGCAAGGAATAACACACAACTGAGATAGACACAAAACCTATCTCCCCCTTTTAAACCAAAAATTGACAAAAGTATTCAACACAATTCCATACCCAAACAGTACTCACCCAAACTCGGAAAAATGCCATAAAATCACGACATAGCAAAAACACAACCTAAGAAAAAAGAAGCAAATACCCCATTTAAGTACCCTAGCAGCTTCCTTAGGAATTAACGAGCCATTGATATAACCGAAGATCAATTCAATAAGAATGTAAATTTAGGAAGATAACTTTAGCAAAAATGAATATGCACCGGCCAACTCAGGTTTGATTGCTTCTTCTTTAATGAGAATTGTCCAAAGAATATGCATGTACCGAAGAAACATGTTTCGCATGCCCTCTTTAAGGCACGTTTTCCACTGTCCAAGGAATGCCGTCCACATAGAGCCACTTGTAAACAAACACGAGTCCTAAACAATGTCATGACACCCAGTCAGACTTTGTCTACTCTCTCTTGTAAACTTTGAAGCATAGTCACAGTGTCTTCCAATGAACTCCAAGCATACTCCTTCCCGCAAGAATTAGAAAAACCTGACCATGATATGAAGACATTATGTGTGACATATCCCATTTATCAACAAAAGCTCCCATGAACCTTATCCCAATCTGCAGAGAAAAATAAATTCTCCCAAACAATATCCATCATATTTCTCAGGTCTTTCCGATAAATCATGAACATAGTTGAGATGATTCAATAACCTTAACAATTCAAACTCACAAGCAGAGCTTACTAAGCTAAAGAATCAACACATCACGATGTCAAGATATCTAGTATGACATCACAACCTCACATGAATCATATGAACATCTTCATGCTCATAAGTGAGAAAATACCAGGATCACAATCCTTGTACCATAACAAATAAACTCTTGGATTGAGACCAAATAACACCATTGATCACTCTACCCCTGGACATATCCACACACTGTACAAATCCATCTTGAATCTTACAACCATACACAACCTTATTCTTTGAGAATAAATCCAATCAAACCTGGAGTTCTCACATCCCCGAAAGAGACATACAAATTCTCTTAACTCCTTGGTTAGCCAAGATGTCATCCACACTTGGAAGACATCAAACCCTTTCTCCATATGAAGAGATATACATCCTCATCCTGCTTCCTTCTCAAGATTTATCCTGATACAATCTTTTCTAGAGATACTTCCAACAAACTCTGCCATCTACTCATAGATAATCAGAATCCACATAGTCTTGACCAGTAGTTCTACACTATACTCCACAATGAATAGATATAGCTCTAAAGATGAAAATCAAACTCATTCATCCTCCATGAAGAACCAATAGCAGGAATGATGTTTCAGCATCATCTAGGACATCAGTCTCAATCAGAGAATCCATTTACTTTGACTCTTGAAACACCAATCACAAGACTTACCATTTGCATAGTAATTCTTACACCTCTCTAAGGTACACATGAAGATCTTAATATGATACACACTTGTATCGTCTTAATCAGAAAACCACTGAGGGAAATAAACTCTCATGCAACTCATGAAGCTTCTACCAAAAACAAAATGTGTAAACAATCTATCTGATGTTTTAGAGACATCAATCATCCTTAAGCACCTTGGGATTTTTTCTACATGCACCAAGGCATGGACAGAAACAGTTTCTCCTTTAACTTCATGTCTACTACGCTTTTGCATAGACCTTCATAAAGTAAAGAACGTCATCACTTGCAAGATTAAATGTTCCAAACATGTGATGACACACATTTCTTAGACCATTAGCAAAAGAAAAACCTACCTTGATCATACAAATAACTATGGTTATTTGACATAGCTTCCTATAAGGATGATCAATAAGAGTTTCAGAAGAGTGGCCTTTTGATCCATCAAAGAAATTGGAACTTCTATTTCTAACTCCTCCTTGCTCCAGACATAATTCTTGAAAAGCTCATCCCACCTTGAAGGATTTCTCTACCTCAAAAGAACAAGACTTTCATGTTCTCATGGACTTGAAACTTATATTCAAGTTTGAGTAAACAACAACCAGTCTTCTGAAAAACCATCTTGATCAATTGCATTTTTAAATTCCCTTGTCCAACATAATCATCCATACCAGAGACTATTCTAATTGAAAAGAGTATTCACAAGCAGGTTCACATGAATCTGGCTTCTTATGAGCAAAAGAGTCTTCAAGATATCTGAGAAAATGTCCTAGATATTACATTTTGACCTCCATATAGTCTAGTTAAGATACCTTTAACAGTTCTTCACTAGGAATTAGAACACATACTCCTATAGGAGATACTAGACCATAGCTTCTACACCCATATGTGCTTAGATCAGAAATAAACTAACCCAAGGAATGTTCATCAAGATGATCATGTGTTAATCTTCACTTCCACCAGCACACCTATCCATAACAAGTTTCTTAGATAGAGACTTTCTAGATTGCAAACCAAATGTCTCTTCAAGTCCAATCTGAAGAAGTCCCACACAAATATGTTTAGCATCCAGAGCATATGCTACATCACTCATTTGTCCAAGAAGTTCACTCATTGGATCAACAATATTCTACAAACACTCTTCTGGAATAATGTTTCAACGTCTGGTTGAACATCAGTTCCTTTTCTAATGAACAGATCATTGAAATTGGTTCTGAAGCCATTACTAGAATTAAACACCTTGATTACATTTAAGGGAAAGATAAAGACCTTTTAAGAACTTCACAGATGATACTGATTGTATCCACTCTTCAAGACAAATCAGATACATATAATAGGTTCTTGAGTTCTTGCAACTGTCTGAAGCTGCACCTTCTGGTGTGACATTTTGACATCATATTTGTTGAACACCAAGCAAAAGGATAATCAATTAAATACTTACTAAGGCCACAAATAGCAATTGATTTTAAATCCCAATTTTGTATTCTTTAGTCACCAAATGTCCTTAGACTCCCCTTTAGCTAGAGAATCTCGATGATGATTACAATGTTGAGACATTAGGATTAACATCCATGACTCAACTTGCTTCTTGATACATAACCTCTTGACAGTTCAATGTTCTCTTTGGTGTTCAGACTAGGAAAATCATATCCTCTTGAATCTTCCAAAAACCTCTTCACTAGATGATCCCTCTACAACAGTTCAGTCCTTAGAGACTCCTATTTCTTTAGGTTGACACCCCTCCTTACTCTAGCTACAAGATCGGGAATAAGACATCCAGCACAACCTAGGAAAAAATCTTAAAAGCATAAATGTGTCCTTAGAAAACCATCTTTAGACCAACCAGTAATATCCTTGGATAATCAGGATCACTTTCCAAGAGTTAGAAACCTCATATAGTTGCTCTTGAGATCAGTAGGAAAAATTTCTCCACAAAGATCCAATGTCTTCACACTCATAAGAATGCTTTGACATTGATCAGTTTTTACTCCAGTTCCAGCCTAGTTGAATGTCAGTGCTGACATTTGAACAACCACATTGTTCCTTCTTTTCTATTCCAGAATAGACTGCCTTCCAAGAATTCTGATAGGGAATCCTCAAACATATACAATCTCTTATAGGGTTGGGAGCAAAAATAAATTTCTCTTGTCTTTCTTCAATGGTATGTCATTCTCATGTCACACTTCTTAAATAAGTACATGTGGATCTTCTTCTTGACCATCTTCTCTTCTGAACTTTATTTATCAAACACATTCAGAAGTGCCTTTATGAGTGGACTCAAGAATTTTGGGCTACATTAAACGTGACATAGAGTGTTTACCAAATCCATAGATCATGAATTTGATAAGCAAGACCTCAACTCAACCTTTTTCCTCCTATTACCCTTCATGGTACATAGTTGAAACTATCTCCCAAGCAACATATGAATATCCTTCAGAGGAAGCCAGATCACAATGCTCTCTCCTTTATATTACTCCCAGCTAGTGATGGCTTGAACATCTATAGAGGATGACACCATATTGAACAAGCGCCAGGTAAGATATAACAAAATCTTATAAGGAACCATGCATGACAATAGCATCATTATCAACAGCAGCGGTAGAATCTTCACATAAGTATCAGTCAACCATCAGTAGTTGTCAGGATGGATTCAAAAAGCATTCATCCTAGCTTCCAATCCCCTTGAACACAATAGTAATGGACGGTTTGATCATAAAATCTCCTTCCTTGTTCAAAAGACCAGAAAGTATCTTTCCTAGAACTCATCTTGAAACATCACATGATGCCTGCTCTGATACCAATTGAAATTATGGTATACAAATAACATATGTCCCAAGAAATGTTGAGACATTAATCTCTGCTTTACTAAACAAGGATAGAACAAGAACATTATGATATCTCAAAGTCATAACAGTTTCATAATAGATGTTTCAACATTTGTTAGGACATATATTTTAGATCATAAGAACAGACTGAATTATGCATAGCAAAATGATAAATAACACCAAGATATGATAACGTAGTTCAGTGTAGAACAACACCTACATCTAGAGGCCACCAAGCTATGAATGAATTCACTATCAGTAGTATTAATTCTAAGTATACAACCTCCGATAACTTATCACTTAATTCCCTATCCAGTGAAACTTCTACCTAGAAACCCGTCTCAATTCCTAAATCACCTCAGTGATATCTACCAGTCACAACCTCTGGTGACTGTATCAAACTGTTCAATTAAAAGACAACTCTTTCAACATAACATTCAGTTAATGCTCTTGATTAACACTAATACTTGAATTTTCTTAAAAGCTTCATCCAAGAACAATATACAATTCATTATCTACATGTTTCTGAATATGAAAAACTATGTATACCACAATGTATCAAATTGATACAAAGGGTGACTTACAATACAAGAAAAGCATACAACTCTCAAAACCCTAAACCCTTATTTTTGCTTTACAAAAGTCTTAACAAGGACTAGTAATTTTCTTTAGGTCTTGGTCTTCCTTTTATAATCTTCAGTTGTCCATGGGATTCAAAATCTCTGTCGAATCATTCCTTGATCCATGTTCTGATTACACCTTAAATCTTGGAGCAGATCTGCAACAAACCTATTGTATCTGACCAAGATGTCGAGTCCTTAAGAAAGGAAATCTTGTCTGACATTTTGTTCTTTACGGATTTCTTCATATTAGAACATCTTGTTCAACATCATATTTTACCAAAAATTTTGTCAAATCTTAGAGCCTTCAAAAATTTCAACCCTAGCTGTAATACCCCAAATTTTACCCTTATATTTAGCCAGTCATTTCGCATAGCATCTCATATGTACATTTGCTAACCACTAACAAGTCATGGAGGTGTTTTGTTTTGCAGGGTTTGGTTCCAGGGGCATTTTGGTCATTTTACGTGGAAACCGCAAGTTTTGAGACATTATTTCTGAGGCATTTATTTGCCACTTGGGTCAAGGTGCCGGTATGTTTTGTCAGAAATATGATTGGACTCGGGACCGTGCTTTGTTTGATTTTGAAACATTTTTAAACAGTCTGTTTCCTCTTAATAAGACGAAGTTGGATTGAAAAGGAAGTGGATACTGTTAAGGTTATTTTGAGAAATGATGTGATCAACGAGATTTTAATTTGAATTTGTTCGGATATAATCATGTGGCGGGATATCATTTATAAAATTAGTCAAGGCAAAGGAGAAGTAAGTTTTAAATATTTTTGAACTTTTGTTCATAAGTATTTATGAGTTACAACTCAAGGGGGAATTTAAATGGTTCTGAATTATTATTCATGGATACTTTGAGTTTACAATTGAGAAAGTAAATATGAATATTTGTTGAATTTCAGTTCATAAATATTTATAGTTTACAATTTGAAATGGACAAGTGAATTTGAACTTTATTCAAGAAATGCCATTGGTTTACAAGAGGATTCAGTTACAGTAAGTATCTATCCTAAGGAAATTCTAAACATCTAAGTGGATCTTCATGATGCTCCTTCGATGCTCTTTACGAAACTCCCATTAACCTGCACAACAAAAAGAATACAACACAGAATAGAAAAATGTTAGAGTTTGTTTTCGACACTCTCAGAACAGTGTCATCATCGAGTGCCGGGAGTGGCACAACCGAAGCTGCGTCCTACCCCCCGTTACCGATCCGCGCCGTTGGCGTCGGATCAGGTAACACCTGCTCTTATCGTACGGGACAGCCGAGAAAGATAAAGAGTAAAAGAAACAGGGACTGAATTGATTTGCCGTAATTGGATTCGGTTCAAAGCCAAACTAAAGCACCATTCCATCAAGTAAATTTGGTATCACTATCAAGTAAATTTGGTACCACTGTCAAGTAAATTCCAAATGGGGTCCGAACTGACATGGAGTTGAACATCAAAAATGATCAAACTGCACAAATTGGCATAAACGAAACAGTCCACAAGCGGCGCCAAATTAATGAGCAATTCCATATGCCAAGCTGCAAAAAAAACAACAACCCCGTTCATAATTAAAGATCAGTGCATCAAATTCAATTCATGTCAAGAAAAACAAGAGCCACGGCCCATTTCAGAAATAAGAGAACGAGTTCAGTCCAAAGAGCAAGATCAACCCCACAAGAAAGGAGTTAAGTAGAGCCAGAAAATCAGAAATTTATTTCACAGCAAGGATTGTAGTATCCTTTTCCGACGGTTCAGACAAAGAGTCATCATCACCACATAACTTTCCCGGCGGTATGGATCAATTCGAAGCACCTGTTCTGGAAGAGGAAGAAGAAAAGTAAGTGTATTCCAACTGATAACCAAACTGAATAAAAACCAAGTTCAAAACAGAACAAGAAGAATGAAGTACAAAACAAGCTGCATCAAGCTGCATCAAGCTGCATCAAACAATATACCAAATGATCAGAATTGTCAGTTAGGGGCAAGCTTCAAACAGTTCAGATGGCAGGTCACAAAAATATGAAATAACTACACCAAGTTGCAGCACAAATCATAGCGCAGACAAGGGCTCAGTCAGAGCATCATTGCCCCAACAAACAAGTCACCGAAACGTGAATGATATCAAGTGAAGTTATCAAACCATACTCACGAGTGAAACCGAACCAGTTCAGAATGCAAACAGCACAAAATCGTGGCACGATTTGTACCAGCAAGGACAAGCAAACATAAACATCTCAGTTCACGAAATAAACAAGTGCACAAGACCATAGCAGTCCATATCAGTCGTCGCGGCTCAGAATACCATCATCATCGCCGTATACCATTCTCAGCGGCATTTAACTCAACCAGAGCGCATGTACTGATTCTGAAAAAAGAAGAAGAAAAGTCGTGAAGATCAAAACCATGTGGATATCCAAAACGAGCCCATAATTCAATCTGTAACAGAAGGGAAAAGAAGATCAAGGCCACGATTCCAAACCATATCAGAAAAATAATAGAAAGAGATTATGATTTGATATCAATTCCAAATCAGGGAAAAAACGTTTCAATCAGATCCTAACAAAGTTCAATCAGATATCAGAATCATACCAAATGAAATCTAAATCATATCTGTCAACAAAATGGAAAGTTTCGAATCAGTATCAGATTGTATCAGAAACGGATGCTAACAAATCAAATTGAATCATCAAAAATCAACACGAAATCAAATCTCAGCCAAAAATAGCACAAACCCAACACAGATTGAAGGCCCAAAAGATAAATCAAAGTGATATAAAAGGACGTTTTCACCTGTGAGCAAAAGGGGGTAGCCGCGAGAGAGAGAGAGGAACCACGATCACAAACCCTAACGAAGAACACACAAAATCGCAAACCCTAACGAACGAGAGTCGCGAGACTCAGAGGAACCGATATCCTCATCATCGTCCTCGTAAGAAGTAGCAACAAAGATCAACAACCGCGCCAACGAAGGAAGATCGCCTTCGCCGTTTAAACGGCGGGCAATCAACTCCAAACCTCAGACCACCTCATCATCGGCCGTTCCGCTATAAAGGTGAGCCATGATACACTTTCCTCACGAGTTTCATGTTCGATTTTCAGGTTAATGAAGGGAATCGGAAGTAACCGAGAGATACGAAGGAGAAACATGGTCGCGAGGGAGAAAGGCGGCGAAGATACGAAAGAGAGGGACGGCGCCGCGAAGGGGGCGTTAGGGTTATGAAACCCTAAGACTGCATTTGCTTCTTATGACTCACCATTTGGATTGGGTCCGGGGTGATGACCGGCCCAATCTCTTATTTTTTTCTTCTTATTATTATTTCTTTTTTATTATTTATTTTGTTTTTAAAAAAAAATCTGTTTTTTTAACTTTTATTTATTTTTTTAAAGTTGTTTTTAAAAAAAAAAAGAATCCTTTTATTTTTATAATTAAAAAAAAAAACCGTTTTAAACATTTTGTGTAAATATTATAAATAAAAAAAAAACACTTTTTATAAGAAAATTTAAAACCTCTTTTCACTTAATAATAATAATAAAAAACTTTTTAATAAATAACATAAAAAAATCTTTTTTAAAAAATATCTAAGTTAAAATCTTTTAAGATTAAATTTAGGTATTTTCTATTAACATTATCTTTTTTTTAGATTCGTTTAACATTTCTTTCAAAATAACAAAAATATTACACTTGTTCTCCTGACTTGTCCAATTACTGTCTAATTTTGCTTATTAACAGTGTTCATCATTTGCAGCTCTTACGGCGTGTTTGGTTTATTTAAGTTTCATTACTATATTGTAACTGCTTCTCATATGTAACCCCGCGAATCTAATAATCACGCTTTAAATTTTTAATTTCTGTTTGTATGGCTTTAACTTCTGTCTTTATTCCCTGTTTGCAATTCAATCATCTCACGCATTTATCAATATTCCAGTCACACTACACACATCCGAAGGTTAGGTCCAGCTTTTGGTCGCCGCACCAATAGTCCTCAACTTCAAACCCTAATTTTTTCACAAATGCCTCGCCGCAGGCAAAATTACAACTTTACCCCTAGCATTAGGTCGAAGAGCCGCCGCGCTCATTTTAGGGTTTCCCGCCGCGGAATCCCTAACCTAATTTAACCCTAATTACAACTTAACAATTCAACGTAGAGATTTGGAGTTTCTACACTCCGCGTAAGCGTGCCCTTAAGACATGTTTATTCCCCTTGAGACCTTGACCACAGTCAAGAAGTCTCTAACCTCCCTTTTGAGGGGAACTACGATTACTCTGATTCCATTCCCGTAAGGATACGTAGGCACAAGATGCGATGTCTTGCCGAGTAAACTTAGAATTAACCCCTAGGTCTTTTTTCTCACTTTTAATCCTTTGTACATATATCTTAAGCAAATAAATAAAGCAAAATAGTAAACATCTGAACAAAAGGTTCCTGTAGAGTACTACAGAAGTTTAGGGTGCTAATACCTTCCCTAAATTTAACCAACCCCCGAACCCTAGATCTTTCCCCGCATTGTGTTTACGATGCAAAATAGGTTTTCCCTCTTTTGACCTTTTCCTTCGGATAAATCAAAGAGCGGTTGTGAATTGAATTGCGATTCAAACTCATTAATAGTTTGTGATCCTATTTCCACCGCAACAGAAAATGGCGACTTCACTGGGGAGTAACTTTTGAGGGTTATCCCTAACTCGTTCATATTTATTACTATCTGTGTTATTATTCATTTGCATGTATATATTTGTGCTTTGATTGTGGGACTGTTCCTTGTGCTGTGAGATGAGTCCTACACCCGGATCTAGTGTACATTAGGTAAATGGCAATAGACCAAGGAAACTGTACGACGTATATCGATACGGTTGATCTGGTGGCCATAGTTAGTGCGACTTCTTGGTTGGTGCTTATATTCCTTAAGTCAAGTTGAGGATAATATTGAGGCTGCCATATGTTGTCAATGCACTAACTGACTTTTAGAACCCTAGTTAGCTCATCTTGGCCTTTAGAAAGTAGTGAGGTAACCGGCTTTGGTGCAGACTAAAGTTGGTTGACACTCGATACTACGCTCATTGAGATCTTAAACTTGGAGGGTTTTGGTTGGCAAGTAAGTTGCCTTCTGAACAACCATCCTTGTGAAAGATCAATGATATTGAGATCCCTTAGAACCTGGTTACTTTTGTAGGACAGGATGAACCATCTAACTTCAGGGGAGGGTACTTGCCTTTGAACCTCATGCAAGCCTTTAACCTAAGACTTTGTGTGTTTTCATGCATTGCATCCATAAAGCATCTCATCGCATTGTATTTCATGAAGTTCAAACATCATTTATGGATATTGCGGGATACCATAAATAAAAAAAATAGAATGAAAAAACAAGAAAAAGATTTCTTTGGTACCCCACGACATTCGTAAATGTTTTGAATTCCATGAAATCTTCATTTACATTCACATTTTAGCATCATACTCTTGCATTACATGTGTCTCCCGATTTCTCACACTCGGTTCTCTCACCTTCCAGTTTCGTCACCCTGAGTTCTCGGCACCAATACAACACCAGAGCTCAAACTCGGAAAAGAATGGAGGATCAGGCAAAAGAGATTGATCGCCTTAGCAATGAACTTGAAGACCTTCGAGGGGGTATGGGGCGAATGATGGAATTGTTACATGTCATGAATGCTAAGATGGATACCCAGCCCACTGTTGTTTCTGAGATTACCGGCGTTACTGTGGACCCTCCACCAAGTGTGACCGTAGCAGGGGACCCACCTTATGGTCTTGCTCCCGGTTTTGTGCCTCCTCAAGCCACTGTTCCGATTAATCAACCTGTTCAGCAAGCCGTGCCCTTGTTTTCTGAAGTTTCTAGGGGGGCTCCTATCTTTGCACCACCTGTTGTACACACTCGTGCGCAACCGTACTTCAATGAGACAGTTTTTGATAATCTTGATGAGAATGTTGAGGGTTATGAGAAACATGATAAGCTTCGTGAGGAAGTAAACACTATCGTCCAGAGATTGAAAAAGGTAGAGGGTGATCAAATTTTTGGGACTGCTGCAAGGGATGTTTGTTTGGTCTCAGGTTTAGTTATTCCCCCGAAGTTCAAAACTCCGAACTTCGATCGTTATGAAGGTGCCACCTGTCCTAAGAGTCATTTGATCATGTATTATCGCAAAATGGCTGCCCATGTTGAGAATGATAAACTGATGATTCATTGCTTCCAAGACAGTTTGAAGGGCGCTTCTTCCAAGTGGTATTTAACTTTGGACCAGTCCCGCGTTAAGAGCTTTCAAGATTTATCTGACGCTTTCATCAAACACTACAAGTACAATATGGATCTGGCTCCTGACAGAAGACAGTTGCTGAGTATGTCACAAAAGAATTCTGAGTCATTCAAAGAGTATGCTCAAAGGTGGAGAGAGACTGCTTCGCAGGTAGAACCTCCTTTGACCGAGAAAGAGTTAGCTGATTGGTTTGTCGACACGGTCCGTCCAGAATTTTACGAAAGAATGGTGGGTAGTGTGACTTCAAATTTCTCCGACATCGTTGCTGTGGGTGTCAAGATTGAATTGGGTATGAAGAGTGGTAAAATGACAAATAATCATGGCGCTTCTAAAGATCAGCCGAAGAAACCTCCGTATAGCTCCTAGAAAAAGAAGGAGAGTGAGACTAATGCTATATCCTCTGGTAGACCAAGGGAACGCTTTTATCGACATCCGCAAGGTTATGCTCAACCTCAAGGGTACCCAGTCCAATATGCTCAACAACCCTATGTGGCAGCTATTACACCTTCTTTCAGTCAACAGGTTCCCATGTATCAACCTATGCAACAACCTCCTGTTTATCCGCCTCCTGTCAACTACCTACAGGCACCCAATACTCCTGCTCCTCAACAGCTAAAGAGTCCGGCTCCTCGCCAGAATATGCCGAATAGAAGAACGTATAAGCCTTGTCCGCCGATTCCAATGACTTTTACCGAGTTGTATCCCTCTTTGGTCAAGCAGGGTCTCATCACTACTCGGGCTTTGGGTCCGCCTCCTAATCCTCTACCCGCCAATTACAACGCCGCTGCTCATTGTTTATTTCATGAGGGTGCGCCTGGCCATGATCTAGAGAATTGCTATGCTCTTAAGAAAGTTGTCAGAAATTTGCTAGAAACGAAGAAGTTGTCTTTTGGCGATGCTCAGCTGAAGATCGAGACTCCTTTCGGGGTTCCTCACTCGTCAAGTGCAAATTCTGCAAAGCATGCTACGCCTATCAGCCGAATCCAGTCATTATTCAAAGGCCTAGCCCGCTTCATTTCAGTAACCCTCAAGGTGATATGACCGGGATCAACAAAGGATCTGGGAAATTTATTTTGAAGCAACGACTGAAAACTGTTGAAGATGTGACCAGCATAACTGGGGTAAGCCATGACGACTCACAGTGATCATGAACCAGACGTCCTTTCCATTGAGGCTCCGCCAAAGGAAACTGTTACTCTTGAATGCAAGATTTCATAAACATTTAGAAGGATTTTTCCGACAGTTCATTTGTTTATTTATATGTATTTCTCTTCGATTAATCATATTTAGCATGCACGAACTTGTTTATCTTTGATTAATTAATGCAACGCATATGTTTGTCTTGAATAAATCCATTCGTTTCACTCATTCAAAATATATTTTTCATAAATTATAATGCCAACTTTACCCGATCTCTTGTTCAGATGGAGAATTGGGAGGAGGATGACGAACCTAAAACGTCAGATTTCTTGTCGTATGCTTTCGATTGAAACCCGCTGATGATGTAAGGCATTGTTTCAAATCCCAAACACTGGAGATATAAGGATGTTAACCCCTAGTCAACCCTTTGAGCCTTGAAGTAGGAGTTTTTCTTTCTTTTAAAGAACCTTCATCCTAACCTGGTGCAGGGTAGGTTTCAGTTAAACCGATCGAGCGCTTAGACTCTTAAAAAGGAAGAGCAAACCTTCGAGAATTTATCCTTAGCATCTTAAGAAGTCCAATACAATGACTATCCTTCGGTTACCTAAGGAGTGGGGCAGTCACGAGCCTTTCAAAAGATTTACACGACTTGTGCATAAAAGAATATTCAAAAAATAAGAGCCCGCTAAGTCAAAAACCTATGAAGGAGACTTAGGCAAAACTGGGGCATCCCGTTGGACTCCAAAGTCAGATTAAAAGACGTTGTCCAGGCAAAAGTTAGGGAATAAAAGCAAAACAAGAGGGTACAATAAATAGTCCCTAGTAAAGAACAAGATCGTGTAATAGGTGAGCGACTGCCATGTCCAAAGCCTTGATAAGTTCTCGACCATAGCAAATCCGCTTGAGATATGAGCGTTCGTATCCGGTTAACTGAATTAGGATTGGAGAACATCACGAAGAATGGGTGGGTACAAATATAACTTTGAGCCTTTATCCTTTTGTTTCTTAAACCGTGAACTGAGCCACGATACAACCTTTAAAAGACCTAATTGAAGTAGGACTTCGGTTGAAAGCATACTTGACAAGATCACGTTTCCTGACTCCTACGAGCTATGCTCAGGAAAAAATTCATGATGGCATTATAATTAAAACTTATATCCTGACTAGTGATTTCGGTCACAAGTTGTTGCGATATCCTTTTTTCAAAACAAAAATTCAAGACAAATATATGTGTACATTGACAAGCTCAGGATAGGCATTTCAGGCATGACAACTTTGCTTGATATCTTAGAGATTTACATATGAACATAACCCGTGGAACTTGAAGATCCTGCTGAACAGGGGCAGGCAGTTTCCCAATTCGCTTACCAACGCGAGTCTGACATTCTTAAGAGCTATTTCCCAAACATTTCGTCGTAACACGATTAATTTGTGCCAGTTACGTCGAGACCTGACAAATCTCTCAAAGAGTTTGAGAACAAGGGGGCAACCGGACTCGGTGTTCTCTATAAAATCCTCTTGAGATGACCCTACCTCGCAACGCAAGTATCCTGGGGCACCATGTTTTTGAAGAATCAAATGGCGGCTACTATAAGGTCCTGCAAGATCAAAACCATGGGATTTCACAATTTTTTCATGCACCCGATGGATTTTACTCACAGCGGCCTTCATGCCCCAGTAAGCCTCAGTGTTGCAACAGACTCCTAAACTATTGCCTCATCACAGTCCCCAGAGAGACTATAAGCTGACAACTTTTTCTTGGGTAACTCAAAAGTGTCCCTCAGGTTTTCTTCTCCCCATGTGAAGACAGGATACTGTACACCCAAGCAGATTACCTTCTCCCCAGAGAATTCAGAACTTTAAAACCAGACTTGGTTCTACCATTGATCTTTCTTACCCATGATTGACGTATTGGTTGCAGAGAACGCAGGGTATCTCCGTCGAGATGTTTATTTCATCTCTCGTCCCGTCCCTAGTCTGTTTCGTCAGCATACGCAAGGGCATAAGCATCACATGCCTATTTCGTTATATATTCATTACATATTCATTACATATTCATCACATATTCATTACATATTCATTACATACTCATTACATACTCATTTCATAACATCTTGCATAGTTACATACATAGACATCAACATACATTCATATTAACATATCCATTAACATACGCGATAACATGCACAGGTTCATCGTGTCTCCATCATTGGTCGTTACCACCGAGTAATTGGGGTTTGTCCATTCTCTCCAAATAGATTGTCAGCCCTAAGCATAAAATGCTTACTTGTTTCCAGTTTCCCCACAGAGCTCGATCCTCGTGGATGACGGTTACTTCAGCTATCTTTCCTCGCCAGGATTAGATATTTACCCTTCGAGATCATTCCCTCGATGGAGTTTTGATTTCCAGCCTTCTTTCTAGCTCGATCCTAGATTGAATCTCAGTCTTGTCGGTCGTCAATCCCAACCGGACGTGCATTTATTTTTCACCATCTAAAATTTTCACCATACATTGGCAGATACGCGACTATCTCGCTTGAGAAGTTTATCACTGTACCCGGACGTGCATTTATTTTGCACTATCTTTCAAGAAAATCAACTACAATCCTTTACAGATACACGCCAGTTCGCGCCTGGAAAATATATCAGTACAACACTTTACAATCCTACATGTTACAACCTTTTACACTTTACATCTTACAGCATCAGCATACGACATTTCTCACCTAAGAAGTCGATCATATCCTCGTCACGACTCGCAGCAAATGGCCATCTCCATGGAGCAGTTGGGCTTCCATTTATCTGCCGTCTTGAGGTACGAACCAATTCGTATTCAGGAGAGCACGATCTTGAGTTACGGGAAGGTTTGAGCGAAATCATATTCAGGAGAGCACGATTCTGAGTTATGAAGAAGTTCATTTATCCTTTAGTAAAAGAAGGAGCGGAATCATATTCAGGAGAGCACGATTCTGAGTTATGAGGAAGTTCAGTTGGCCGTTTTTCAGGAGAGCACGATTCTGAAGAATGAAGAAATTTCAGGAGCCGAATCATATTCAGGAGAGCACGATTCTGAGTTATGAGGAAGTTCGATTATCCAGTTTCATATTCAGGAGAGCACGATTCTGAAGTATGGAAAAATTCATTTACAACCAAATCATATTCAGGAGAGCACGATTCTGAAATATGAGTAAATTCAGTCATCCAGTTTCATATTCAGGAGAGCACGATTCTGAAATATGAGTATATTCAGTCATCCAGTTTCATATTCAGGAGAGCACGATCCTGAAGTATGAGGAAGTTCAGTTTACCCTTTTCATGTTCAGGAGAACATAATCTTGAAGCATGAAGAAGTTTATTTATCCTTCAGTAAGAGAAGAATCAGAATCGTATTCCAGGCGCCGACCTTAAATGCAAGAAGATTTATTTATCAGATAAGCAGCAGCCTCTTTATTTGAGTGCTTATCCATTTTTTGCACATAAGTCCCTTCCAACGATAAGTGACAGTTCTCCCTCGAGAAGCTTATCAGGGCAATTCCCATCGAAGTCCATTTATTTTGGCATACAGTCGGTCTTTACCCTGTATATTTGCTACGGAGTTCCAAAAAGCCCGTTTGATCCTGTCACGAGGGGTAGTTTACAGAAGCTTGGATGTTATTCCTTGCTCAATGCTCCAGCATTCTGTAATCGATCTTGCAATCGTACGTGATCCAGTTTTATTTTTAGATTCCCCAGTGGAGGCCGTCTCATAGGTACCATCTCCATTCGAGGATCTCGTTCCTTTTCTAAAAGTGACAATTGGTCATTCGCACCAGTTGACTATCATTTTTAGAATTCCCCAGTGATGTACTGTGTCTCAGCGCGTCATTTTCCCCAGTGTGTTTCTTCTCGTGGCGTCTGTCCCTGTGTCGTAGTATTCGTCATCATTTTCGCATTCATCATTCCAGCATACGCATCATATCATATTCATGGCATCATCTGCATTAAGCTGTCCTCGCTCTGTCCAATAGCATTGCATATCGTCGCATATAAGGGCAAAATTTTCGGTTATCTATATTTAAATCTCTCCACCACGATTCCTCGAGTCTCTGTCACTCAAATCGTCCGGTGTAGCTATTTAAATAGGGGCAACTGTAATACCCCAAATTTTACCCTTATATTTAGCCAGTCATTTCGCATAGCATCTCATATGTACATTTGCTAACCACTAACAAGTCATGGAGGTGTTTTGTTTTGCAGGGTTTGGTTCCAGGGGCATTTTGGTCATTTTACGTGGAAACCGCAAGTTTTGAGACATTATTTCTGAGGCATTTATTTGCCACTTGGGTCAAGGTGCCGGTATGTTTTGTCAGAAATATGATTGGACTCGGGACCGTGCTTTGTTTGATTTTGAAACATTTTTAAACAGTCTGTTTCCTCTTAATAAGACGAAGTTGGATTGAAAAGGAAGTGGATACTGTTAAGGTTATTTTGAGAAATGATGTGATCAACGAGATTTTAATTTGAATTTGTTCGGATATAATCATGTGGCGGGATATCATTTATAAAATTAGTCAAGGCAAAGGAGAAGTAAGTTTTAAATATTTTTGAACTTTTGTTCATAAGTATTTATGAGTTACAACTCAAGGGGGAATTTAAATGGTTCTGAATTATTATTCATGGATACTTTGAGTTTACAATTGAGAAAGTAAATATGAATATTTGTTGAATTTCAGTTCATAAATATTTATAGTTTACAATTTGAAATGGACAAGTGAATTTGAACTTTATTCAAGAAATGCCATTGGTTTACAAGAGGATTCAGTTACAGTAAGTATCTACCCTAAGGAAATTCTAAACATCTAAGTGGATCTTCATGATGCTCCTTCGATGCTCTTTACGAATCTCCCATTAACCTGCACAACAAAAAGAATACAACACAGAATAGAAAAATGTTAGAGTTTGTTTTCGACACTCTCAGAACAGTGTCATCATCGAGTGCCGGGAGTGGCACAACCGAAGCTGCGTCCTACCCCCCGTTACCGATCCGCGCCGTTGGCGTCGGATCAGGTAACACCTGCTCTTATCGTACGGGACAGCCGAGAAAGATAAAGAGTAAAAGAAACAGGGACTGAATTGATTTGCCGTAATTGGATTCGGTTCAAAGCCAAACTAAAGCACCATTCCATCAAGTAAATTTGGTATCACTATCAAGTAAATTTGGTACCACTGTCAAGTAAATTCCAAATGGGGTCCGAACTGACATGGAGTTGAACATCAAAAATGATCAAACTGCACAAATTGGCATAAACGAAACAGTCCACAAGCGGCGCCAAATTAATGAGCAATTCCATATGCCAAGCTGCAAAAAAAACAACAACCCCGTTCATAATTAAAGATCAGTGCATCAAATTCAATTCATGTCAAGAAAAACAAGAGCCACGGCCCATTTCAGAAATAAGAGAACGAGTTCAGTCCAAAGAGCAAGATCAACCCCACAAGAAAGGAGTTAAGTAGAGCCAGAAAATCAGAAATTTATTTCACAGCAAGGATTGTAGTATCCTTTTCCGACGGTTCAGACAAAGAGTCATCATCACCACATAACTTTCCCGGCGGCATGGATCAATTCGAAGCACCTGTTCTGGAAGAGGAAGAAGAAAAGTAAGTGTATTCCAACTGATAACCAAACTGAATAAAAACCAAGTTCAAAACAGAACAAGAAGAATGAAGTACAAAACAAGCTGCATCAAGCTGCATCAAGCTGCATCAAACAATATACCAAATGATCAGAATTGTCAGTTAGGGGCAAGCTTCAAACAGTTCAGATGGCAGGTCACAAAAATATGAAATAACTACACCAAGTTGCAGCACAAATCATAGCGCAGACAAGGGCTCAGTCAGAGCATCATTGCCCCAACAAACAAGTCACCGAAACGTGAATGATATCAAGTGAAGTTATCAAACCATACTCACGAGTGAAACCGAACCAGTTCAGAATGCAAACAGCACAAAATCGTGGCACGATTTGTACCAGCAAGGACAAGCAAACATAAACATCTCAGTTCACGAAATAAACAAGTGCACAAGACCATAGCAGTCCATATCAGTCGTCGCGGCTCAGAATACCATCATCATCGCCGTATACCATTCTCAGCGGCATTTAACTCAACCAGAGCGCATGTACTGATTCTGAAAAAAGAAGAAGAAAAGTCGTGAAGATCAAAACCATGTGGATATCCAAAACGAGCCCATAATTCAATCTATAACAGAAGGGAAAAGAAGATCAAGGCCACGATTCCAAACCATATCAGAAAAATAATAGAAAGAGATTATGATTTGATATCAATTCCAAATCAGGGAAAAAACGTTTCAATCAGATCCTAACAAAGTTCAATCAGATATCAGAATCATACCAAATGAAATCTAAATCATATCTGTCAACAAAATGGAAAGTTTCGAATCAGTATCAGATTGTATCAGAAACGGATGCTAACAAATCAAATTGAATCATCAAAAATCAACACGAAATCAAATCTCAGCCAAAAATAGCACAAACCCAACACAGATTGAAGGCCCAAAAGATAAATCAAAGTGATATAAAAGGACGTTTTCACCTGTGAGCAAAAGGGGGTAGCCGCGAGAGAGAGAGAGGAACCACGATCACAAACCCTAACGAAGAACACACAAAATCGCAAACCCTAACGAACGAGAGTCGCGAGACTCAGAGGAACCGATATCCTCATCATCGTCCTCGTAAGAAGTAGCAACAAAGATCAACAACCGCGCCAACGAAGGAAGATCGCCTTCGCCGTTTAAACGGCGGGCAATCAACTCCAAACCTCAGACCACCTCATCATCGGCCGTTCCGCTATAAAGGTGAGCCATGATACACTTTCCTCACGAGTTTCATGTTCGATTTTCAGGTTAATGAAGGGAATCGGAAGTAACCGAGAGATACGAAGGAGAAACATGGTCGCGAGGGAGAAAGGCGGCGAAGATACGAAAGAGAGGGACGGCGCCGCGAAGGGGGCGTTAGGGTTATGAAACCCTAAGACTGCATTTGCTTCTTATGACTCACCATTTGGATTGGGTCCGGGGTGATGACCGGCCCAATCTCTTATTTTTTTCTTCTTATTATTATTTCTTTTTTATTATTTATTTTGTTTTTAAAAAAAAATCTGTTTTTTTAACTTTTATTTATTTTTTTAAAGTTGTTTTTAAAAAAAAAAAGAATCCTTTTATTTTTATAATTAAAAAAAAAAACCGTTTTAAACATTTTGTGTAAATATTATAAATAAAAAAAAACACTTTTTATAAGAAAATTTAAAACCTCTTTTCACTTAATAATAATAATAAAAAACTTTTTAATAAATAACATAAAAAAATCTTTTTTAAAAAATATCTAAGTTAAAATCTTTTAAGATTAAATTTAGGTATTTTCTATTAACATTATCTTTTTTTTAGATTCGTTTAACATTTCTTTCAAAATAACAAAAATATTACACTTGTTCTCCTGACTTGTCCAATTACTGTCTAATTTTGCTTATTAACAGTGTTCATCATTTGCAGCTCTTACGGCGTGTTTGGTTTATTTAAGTTTCATTACTATATTGTAACTGCTTCTCATATGTAACCCCGCGAATCTAATAATCACGCTTTAAATTTTTAATTTCTGTTTGTATGGCTTTAACTTCTGTCTTTATTCCCTGTTTGCAATTCAATCATCTCACGCATTTATCAATATTCCAGTCACACTACACACATCCGAAGGTTAGGTCCAGCTTTTGGTCGCCGCACCAATAGTCCTCAACTTCAAACCCTAATTTTTTCACAAATGCCTCGCCGCAGGCAAAATTACAACTTTACCCCTAGCATTAGGTCGAAGAGCCGCCGCGCTCATTTTAGGGTTTCCCGCCGCGGAATCCCTAACCTAATTTAACCCTAATTACAACTTAACAATTCAACGTAGAGATTTGGAGTTTCTACACTCCGCGTAAGCGTGCCCTTAAGACATGTTTATTCCCCTTGAGACCTTGACCACAGTCAAGAAGTCTCTAACCTCCCTTTTGAGGGGAACTACGATTACTCTGATTCCATTCCCGTAAGGATACGTAGGCACAAGATGCGATGTCTTGCCGAGTAAACTTAGAATTAACCCCTAGGTCTTTTTTCTCACTTTTAATCCTTTGTACATATATCTTAAGCAAATAAATAAAGCAAAATAGTAAACATCTGAACAAAAGGTTCCTGTAGAGTACTACAGAAGTTTAGGGTGCTAATACCTTCCCTAAATTTAACCAACCCCCGAACCCTAGATCTTTCCCCGCATTGTGTTTACGATGCAAAATAGGTTTTCCCTCTTTTGACCTTTTCCTTCGGATAAATCAAAGAGCGGTTGTGAATTGAATTGCGATTCAAACTCATTAATAGTTTGTGATCCTATTTCCACCGCAACACTAGCTAACACAAATTTCAGATCCAAACCACATGTGTGAGCTCACCCTTTCATTTCTTATAAATAGAGGGTTGATTTGCTTTCATTTCGAAGCTTTGAAAGCCATAGAAACTCTAAAACCATTTGAACCCGATACCTCAAAAAACCAGTCAATCATTTTTTTGATTCAAGCTCTTTTAGCTTCGAATCTTCGCCCAGAATCACTCACTGGCACCTTTTGAAGCTAACTCAACCATTGTTGTGCTTTGAACTCACCTGAATTAATCTTTACATTTCCACCATTGTTGACCTTCGAAGCTTCAACTGGAAAGGTAGTTACACGTAACAATTCTGAGCAAACAAGACACCGATGTGTTCATCTTGATTCGCTGATTAAAAGCCCTCATCTACCTAGATTTATCTTTTGATTTAGTCATTAAGTTTTACTTTGAAGAACTAGGGTTGTTTGTGTTCTTGAGCAAATTCTCTCTTCTCAAAGAAACCCAATTGCTCTGATTCAGAGAGACATGAACGATGAAGCGTTTGGAAGCTAAATCCATGGTTGATTCGTGCTAAAAACATGAGTTCATGATGTTATAGAAATTGGATGGAGGTTAAAGACGAAGCCAGTTCGCGTGTGATCATGGCAAATTCAAATCATTCCTCCAATAGCAGTGTGCTAGCACATTTTTTTTAAAATTTCCTCGCCACTGGCGCCTTTTTCAAAAACTTTTTCTATTTTATTTTTTATTTTTTTTAATAACTTTTCAGATTAATTTCTGATTGGTCCTTTGACCTTTTTGACTCCATTTTTTTTCATAATTTCATAAAAATATTTTCTACCACACATATTTTTCCATAATTTTTAAAAATCATTTTACATTTAATTCATATTTTCTCTTATTTTTCATTTTCAATTTTATTTTTGATCATTTTCAAATATTTTTGCATCCAACTTTTAAGATCCTTTTATTTGCAATATTTTGGACTTCTAATCATTTTCTCCATCATTTATTTTACATTTTGATCCTTTTGAATTTTCCATTTAATTTCCATTTTAAACCACTTTTAATTCATTTCATTTTGTTTTTTATTCATGTTATTGATACTTGTGTTCTGGCACTTTATAATTGTTTGGTTGATCATGTCTCCAACATCTCAAATATTTGATTGATCATCATTTGGTTGATTGAACCTTCTTTGATTCAAACATGTTGATGGATGATCATTTGATCATCTGTGACACTTTGCATCATAGATAGGTTATCTCTTAGGTGATTCTACTTTGAGGCTTTGGATTTTTGTTAGATGATCCCTACATTATGGCCTTATCTCTCTTCTTCTCCATCTCTTCTTCTTTTTGTTTAGACTATTGTGTTGCATTTCTTTAGGAGAATCACTTTGTATCATTTCTCTAGCATGTTTGAGCATATAAATTGTTATTGACTAGCCTCAAATAGTTGAGACTTCTACATAAGTTCACTTACAATTGTTTAACATAGTACTAAATTATTCTGACTTGATTAGATTCTCATTAACACTAACATTGACTTATATATTGTGTTAACATCTAACATTTATTTTATACTTTTTGTTATGGTGAGAATCGGATATCAAGCTATTGTATTAACTTGAATCACAAATCATAAAATATCACCACCGATCTTTAAATTATCTGAGGGAAGGGGAAAAGAAAGAATAACCCATAAATAAAATGCAAAGCAAAAAGCAAGGCCTAAAGCTAAGCAAAGAGAGATCAAAGGTACGAGAATTGGTTATACTAAGGGAAGGTATTAGCATCCTAAGCATCTATAATACTCTACAGGAACCTCTTGAAATATTTGTGTTTTGCTAAAATTGTTTGCTAAAGGTAAGGATGGGTAAGAAAGAGAAAAGGTGGAAAAAGAAAAAGGTAGCTCGCTAGGATCGTCGCAATCCTATGCCTACGTATCCTTAATAGGAAGTTAGAGCAATCGTAGTTCAGAACTACAATGTAAAAAAAGAAAAGTGTGAAAAAATAAAAGGTTGGGAAAACAGAAAAGTGTGAAAAAAGAAAAGGTTGCTCGCCAAGGATCAGGGTCTTGTGCCTACGTGTTCTCAAGAGGAACTTGAGAAATCAGAGTATTCGTAGTTTGTGGAACTACAAATTGTCAGGTTCTAAGAACCAAGAACAACTAAGACAGGTAAAGAATAAATAAGAGACACGCACAATGACGATAAGTCAACATACACTCTCTTCCCTTGGATTAGGTCAATAAGGAACAGAAAGCAACAGATACATGGAAGAACATCATGTAAATAGCAAGCAGATAAGACACGGACACAGTACATGGAAAAGCCTCATGTATGGTCAGACATATAAGATATCACAAAATACACATGGCAAAATATCATGGTATCAGACAACAAAAGTCAACAGAAATACACAGAAAAGTATCATGTATAACACACAAAGATACGCGGCAAAGCATCGCAAATAAAAACCCACAAACAATCACGGCAAAGCATCGTGAATCAAACAAAAAATGCCCAAAACATGGAAATAAAACAGTCACAAATAGAATCAGGCAACGAACAAAATTATTAATCAATTTAAATATAAATATTTAACAAGATTAACTAATAATTTAATTAATCAAATTAAATACAAATATTTAAATTAATTAATAATTACAACATATATTTTTGCATTTTCAAATATTTAACAATTAACTAATAAAAGATAAATAATTAAAAATCTTTTTTTATCTTTCCAAATAATATACAAATTAAATAAATAAATAAATAAATACTTAAAACAAAATGATATAAATAACTAATCGAATCACTAAACAAAGCTATTTAGAAGAAACAATAATTGTGTACCTTGTGACCGCCACTTTTATCTCCCAAACATGATTCCAAAATAAATGAATAATAAATTAATGCTACAATAAAAGACAAATTGACTCCTTACAACAAAAGACAAACAATTACTTTCCGAAACTTAAACCAAATTTTATGAATATATATATATTAAAAAATGATTAATAGTTAATAAAAATAATAGTAAATAGATGAAACATAAAAAAGTTTGTAATAGAGAAAAAATATTAGTAATAATAATAGTAATAATAAACTAAATAAATAAAGTAACAAAAAAAACCTGATAAAGATTAGATGAGGGAGTAGTGTGTCTAGATTGAGGATGATGTTTTATGTGAGATTAGAGGTACCATGAAGAAAAAGAAAATGTAGGTGGTGGTTTATTATCGGGAAATGAAGGTGAGTTATTCATATCATGTAAGATATTGTGTATGAAAGAGTGATAATAGAATATGGTGGATAGTGAGTTTTTAGTTTATGTGAAAGTGTGAGGGTGATGGGAGTATGAAAAAGTAGTATAATTTATGTGGTTTTAAAGAGAGAAAAGTAGTAAAAAGTGTGTAGTGTAAGTTTTGTGTGGTGACGTGATGGCACATAACATGTGGAAGGAGGAAATTATGGGAAAGTGGTTATGTAGATGGGAACTCAAGCAAATCACTTTTAAGAAACTAATTTGACAAGTTTCTAAAAAAAAAAAACTTATGAGACTTATTTGACAAGTTTCTAAAAAATAAATAAAATTTATAAGACTTATTTGACAAATTTCTAAAAAATAAATAAAATTTATGAGACTTATTTGACAAGTTTCTAAAAAATAAATAAAATTAAAACTAAAATTTAAAATTGAAATTTAAAAAATTAAGTATAAAATAAGAAAAGGTATTAACTAACAAAAATAAATAAAACTGATTAATTAAAAAATATATTAATTAAAAGTAGAAATAAAAACGGTAAAAAAATGAATAATTGGACCGGTATCGAAGTAGTCAGAAAAATAAAATGAATACACCAAAATGATAAGCGTAAAATATACGATTCAGAAAAATACAGCGTTTGGTCAAATTTTGAAATAAGTTTTACACGCTAAAATGGTTTTAACTGTCCAAAAATGTGACTGAAAAGTGATCGAAAAATTTAAATGAGCACGTCAGGTTAAACTACGTGAAACGTAGATTAATATCACTGACGTTTGCAAGCTCTATTTTAAATATTTTCTTCCACTGATTTTACGCACAGTTGACTTTTAGTTTGACCGATTCGAATGTAATTCTAAAAAGTTTATTTCAGCAGATAAATTGGGTATTATGCAAGATGCAAGACATGATAAACAGCACAAATGATGCAAAAAGATGTGGGATCTTAGAGTCAAAAATTAGGGTGTGACACTTTTATATTTATGTCACTTACTTTTATGCCTTTGCTTTTACATCATTTTACATTCATTTTCATTTACATTCTAGTTGTTATTTTTGCTCTTTATTGCTTTCTTATCTTAAAAGGAAAAAAAAACATCAAAAAATGGTTAAAACACTAAAAAAAACATTAATATGCTCTTGTGGACTTTGTGTTACTATCCCTTGCTTGAGTATTTGGAACTTGGCCTTTAGGACTTAGTGTTTCCCTTTGCTTGGAATCATATTAGGACCGTGTGATTCATCTGAGACATAATGCTTCATAAGAGACTTTTTAATCCTCAATTCAAGACTTGGATGCTCTTTATGGATTGGTGACCTTAATTGTTCATCTGGTTTTTCTTTGATATTCATTTGTATCTATTGCTTGTTCATCTAGTGGCTCAATCCTAAGTGAAAGGAATGCTTGTTTTGACCAATGTCAAATGCTTGCCTCTTCTTGTGGTTAGTACACTTGCACGCACAAAGGATTTCTTTTGAGATACCTAACAATGAGACCATTTATTTTATGATTTAGGATAGTTTCTTCATCTCCTTCCCACTTCTTAAATATTCAAAACTTTTCCCTATTTCAAATCCTTCTTGTTTTCAAACTTCACACCTTTTTCTTAATAAACCTTGACTTTGTCAAGTGATCCAGAAAATATTTTCTCAATAAATGCGAAAATACTTAAGCATTTTCAAATTCTTTTCAAACTCTAAAAAGACAAACCTCGTCAAACTTCTTTTTGTGTCTTTATGCACTTTTTTTCTTCAAGAGTCTTTTTCAAAACACTAGATGTTAGTCATTCTTGCAGTGATGCAAACAACTATACTTCTACAAGATGTTGAGAAATAATTGACATTTCCACTTGAATGTTGAGATTAGGGCTGGAAATGAGTCGAGTCGAGTCGAACTCACCTCAGCTCGTCTCGACTCGTTAAGAATTGTTCGAGTTCGAGTTCGAGTTCGAGTTCTACACAAACTTTTTTTTAAGCTCAAACTCGACTCGTTATAAGTTCACGAACAGTTCGGTTCATCTCATTAGGTTCAGCTCACATGATTCACGGACTTAAAAACTATTTTTTTAAATATATATATTTTTTAGTATATTTGACATTTTAAATAAATATATTTTTAAAAAAAATAAATGTCAAAATAAAATAAAAGTTATCATATTAAAATTTAACTTTATCTTCGAAATCTACTAATTCAAAACCTACACAACTTTAAAGAGATACATTTGAGAGTCTAATTCAAAAACTACTAAATTGAAGATTAAATTTGTCTAAGATTTGGAGTAAATATTTAAACATAATCTTAAAGATTGTATAATTCTTGTCATATATAATCGAGTTGACTCATGAACCTAACGAGTCGAACTATGTATAGTTCAAGTTCAGCTCATTTAGTTAACGAACTTAATTTTTTGCTCATACTCAACTCATTTGGTTCATGAACCTAGTTCAACGATTTAATTGTCAAATCGAATTTCGAACTATTTTCGAGTTGGTTCGGTTCATTGCCAGCCCTAGTTGAGATGTACTTGTGAGAAAGTTCAAATAAAATTTCTACATATGAAGATGATGTAAATGCTCATTTCCTATACTTGTGGGTAGTAAGTTGAGTTTTCCACTTGAATACGAAAAAATATCTTTTCAACTTAAATCAACCAACAAACAACCCATCTTTATATAAACACAAATTAACAGGTGGTTCCCATTGAGTACAACGGATGTGAGGGGTGTTAATACCTTCCCCTAGCACAACCAACCCTCGTACCCAGATCTCTCTATTTTTAGCTTTTTTTTTATTTTTTGTGGGTTTTTCTCGACCTTTTCCATTTTTCGTTTGGAAACAATAAAGTTTGGTGGTGACTCTTGCTTTTCGAGTTAAGTTAATTAATAGCTTAATCTCAATTATTTTTCCCGCCGTGACAACTGGCAACTTTGCTGGGGAAAAACTCCCTAAAAGGGTTAAGCCTATCTTGTTTATATGTGTTTATCATTGCTTTTATTATATTATTGCTTTTGTTTTTTGTTTTTGTTTTGGGTGCTTGGTGATCTCTCTGTGGTGAGATAAGCCCCTTACCCGGACTAGAGTGCACTTAAGCTAGGATGGTGGTATAGTCATGTCGACCTTATGGGCGTTAAGCTTTGTTAGGTTGGCATGAAAACCCCACTCAGATGAGGCCCCTTTAGAGGTACTAATTTCATGCGAGTAGTCGTAATGGCCTTATTGTTTTCGACCTGGGAGTCTGGGATTCTGAGAGACCTTTAGAAAACTTTTAACCCCTCTGACCTTTTAGGATGTAATGTGGTGACCTTCTTGGCGTGGGTCTGGAATGGTTGATACACTATACTACACTCATATGAGGTTCTCTTGAGAATATTATTGGTCTAAGAACAAGTTGTTAAACCGGTAATATTCGAAAGATGGATTTATGACTATGGGAACTTTTTAGAACCCGATTAATGTTCGAGATCCAAAAAAATAGAACATACCCTGTGGGATGGTTGTTACCCTACCCACCTGGCTCCATGCTCGTGACGTCAAACCTTTGAACCCACCATGTTTGTGATTGTTGCACAGTCATGCACCCATGCATTCATAAACGTCTCTTTTCACCTGGTTTTCAAGGAACTTACAAACTTTACTTGCAAATATCGTAGGTAATTTGATCATAGACTCTGGAAGGAGGTTCGCTATCAGTTCCATTTCAAGTCCTGAATTGAAAGATTTGAGGAAGTTAGGATCTTTGGTGGCTTGTCCTTCTGATTTCAAAGACCGGTACAAAAGACTTCTGAATGTGTTGAATACTGATCCCGAAGACGGAGTTCTGAAAACCTTGGTCTAGTTTTATGATTCAGCATATAGGTGTTTCACTTTCCTAGATTATTAGTTTGCACCTACTTTGGAGGAGTATTCTTATCACATAGGATTTCCTGTATCATATCAAATATCGTTTAGTGGTTTAGAGAAGATTTTTAAGTCTCGTGTCATTGGAGGAGCCGTGCACATAAGGAAAGGGGAGATTGATGCTAATCTTGTGACTAAAGGAGGTATTATTGGTCTATCTTCTAAGTTCTTCATGGAGAAGGTTGTTATTGTTGCTAGTGTGGGGAGTATGGTTGCTTTCGAAGTCGTTTTCGCTTTGTTTATCTATGGTATAGTTCTGTTTCCTAATGCTGATAATTTTGTGGACATCAATGATATTTGTATCTTTGTGATTCGGAATCCAATTCCTACTTTACACCTATATAAAGTATAATAATACTAATTAAAATAATAGTAAAGTAATTATATATAAAGTAATATATATAAATTATTTTATATTATTCATTTATTGCTATTTCAACAATTATTATTATACTTTATATGTTTAAATTAGGTGTAATTATAATTTTGGTCTTTCTATTTTACTTGACTCACAAAATTGTTCCCTCTATTTTAAATTTAAACAGTTTTGGTCCCTTTATTTTAAACTTAAACAGTTTTGGTCCCCCTCTCATATTTTTTAACTTAAAAATAACCATGTTTTTATTTTTTAAATGGCAATTTACATGTAAAACATAATAAATCATCGTATATAAACCTATTATTGTACTTTGCAGATAAAAATATAAGTTAAAAAATAAAATTTTCATCAATTTTATATTAAAAAATTTAAGAGTGAGACTAAAACTATTTGAATTTAAAATAGAGGAACCAAAACTATTTAAATTTAAAATAGAGAGACTAATTTCGTGAATCAGACAAAATAGAGAGACCAAATCTGTAATTTAGTCTTTAAATCATTTAGCATGAATTTTAATAACAGTAGTTTTTACATATTAGTTATGTCCGGCTAAAATATTAGAGTTTGAAATGTGGGGATTGTTGTTTCAACTGTACTTGCATTTAAGTCGCAAATTAAATAATTAAATTGAGATTTTTTTTAGAACTGATTTTTTAACTAATTTTAAATCAAAATAATTAACATGAAAGTGTAATTTAGAGATACTGGTTCAGTTTCGAATGAAAGAAACTTATATTTGACTTAGGTGAAAATTCAGATTTTAAGTTAAGTGATATGTGAAAGCAATGCTTTCTTTAAATTGCAAAAATAAATGTTTTCAAAAATAGATTTTAAGAGCATAAATGGATACGCGAAAGCGGGCGTTTATGAACTTAAAATTCGGTGTTAGACGAGCGAAAGCCGGTAAACCCTTTAAAATTATTTTTCACTTTAAACAACTTTTTAATTAAGTAAAAGTAATTAATTTTCATAAACAAAAAGCTTTGCACTTAAACACGATGAACACGCGAAAGTTGCACTATATATTTTAAGATAAAGTTTGGTTTCGGATGCACGAAAGCGAACAATTCATTTAAATTAATTATTTTTATTAAGAGAAATATCATCCCGAATTAATTAATTAACACGACGCTTTTGTGAGTACCATTAATCGATGCAAGCCACATTCAGGTCTCCGTTTTATTAAATTTTGAAAAACCAAATAGTTTTAATTTCCTCTTACCACATTTCATCACCTTAGATTTACATAGAAACAGTAGATAATGGTAGGTTGATATTTGGTGCATGTAGAAATGATAATCTTTTATATTACCATGATATTTTTGTGCACTTGCAGACGTGATCAGAGATTATGGCATAATTCTTCCTAATGGGGTTCCTTCTCATATTTCTGGAATTTTCACTAATCAAAAACATGATATTATGTTTGGCGAAACTGATATTGGTGTTCCTCTAGGTCTGTTGAATTTTAGTAATAAGTTGTATGTCAAGAAACATGTCTCAGACATTGTTATTACTGATGAGACCCAGGAAACCAATATTGGAGATCAAGATGTTGATACATATTTGTTGGACATCCAGTCCGACATGTTGGATACAGAGTCTCAAATTTCTAAGGAGAATGATGATGTGACCCTTGAGGATAATTTTGTGAATGATGATTATCATGTCCATGAAGATGTTGAGTTTGATATTGTTATAGCCCATGTTGGTGTTGTTAATAACCGTAATGATTAAAAAAATTGCATCAAAAAGAAATAAGGATCATGCAGTAGAAGATGTGGAGAAAGATGTTGAGACATTGTGTGAAGATACGGGAAGTAATAATGAAAGATTATTGGTTAAAAAGTACAGAGGGTGTGTGTTCCCCTTGCAAGGGCATGGAGACTCAGACGCCTTAGAAGGTATATCATGATTTGATAAGTGAGGGATTTCTCACAAATGTGAAAAGTCTTGTATGGTGTTTGTTGAGTTTGTTTTAGGGACAAACTCATGTGAGGTGAGAGGCCATGTATGGTGGTCGGTGTTGCTAGAGTGCGTGTGGATAATTGGCTTGATAAGGTATTAGGGATATCGGGAGCGTGATGCTCTCTCAATAGTGGGATGTATATGTGAATGAGATTTTGTCATTTCTCCCTTCGGAGAAGGTGTATTTATAGAGGCCTCGTGGGCCTAAGGGTTTTCTTGAAAAGGGTCGTCGCCCACCTAGTCATAGGTGGACTGTTGAATCCCTGTTTCCAAGGGAGTCGTAGGTCAGTTAATTATTTTGACTTCCCTCTATCCAAAACATGTCTCATCCCATGTTTTTCCTACATGGGTGAGGAAGACTTAGGGTCGAGGTGATACCTCCCCTTGGGTGGTGTCACGTTTCCACCTTCACCTACAGTCCCCAAGGCATCGCCCTAGTCAAGGACTTTTGCAAATATAACACTACATAGTTCCTCAGGAACGATACATTCGACTAAGGGGGAAGTATTTATCACATGGGGAAATGAGAGTATCCTGAGCGCTAGTACTTTCCATTGCGAGACTTCAGTTGTCCTTTAGGAGTTAAAAACTCGAGTATAATACTTAATAGCCTAACTGGTGAGGCGCTGAGTCTCTATGGCGTAGTAATATGTGGCTCAAAGTTGACGAGACACTAAGTCCCTCAGACAAGGACTTAATTAGCTTGAAGGAGCTAACTTCCTCAAATAATGTATGGTCCGGCTGAGGGAACATTGAATCCCTCAGGCGAGGCGTGTTGACCTTTTAGGCGGGACTTTCGTCGAGCCCTCTAGCATGAACGGAAATCAAGTCTCTAGGGCTTAATACAAGTTGCACATCTTAGGCGTGATTTATTAGAAGTAACCCTACCTAAGGGGCGCTAAGTCCCACAGGCTTATTAATATGTGGCTCGGCTGACAAGACACCAAGTCTCTCAGGAGAGGATTTAATTAGCTTGAAGAAGCCAGGTTCCTAGAATATTGTATGGCCCGGCTGGGGGAAAATTGAGTTGACATAAAAAATTTGGAATATATGGAAGACATCTAAACGGTTTTTCATCAAAAATAACTAAGTACATCGTGAAAAATCATCGATGAAGTTTATGAAGTAATAATATCCTAAAGTTGACTTGACACGACTAGAAGCTCAAATATCATAATGAACTAAAGAAAAAGGTGACCCAACACTTCTATTTACTCGTTGACAATAGGTGTGACAAGTATGTTTACCTAGTTAACATGACTGACACTTAAATAACAAAAGCTTAGAAAAACTAGGAACTAAAAGACGAATTTTATTAAGTCTAGAATGACTTAAATATTTATGTGTAAGGCTTTGAGAAGCAATATAAGCACATGCCACAGATGGTGATAGATGATATAATCCTCCAGGCTCAATCCATGTTCCAATTGTTCGTCTTGTACATCAATCTTGGACATAAACGAAATTATTAATAAACAGAACTGAACAATCAAAAGTACAAGTGAGCTTATTAAGAGATATTAGATTGAAAGGACAACCAAGAATATATAACACGAAATCTAAAGACAAATTTGGAAGTGGGTGTGTCTGACCAAGACCTTGAACTTTGATTTTAGAGATATCTGTCACAATGACAAAAGGCAAAGAATCTGAATAAGACAAGTGAGATAAAAGAAATTTAGTATCAGTCATATGATCCTAGGTACCAGAGTCAAGGACCCAAGGACCAAGGGAGGGGGTGTAGAGACAAAAGTTAAAGGATTACCAGATTGAGCAACGGCGACAGAAGATGATGGTTGATGGGTTGCTTTGAAATGAAGGAACTCAGTGTAATCAGTGACCGGAATAGTAACTTCTTTGGTGATAGTTAGTTCAGCAACATCAACAACCCTAGGTTGTCGTTGCTGTTTTCTTTCCTTTGTATGACATTTAGCTATCTCGCACGGGATGAGCGAAACTTTGGTAAAAGTAACAGAATCGGTGGTGGAGTGATCTTCTATGAGAGTTGATGGCTAAAAAGGGTGCAAACAAGGCCGCTCAGTGGTGGGGAGAACAACGACAGTCGCGACGAACGCAAAATAAGGGTTGTTTGAACTATAGCATGATTTTTCATGAGTTGAAACTGAAAACTAAGATCAGATCTGCAACAGGAATAAGGATATGAGTGGGCGGCGAAAAGTTCGTCGAATCGATTGTCGGACGCGCGGTGTAGGACGTGGCGTGTGAGGCCCGCACGCGAAGGTTATAGCGACACATAGGGTCGCATGTTGTGGTGGTTTCTGGCAATTCTCTAGGGATGGGCCAGATCAGAGCAAGCGCTTTCATCTACGGGGTTGGTGTGTTGGAAAATTGTCGGAATCAATGGCGGTTGTGGTAATCAGAGAGTTACTAAATTTTGATGTCAAAATGAGTCAGAGTAGTGTGTGGAACGCAAACCGAAGTTAGGATATGGTTTGCCAAAAAAAAATTATCACCGACAGACAATGAATCAACAGGGTAAAACACTTGTCTCTCAATAGATTATTAATACCATGTTTACAAGAAAGTGAGAGACATTTGAATAAAACTGTGTACGAATAGCACTACAATAATTGTATTATATAGTGAGATTTACAATTTATTGTATTAATTACATAAAAAATAAGCTATAGGATATTCTATTATATTTTAGATAGGCTAAAGAATATTCTACGTACAAATATTGATTTTTAACATGATTCTTCGTAACTATAAGAAATATTTTATGTACAAATATTGATTCTTAACATGATTGTTCATAACTATGTCTTTTATGAACACACCAAATACATTGAGATTGATTGTTATCTCATTCGCTATCATCTTCACATGAAACTATTACTTTATCGTTTTTCTCTCTCTGTCTTTACAAATTGTTGAGTTGTTCACGAAAACACAATCTATTAAAAGTTTTTCGTTTCTTGATTGACAAACTCTAGATATTTCCTACTCCATGTATCACGAGTTTGAGAAAAAAAATAGATAATACTCACTCTGATCTTATTTACAAGACTATTTTTTGAATTAATTAAATAATTAATGTATCTGATAATAGATTAACCAAATATATTAATTATCGAAGGAATCTAAAAAAATAACTTATCTTATAAATAGAATCAGAGTGAATATTATATTAAAGGGTGATTAGTATTTTAATATTTAGTATTTGTAACTTTCTATTATTTTATATTGTGATACTTGTAGCCAGATTGTCTTCTCTTTCTATAGGTGGTGCTACTTTACACGAGTTACGTTTTTGTGCAACCTTGACTATCATGAAGAAAATTCCCTTCTACTCTATCTATCTAATGTGAAATGAAATCTTCAAGGTTGTTGGTTTCTTGAGACCGCAAAATCTTTCTCAGCATAAATTAAGCCCTATCTCACACGTCAACATCAAAATAATATTTAATTCTCATGCACATAGACATACTATAATTCTTATCAAGCTTTACCTATTTCTTCCATCACTAGGTCACTTGGTCTATTCATATTATAGACCAAGATCTCTAAATTATAGATGTTTAGGCGTAGCTAACTAGCTCTTGACCATACTAACTAATGGTTTTCAACTTGGTTTCAAGCTAGCAAAAGTTACTAGTCTTCAAAGATTGGAATTTAAAAAGACACCATCATAGATCAAATTTCACAGCACTAGGCAAAGTTCATACAAGCAACCCTCAAAGACCTTATTGGCTGTAATCAAAAGTTTAAACCATACAATTTTTTTATACTTTTTGCTTTAGAGGCAAGCAAAACACCATGATGATATTCGCAGTTTGTGGAGTTCTAAAAAGTAAACATCCTAGATATGGTCACATTATAAAATTGCACAAATAAATAAACCAAAATACTAGTACATGTAGTTCAAATATTTTTAGTCATTGAGGAACATTAGCATAGTTTACAAGGACACATTAAACAAAGCTGAAAATTAGTGAAATTGTCTGAGATATAGTATCTCTGGTACTTTAAAGTACTGACATTAACTTAATATATAATATATATATAACTTAAACAATAATATAAAGTTCAGTATCTTGATTATGATTTTGCCATCAGACAAAAGACCAGTTGATGAACATAAATGCTAGACAGTGATTGGCATCATCATCGTTAAGAACTTTCCATGCAATGGCCTGCTCATAAGAAACTGGCCTATTCATGCTTGACACACATATCCCTGCTGGCAGATAAGCATAACCCTGTAATAGGAAAATTAAAATAATTTAGATTTAATAATAAAAAATTGCAAAGAGTGATGCATTAATCTAATAAAATAAGCACTTTTGTTACCTGTTGCATTATCTTGGAGAATTCAGAGCAAAGAATCTTTCTGCCAGCTTCATCAAGTACTTTATCCAGCATTATATCCTGAAGTGCAACTAGAGTTGTTTCAAGCATATCTAATCCAGCTTGGTTTGCAAAGGTGAATATTGGAGATGCCTGCAATAATATTCATAAAAGTCAGTAGAATACTCAATGAAGAGATTATAAGAAAGACACTCTGAAAAATTACACTGCATATTTTCAATGGAGAGTTTAAAGAGAATAGTGATTACAGTTGTTTTCACAGAACAGCACATGATTGCATCAGAATGGTGCCAAAGTTGCTTTAAGATTGCATCACTAGCTGTAGACTCAACACGGAAAAGCTCAGCACCAGTGTGCATCCTAAGAAAGACACATCATAAACAATAAGACCTCAAAACACAATTGAGAACGCTAAAATTTTAAATTATGGGGTATGGAAACAAACCTGTAGCTTCTACAGACCCATCGTGCTAAAGCATGCGCTTCAGGTGATCCAGGTAGAGATTTTGGACCAAGCTGGGGACCTTGGCGAGACGGAGCAATAGCCATGGCAACCCTCTGAACAGATCCAACAACACTTCGTACATACTGACGAGCCATGGCAGCAACATTGTCACGCAGATGATTCTCAAAGGTAAACTGAAATGCGATAGTAAGGACAGATCTAAGGTTGTATCCATCACCGCCTTCCCCAGCTGCTCGAGCATTACTAGATCCCACTTCAAGTGTTGATGCCAAATCCAATGTCCTTGATGTTGCCGGACCATCCTGAGAAGCACAACGATTTAACACATCAACATATCAAACGGGAGAAATTATCAAACAAACTTTCAATTAACACATTGTTAAATTCATACAAGTCGTGGTTGTATGATGATACTTACTGATTTAGGATCCAAGGGAATAACACGAAAACCGGAAGGAAGCAAAAGTGCATCATCAGCAAAGGATTCGTCTATTGGTGCAAACACAAGTTGAGCACATGCTCCAATTGAATTTTCATCAATTCCACTACACAGCTGCAACAAGTTTAATCCACATACGGTAAGTAAAGCAATAGTTGCAGAATTAAATACCTTATCGGTTACAAAGGACATGAAAGTGAACCAGACATTCAAACAACTTTACCTGTAACAGATACATATCACGTGCCAATGCAACATCTTCTGGTGTAAATGCATGACCCTCTATACGAACAACCTCTAGGAACTGCACCAGTGTAAAGGATCACAAATGAGCACATATTAAGGGAATAGAATATGATATAGATGAACAAATAGTTAAGATAAATACCTCTTCGTGCTCAACTGTGGGAGCAAGAGGTAAAATGACCTGGCTGCTGGGAAAGCCACCGGGTCTTGCACATGGAACTGCATAGGGGCTAGATTTGAGACAAGCAGCAGAGTACGCATCAACACCATAATCAGCCCATTCCGATCTATGTTCCCGCAAAAATCGAACAAGCAAAGCAGGAGGAACATTCTGTGGAACACCGTTGAAAAGAGACCGGTAAAAAGATCAGCAGGTTCTTCACATTTCCCAAATAGGTAACCATGAGGAGCATCTAAATCCATATTGTCTATGAAATTGTTTGATTCAGTTACCTGCAGCAGCATTGATGCCTTGGCACACAAGACACCACCTCCAAATGCTGGGAACATCGATGAATTGTAATTAGACCCCAAAAACTTGTTCGGAGAAGAGTTCACAGAAATTGTCACATCTTCAACGCCATCATTTCCCAGCAAAGACCAACCGTCATCAACAAATCCATTCACAGCATCATTAAACCCTCTGAAAATTTACGACAAATAAATTACACTTAGTAAATTGAATCAAGTGTGAGAAAATAAGTGAGTAATTCATATGCCAAACTTCATAATAGTTTCTAAAAACATCATATTTGGGGTTTACCTGCAAAGTCTCTGACTAAATGTCCTCAAAACAGCAGGTTGGCGCCCGCCACCATACTGAATTTCACCACTAGACTCCTGTGCTATTTGTCTTACATGTTGCAATGCCTGTTAAGATGAGTTTAAATGAATAAGTTTCAAAGAGTGACGTGATGTGTTGTGTAAAATCTACACATTTAATTAGTCTTACTGCAATAGTCAGTTTTTGAGCCAAGATTTTAGAAGATTCATAGAGGGGCCTAAGTACTTCAGGAACACTCCAAACCTGCAAAAAACAATATTACAAACTGAGAACTAAAGGTTCAAAAACATGCAAGTTTCAAAACCAAGTTGAATTTTGCTTGACCCTTACATCTAAGTCGACGTGATCAACAATATGAATAATAGATCCACCACCCTCGCATGGTCTAATTAGAAAACCACTCGGAAGCATTTCAGCCCTCACAAAATTCGTCGGAGCAGGCCCCGTTGGACCACCAGTTGAAACATTCAACGACCTCTCACATATCTGCCAGTATATTCATTATAGTCAGTTATGATTAAATGTTATAAAATTTCAATTAACTAATTATTTGGCAATAACAAAGTAGATTCTAAATTGTACCACAAGACTTCCATCTTCCAAACTAGTAGTGTATCTTAGAGTCCAAAAGTCTCGAGCTGCAGCCAATGTTGTCGGCGCATATGTCTGATGTGCATCAAAAACATAAGTCGGTAACTAAAGCACTATTTTAAATATAAATAAAAATAAACTGCATTAAAAGTTCTGTTAGAATATATTACCTGCATATACAAAAGCTCTATTGTACCACCACCTCCAGTGGGGACAATATTCAAAACATCAACACATCGACAGTCACGATACCATGACAGACGATCTTTAAGAATCTCGGCAACCTATAACAAAATAGTCACAGAAAAGTTAGTCATTAAAAATGACAAGTAACATATTTTCATTTCACAGTATCAAGGAAGAGACAAATAACCATAAAATTACAGAAAATTACCTTAGTGGGTTCTAGACTCACAAGGCCGCAGGCACGTGCCGCTATCCCACTACAATTGCGGGAAACAGCAACAATACCAATAGAATCCGGACCAGGCTACATATGCATACACCAAAAAATAAATCAATACAAACATTCAAATTTAATAATGAAGAAAATTGTTGAATTGGTCACATATTATACCTTCATCCCAATCATCTGGACCCAGTCGACAGCAGTTCCAGTAGCCTTAGAAAGAAACTCTGCCAGGGTCTCCTGAGCCACAGCAAGGAGACTAATTGAACAAAGAAACAATGAATCTTGTTAACAAAGAAATGAAAAGAAAGACTTAACATCAATAGAATAAGAAAAAAAACAATGTGTTACTAACCCAGCTGGGTTGTTGGCGTCCCTTTGAGGACGCTGATGTGGGTTTTGCTGTTGGTTTTGACCACTCATTACCACAGAATCACAGCTATTGTCTGTGGTAGTTGCAGCAGAAGCCTGTTAAACAACACAGCAATTATTGCATGTGACTACCTAATAATAAATTGCAATTAAGTTTTAAACATTTGCTTAGGCGTCTAATGAAAACTCAAACAAAAAGGAACAGTGTCTTACACTAACAGTGTGAATTTGTTGCTTCATGTATCCATTCTCATAAACCAGATGAGAAACTTGCTTCTGCAGACGGTCATTCTCTTCCATTAACAGCTTGTTCATAGCAGACAGTTTTCTATTCACTGTCTGCAAACGACAAGCTTCCTTTCTTTGCTTCTCACGACACCTGCACAAGCAATTAAGCAAGCACATTGTAAGCAAAACTAACACGACCAAAATTAGACCATTATAAACCTAATTTAAGAAACTACATTCATCATTTAATGCAGAAAGCTACATTCAAAATTATAGATCATGAAAGCCAATGAAACATGCAAAAGTGGTCAACAACTTCACAAGAAACAAACAAAACAATGATTTGAAAACACATATTAAGCCTAAAAATAACTAACCAAAAGAAGACTAAAACAAACAAAAAATAAAATCCCTACAAAATATTCTCTTCAAACTCTTTCTTGTTACCTTTTACATGTTTCAAAATGTGGAGTGATTAAACAAAAAAAATACTAAAAACACAAAATAAACACCCTGCAAGTAATTTTCATTCAAGTTCTTTTCTTTCATAATGACAAACAAAAATCTATAAATGTTATACAAAAAATAGAAAGAATGAACAAAAAAGACTAAACCAAACCCCACAAGTTATTTTCTTTCAAAGTTCCTTTCTTTCATAATGACAAACAAAAATGCACCTAAAAGTGAAAACATTTTTTAACAAAGCTTCGTCAAAACAAAAGAAAAAAAAACAAAACTTTAACATTTCTGAAAGGTTCACCTTCTATTCTGAAACCAGACTTTGATCTGTTTAGGTTCAATGTTAGAGAGAATAGGACACTCCCTAATGAGCTGCTGTCTTCTCAAAGAGCTAGGCTTAGGACATTCTGTGTAAACTCTCTCCAAAGCTTCAACTTGTTCAGGAGTGTACCTCACATACTTACCAGCATCCATTTGGTTGTTAGCGTCTTTATGCATAGAAAGTGCCATCACCACTCACACAAAGGAAGAAAAGAACAAAACAAAAAAAAACAAAGTTGGTAGAATGAAAGAAAAAAAAACTAAGAAAGTTGTTGAAATGGCTCTTGTTCTTGTTCTTCACTGTGTTGGCTCTCTTCGTCAAGAGAGCCTTCACTATCGTTCATAGATGAGATATAGAGGTTGAGGGTGGTGAGAAATGGTAGAGAATTGAGAGAAGAAATAGAAGAAAGAGAAGGAGAAGGTTTTAGCAGAAAAAGATGAAACAATAACAGTGAAAGAAAGATGAAAGCGTTGTGTCTGTATATATAAATAAAAAAATAAAATAAAATAGTGGCAATAAATATAGGAAAAGAAAAAAGATGTGAAAGGACAAGAGAAGATAATAAGAGAGAGAGTTTTTAACGAATGGTTAATTTCATGTTTATTTGGTAAACAAAGTTTTTGTCTTTGTGTTTCTCTCTCTTGTGTGTGCAGGAAAAGGATACACAGCGGTCAGCTAGGAATACTAACAGTACTGTGCAGAGTGCAGACTCTATGTTTCTCTCTCTTCATGAAATCATGCTTTTTGAATTTCAACTTTGATTTTCATAGATGGGTGATCATGTATGCATGGATGATGGTGTATGGTAAGTACATGCATGGATCATTGTTTATGATATATGATGAGTTAATATGTACTATGGATCATTGGTTAGCTCCATTAGGTTGTTTGGTTTCACCTTTTTTTCAACAGGGAGAGATGGTACTATATGTTTTAAAATTGTATAATACTAATATTTTTAAATTATTTGTTTTCTATGTGTTGATAATAATTGTGCTTGTGATTTTTTATATTATAAGATGATTTTGATTTTTGAAATTTAAAATACTTCATTATGTTTGCAGGTAAGATTGTTAAAGAAATTGAAACTGAACTTCAATCGAATTGAATCGAATTAGAATTGAAGTTAATTAAATTGAAATTGAAAATAAAAATTATTAATAATGAAGTTTTAAATTTAAAACAAAAATCAAAAAATATGTTAAAGGTTCGCTTCTTTAACAAATTGTTTGATTTGAAAAATATTGTGTTCGGTATAATTTGGGATTTCGAAACAGTAATAATTTTGTTTTAGTTTGGTTCTGAATAAACTGAAACAGTTCGGTTCGGTTTGGTTATGACTAAATTAAAAAAGTTTAGTTCGGTTTGAGTGAATATTTATTATGATTTGGTTCAGTTCTGTTCGGTTCGAGTGAACTTTTACTATGATTTGGTTCGGTCCGATTCTATGAACTTTTAAAATGGTTTGCTTTAGTTTGGTTCGAGTGAACTTTTACAATAGTTTGGTTTTGAGTAAATTGAAACAATTTTGTTCGGTTCAAGTGAACTTTACTATGGTTGAGTTCGGTTCGATGAACTTTTACAATGGTTTGCTTCGAGTGAACTTTTACAATGATTTAGTTCGGTTTGATTCTAAGTAAATTGAAATAATTTGGTTTGGTTTTGGTTCTGCGTAAATTGAAACAATTCGGTTCGGTTCAAGTGAACTTTTACTATGGTCTAGTTTGCTTCGGTTCGGTTCAAGTGAACTTTTACTATGGTCTAGTTTGCTTCGGTTCGATGAACTTTAGTTTGGTTCGAATGAACTTTTACAATGGTTTAATTCGGTTTAGTTTGGTTTTCTCATGAAATTATACTTCAAACAGCCCTATTTGCATGTAAGTATTATTATTATTATTATTATTGTTATTATTATTATTATCATCATCGTTATTCATCTATTTATCTATTGTACTTATTAAAAAGTACAAAAGTGTGTGGTATCTCTAAATTAGTACAATAACTAGGGACCTTAGTAGTTTTATAATAGTTAGGGTAAACCCACGGGCGATGAGAGACCTTATTTGGTGGTATTTATGGTGGTGGGAAGAGGTCAGCTCACGTGAGGTGAGAGATTATGTGGTTGGAGGGCAGTGATCCCCTTGGTGAATACTTGAGTAAGCTTTAGATGATATTCAGTTTGAAAGACTAAGGGATGTAATTGGCATTTGCATGAGGAAAATCTTAGAGAAATTAAAACAAGGGAGTCGTGCAAGAATAAAAAATGAAAGTTTCTCTCTCTTATGATCATTCCAACACGTAAAATAAGGAAAATCTCTTCCAATTCAAAAGTGGAAGTATGTTTTTTAGAGAAAAATTGCTCCTAAAAGAAAGATAAGCAAATAAGTTATTGATTGTTAAGAGATTATGGATTTGCTTAAGGATGATGGATTAATTAGGATTATCTCAGACAGTGGACCTTGTTATGAGAAACTAGTCAATGAGTTCATTGTTAACATATACAATGAATGTGATGTTAAAGGAAGAAAAGAATTTAAGAAGGTGTATGTGAAAGGTTGTTGTGTAAAATTCTCTCCTGAAATCATAGACGAGTATTCAGGCAGAAGAAAGTTTGCAGGTTCTGATGATGTACCCTCTATGGACAAGATAGTTAGAGAAATAATTGTCGAACAAGTCAAGCAATGGACAAAGAAAGGATTACTCCCTTTTGGAAGCTTAAGTGTGAAGTATGTAGTGCTTAACAAGATAGATGCAGCCAATTGGGCACCCACAAATCATAGTTCATGCATCACTTATGCCTTGGCCATGCTGATTTTTCAAATAAGAATCAAATCTAAGTTGAATTTTGGAGAGTATATGTTTGACCAAACCATGAAACATGATGATTTCTATGTTGTGAAGCTTCCCGTAGATTTTTCTTGTTTAATCATTGGAATTATCTTGGTCCAACACCCCAATATTGTGCATGTTGAAGAACTTAAGATTAATAATGCAATGTCACTGACCTTTGACTACATGTTGTTTGTTGGAACACATGTTCCAAACATTATGGTGTCAATAGATAAAGATAAAGTCGTTGATAGAATTTCTCTCCTTTTACCCAAATCCATCAAGAACAATGTAATGCTTGAACTCAAGGAAGTCTCAAAATCCCTTGAAGAAACTATCAGATCAAACACCTTAAGAAAGAAAAGTGTGGATAAGTTGATTAAAATGATGTCTAAAGAAGAGGATGTCGAGGAAGAAGAAGAAGCTGGAAGTTTAGGATCCTCAAGTGAAGAAGAAGAATCAAGCTCTGAAGATTGAGGTCATCAAGCTGGAGCTATTTGTGCTATTTTAGAAGAAAGTTATTTTGAAGAATGATGTTAGATGTTTTTTTATTTTTTTTTTATTTTGGCCCTTGTATATGGGCATGTATTTTTTTTGTTCTGTAATGATCCTTTAACAATAATCCGTATGCATTATAAATATGACTTGGTACTCAGTTTGTGTTTCTGAAATAGTCTAGTTTTCTTTGTTCAATCTACGCCAAATTATGGCAAAAAAGGGAGTAATAATAATAATGATGTGTCTGCTAATGGTGTGTGCTTGCATGTATGCTTATGGTGTAAGCCTTGCATGTTATGTATGATACTGTCTACTGCTATATATGTTCTAATGTGGTGTGTGGAGTATTACTTTATGCTCTTAATTAATAGTTATGTACTCACATGCTAGAAAATCGGGTCTTCAACTATGTGAGCGTGCATGTGAGTGGGCTTCTACGTAAGTCTTTTGTTACTGATGTATGTTATTGTCGTTTGTTACTGATGCATGTGTGTATTCTTCTGAATGAGGATTTTTTTGATTTACTCTTGCACATCTTGTATAAATGTTGTAAGTTATTTTAGCCAAAATTTGTCAAAGGGGGAGATTGTTGTTCCTTCGGTTGGTTGTTTTAGGTAAAACAACATACAAGATGATTTTGTGAAGTGGGATATGATGTTCCAGCATGTGTGCATAATTTGTCCTTAGTTTGGAAGACAGATTAAGTAAATGACTTTGAATGTGTTTTTTATTGATTCCAAGAAGATTTAACATTTATGTTTTGTATCTTTTAGCAATGTGTTATTAAATAAGATAGGCTAAAAAGATTGTCCTAGACCAAATCAAATTAAATTATATCAAATCTCTTGGTGGACATTAATGAATAAGCAAATCAAATATGCATCAAATCAGATTTGTTTGCATTTAATTCAATTGATTAGACTCAACACATTGTTTGTTATATAATAAGAATCATTCCTAATGAAAAAGAACACACAAGTATTAAAATTCCAATGTTCCATGGTTTCTTCTTTGAGTCTTTGTATTCTTGTTGTTTATTGTAAATCTATAAAAAAGCCTAAATTAAATATTCAAGGCATAGAGGTAGATTTCCAATTGAGTTGTAATTAAACATCTTTATTATGTTGAAAGCATATATCACTAAGGTGGTGTTTAAGAGAAAGTGAGAGGGGTCTCATGTTTATGGGGAACCCTAAATAGAAAGACACGAGTAGTATTAGGAAGTAGTCATTGAACAAGGTTTTTGTTCATTCAAGATTAATTGTACTAATACTACTGAGGGTGGATTTCTTTTTTTGGGTTGAAAGCCCTCCAAATGTAGATGATATTGCACAGAATTGGGTTAACAATTATCTTGTGTTCTTTATTACTTTTTTCTTTAAATTACTTAGTCTGTTATAAATTGTTTTTTGTGGTACACATTGTCTAAGACACTGTACTGTGTTCAACATTTGTCATGAGAAGAACATAATTTCACAAGCTAAATAATTATTTTTTAGGCAACCAATAAATGGGTGCATTATGCCAATTAATTGGCTCATGAATTATGACCCCCAAAATTTTCCTTTTTTATGCCAACATCTATCCTATAAATAGATGTCTCTTCCCACATATTCTCATATTTTAAAACGTGAGCTTTCGTACCTCACTCTCTCTCTAAAGTATTTTTCTTTATTTTCTCTCACTAAAATTAGTCGTAGCGCTTTCGAGAAAGTTGTTTTGCAAGTGAGGGTTTTGTATTTATAGAAGGGTAATATTAAAAATTTACTATGGGAGTTTGTTTTTACCTTGGTTGAATAATTCATCCATTTAGGGATTGTTTATTTGGGTTCAAAGCTAAATCTGATAAAAGCTTGATTTTGGGGATTTAGTTACTAAGCCACTACTTCAATTAGAGATCAATTTGATGTTAAAATATCATAGGTTATTGGTTATCTATAAATCCAAGGTTTGGTTCAAGCTCATCCCGGTGTTAAAAGCTTGTTTCGGTTCCAGATTAGCCTGGTGTTAAAATTGTGAGTGCACTATCCTCTTAGATATGTTTTGAATGATATCAAAACCAGGACATGTAGTATTTTGTGTATATTGTCTATGTATAAAGGTGGATCATCATAATAGGACATTTAAAATAAGATTATATTAGATATTACAAGTAAAAACTACGATTTTTCATGAAAAATAGGTGAATGATTCGATACATAAATGTTATGAGTCATACATAATGAAAAAAATTCAAAAGCTCAAATCTGCCTCATATGCGTCAATACTAATTGCGAATGAGTTTATACATACTGCTTATGTATCAGCTCATCCACTTTATGTAGTGGCTCATCCTAAAGCTATTTTTTTTTGCAAACAGTCAGTTTTGCCCCACTTGTATTGATACAAGTTACGAATGTGTCGATACATGTTGCTTATGTATTAACTCATCCACATTATGTAATTGTTAGAACAGAGATTGGTGTTTAATATATCTCATAGTTTTGATGATAACATTAATGAAATTTTGTATAGAGAATTTATATACTCTAATTTTGTTCAAGTGTTTATTTGTTTCAGATATCAACATTAATATTATTCTGGAAGCAATAACGCCACTGAACATTACAGAATGAAAAAGCTCTGAGCGTCAGAAGTAACTCATCGGAAGACTTTGATCTGCTACAGTGACTCTGAGCGAAGCTGCAAAGAACTTGAGTAAAGAACATACGTAAAGCTTCAGAAGACTCTGGAAGTACTTAACACTGCAAGTACAGAAGCTCTGATAAGCAAGTATGCTCTGATATAGAATTTCACGCTTAAAGCACTTTGCTGCAAACTCTGATAGAGAAACTCTGATTGAGTTAACTCTAATCTGAAGAACTAAGAACATCATCAGAAGTTCTGATGCAAGGCGTTTCAAAGTTGTTGAAGAAGATGATGTTCAAATAAAGATCCGTTGGCATATTCTTTGTCATTATCCAAACGGCTCTTTCCTCATTCGTGCATAACACATGATTTCAGACAAAAAGGATTTGTCAGAACATTCCTCTTCTGAGAAAGGAAAAGTCAATATAAGACAAAAAGAACAGAATGCACAGTCTTTGAGAAATGAATTTCAAAGTACTATAAAAGCAAGACTCAGCATCACTTCAAAGGCTAACGAATACCAACGAACTTGAAACAAACTTCAAACAAATTATTCAACAAGCTACTCATACAAACTTTCTTCAAAAGCTGAATAGTTTTATTTCGTTCTAAAACTTGTGTAAAAATCACTGTTGTGATATAGCTTTTTAGAAGCACATCTTAAACACATTGTTAGTTTATCTTTTGTAAAAGATTCCTTAAGAGACCAAGTGTGGTCAGATTTCTTGAGAAGACTAAGACAGTTGTCTTAGTGGTTTACATTGTAATCAGTTTGATTTAGTGGATTAAGTCCTTGTTGAGAAAGGCAAATCACCTTGGTAGGGTGGACTGGATTAGTTTGAGTTCAAATGAACTAGGATAAAAATAATGTGTTATTTTTCTATCATCTTAATTGTTTTAAAACCCTTATTCAACCCCCCCCCCCCCCCTTCTAAGTGTTTTTCCTACCTTCAGTTGGCATTAGAGTTCCGGTTCTGTAAGTGCTCTCACTTAACCGTGACAAAAAAAAGATCATGTTGGGAAAAACTCTTAATCTATTGTTCTTGATTTATCATGGCTGCTGAAGCTTCAACTTCAACTTCATACAACAATAAATACGATGATAGAGACAGAATCAGCACCAAACCTCTCATATTTGATGGTGAGAAGTTTGATTACTAGAAAGATAGAATAGAAAGTTTCTTTCTAGGTTATGACGCTGACTTATGGGATTTGGTTACTGATGGTTATATTCATCCTACAAATGATGAAGGCAAAAAGGTTGACAGAAAATCTATGTCTGATCAACAGAAGAAGGAGTTTAGAAACCATCACAAGGCGAGAACCATTCTATTAAATGCAATATCTCATACTGAGTATGAGAAAATAACAAATAGAGATACTGCATTTGATATGTTTGAATCTTTAAAAATGACGCATGAAGGAAACTCCCAAGTAAAGGAGACAAAAGCCTTGGCGCTCATTCAGAAATACGAAGCCTTCAAGATGGAGGAATCTGAATCTGTAGAAACTATGTTCTCAAGGTTTCAGGTTCTAACTGCTGGTCTGAAGGTTTTGAACAAAGGTTACTCTACTGCTGATCACGTCAAGAAGATAATCAGAAGCTTGCCAACAAGGTGGAGACAAATGGTGACAGCGCTGAAGCTTGCAAAGGATCTGAATAAGATCACTCTAGAGGAACTGATCAGTTCCTTAAGGAGTCACGAGATTGAGCTGGAAGAAGACGAACCTCAGAAGAAAGGTAAGTCTGTTGCGTTAAAATCTAACAAATTTGCTAAAGCTTTGCAGGTTATTGAAGAAAGCTCTGAAGAATCTTCCTCTGAAGAAGATGAATTGTCTTTGCTGTCCAGAAGGATAAACCAACTCTAGAAGCACAAACAAAAGAAGTTCAGAAACTTCAAGAGATCTGATCAGCGTGGCAAATCTTCTGGACATAAGAAATCTGGAAAGAAAGACGTAGTGTACTATGAGTGCAAGGAGCCAGGCCACTATAAAAATGAATGTCCCAAACTTCTGAAAAAGAAACCCAGAAGGAAGTTTGAAAAGAAGAAGAAAGTTCTAATGGCCACATGGGATGATTCAAATGCTTCTGAATCTTCATCAAAGTCAGAAGATGAATGTGCTAATGTAGCACTGATGGCTGACGTGGAAGACCACGAAGAAACTGCTGAATCTGGATCAGAATCAGATTCAGAAGAGGTATTTTCTGAACTTTCTAGAGCTGAACTTACTGAAAGTTTATCTGAAATTCTTGAAAGCTACAGCAAGATCAAACTCAAATACAAGAAGCTTCAAAGTTGTCTTGCATCTGAGAATGATCAGCTGAGATCAGAAGTTGCTGAGCTTAAAGAAAACAATCTTAAAATGAAAAATGATTTAGAAAAAGCTTAAAAATCTGACTCAGATCCTATATCATGCTCTAAAAACATTTTAGAAGAGTATGATTATAGCTTTTAGAAGTTTCTGGCCAGAAGCCTAGACAGAAGCAAGATGGCTTCAATGATCTATGTCGTAAGCAGAAACAACAGAAAGGGAATTGGATATGAATCACCCTCTGGGAAGGATTTAAATCCAAAACCTGTTGATAAATTGATCATTAAGTATTCTCATCTGTATACTCACTTCAAATATGGTCATTTAAATGATATTAAGCACACACGTTCTGACCAGAACAAACCTGTGGTTAATAAACCAAAACTTCATCAGAACAAAGATGCCTTTAAGGGAAAGAAATTCAGAAAGAATTTCAAACCTACTAACCCCAGAGGACCCAAGAAAATATGGGTACCTAAGGACAAAATAATTTTTGTTGCAGATGTCCTTAGCAGTAAAGTTGAGACACCAATCATGATACTTGGACTCTGACTGCTCACGACACATGACGGGAAGAAGGTCTATGTTTCAAAGCCTAGAACTTAAATCTGGAGGTGACGTGAAGTTTGGAGGGAACCAAAAGGGCAAAATCATTAGCTCTGGAACTATCGGCAATTGTAACCTTCCTTCCATATCTAATGTCTTACTTGTTGAAGGATTAACATATAATCTATTGTCCATAAGTCAATTAAGTGACAATGGTTATGATACAATCTTCAATCAAAAATGTTGTAAAGCTGTGAGACAAAAAGATGGTTCAATCCTCTTTAATGGGAAAAGGAATAACAACATTTACAAAATCAATCTTTCAGAACTTAAAGTTCAAAATGTAAAATGTCTTCTGTCTGTTAACGATGAGCAATGAGTCTTGCACAGAAGATTGGGTTATATTAGTATGAGACGTATATCTCAGATTAATAAGCTCAATCTGGTTAGAGGACTTCCTCAGTTGAAGTTCAACTCAGATTCTTTTTGTGAAGCATGTCAGAAAGGAAAATTTTCAAAATCTTCTTTTAAAGCAAAAAAAATGTTGTTTCTACCTCTAGACCATTAGAGATGCTTCGTATTAATCTGTTTGGACCAGTGAAAACTGCATCCATCAGAGGCAAGAAGTATGGATTAGTCATAGTTGATGACTACAGCAGATGGACATGGGTAAAATTCCTGAAACACAAGGATGAGTCACATTCTGAATTCATTGACTTCTGCAAACAAGTCCAAAATGAAAAAGAATTTAGAATTGTTAAAGTCATAAGTGGTCATGGTGGAGAGTTTGAAAACAAATACTTTGAATTTTTTTATAAAGAAATGGCATTGCACATGATTTTCTTGTCCTAGAACTCCTCAACAGAATGGAGTTGTAGAAAGGAAAATAGAACATTGCAAGAAATGGCCAGAACCATGATCAACGAGACTAACATGGCAAAACATTTTTGGGAAGAAGCAGTGAATACAACTTATTATATTTAGAACAGAGTGTCTGTAAGACCTCTTCTGGAGAAGACTCCCTATGAATTGTGGAGGAATAGAAAGCCTAACATTTCTTATGTCCATCCTTTTGGATGTGTTTGTTTTATTTTAAACACTAAGGAAAATCTGAACAAGTTTGATTCTAAAGCTCAGAAGTGTTTCATGCTTGGATATTCTGAACGCTTTAAAGGCTACAGAGTATACAATACTGAGACACAGATTGTAGAGGAATCAATTCATGTTATATTTGATGATAAGCTTTGCAATTAAAAGCCAAAGCAGCTTGAAATTTCTGTAGATAGAGAAGTCCTTCTCATACACTCTGAAGAATCAGAGGCAGACAAAGCTCAAGCAAAAGCACCAGAAGCAACGTCAGATGCTACTCCCTTGACTGCTCAAATGGACAGCTTGACAATTTCTGAAGAACCAAATGTTAAAGGATCATCCAGAATTAAAACCTCTCATTCATAGGAAATGATAATTGGAAACAAGGATGAACCTATCAGAACAAGATCTTTTCTCAGATCTTCTGGAACGTCATTGTTTGGCTTGGTATCTATCATTGAACCTACTTCTATGGATGAGGCTTTGAACGATAATGATTGGATACTTGCTATGCAAGAAGAGCTTAACCAATTCACAAGGAATGACGTTTGGGATCTGGTTCCAAGACCAAATGGATTCAACATCATTGGAACAAAATGGGTCTTCAGAAACAAGTTGAACGAGTAAGGAGAAGTTATCAGAAACAAGGCTAGGCTGGTTGCTCAAGGATATAATCAGCAAAAAGGTATAGATTACACAGAGACATATGCTCCTGTGGCAAGGTTAGAATCTATTCGCTTGCTTATTTCTTTTGCTGCACAGAATAACATCACTTTGTATCAGATGGATGTTAAAAGTGTTTTCTTAAATGGTTTCATAGAAGAGGAAGTTTATGTTCATCAGCCTCCTGGTTTTGAAAATGAAAAATTTCCAGAACATGTTTTTAAACTTAAGAAATCACTCTATGGCTTAAAACAAGCTCCCAGAGCTTGGTATGAGAGGCTGAGTAATTTCCTTCTGGAAAATAATTTTATCATAGGGAAAGTTGACACTACTCTCTTCCATAAATCAATTAAGAAAGACATATTAGTCTGTCAGATTTATGTTGATGATATTATTTTTGGAACTACCAATATTATGCTTGGAAAGGAGTTTGCTCAATCTATGCAAGCAGAATTCGAGATGAGCATGATGGGAGAACTCAGATTCTTTCTGGGAATTCAAGTGAATCAGACTCCAGAAGGCACCTACATACATCAGACAAAGTATGTAAAGGAGCTTCTGAAGAAATTCAACATGACAGAAAGCAAGCTAGCAAAGAATCCAATGCATCCTACAAGCACTCTAGGTAAATAAGAGGTAAGTAAAAAGGTATATCAGAAGCTCTACAGAGGTATGATTAGTTCTCTTCTGTACTTGACTGCTTCTAGACCTGATATCCTCTTTAGTGTTTGTCTTTGTGCTAAATTCCAATCAGATCCTAGAGAATCTCACTTAACAGCTGTTAAGAGGATTCTGAGGTATCTGAAATGTACTACTAACGTGGGTTTGTGTTACAGAAGATCTGATGAATACAGATTAGTTAGATTCTATGATGCTGATTATGCTGGAGACAGAGTAGAACATAAGAGTATTTCTGGAAGTTGTCAGTTTCTGGGAAGTCATCTGATCTCATGGTTCAACAAGAAGCAACCCACAATAGCGTTATCAACAACAGAAGTAAAATATATTGCTGCTGCCGGTTGTAGCACACATATGCTATGGATGAAGAGTCAACTAGAAGATTATCAGATACATGAGAGTAACATTTCTATTTTCTGTGATAATACTTCTGCTATTTGCCTTTCTAAGAATCCCATTTTACATTCTAAGGTAAAGCATATAGAAATTAAGCATCATTTCATCAGAGACTATGTTCAAAAGGGAATTATAAGTTTAAACTTTGTTGATACAAACCATCAATAGGCTGATATCTTCACAAAACCTCTTGCTGAATATAGGTTTAAATTTATTCTGAAGAATATTAGTATGGATTTTTATCCAGAATAACACTATTATTCAGAAGAAAATTTATTCAGATGAAATATGAATAATGTCTATTATCTGAAGTAAATTTTTTGATTATTTATTTTGGTACGTTATTTTTTTTTTGAAACTCTGATCTAACAAGTCTCAGAAGATCTGAGTGTTGTTTAACGTTTCTTATTCTAAATAGATTCAGAGGCACATTCACATCAAACACGTGTCACATGATATCTGAAAAGGTGGAGTGTACTCAATGAGACGTCGTTTTGAGGTACTGTTTGAATTCTCAATTTCTCTTTTTCCTCCCTACGCTTGTCAGTATCATTTAATGTGTTTAAATCATTCTTTTTTATGTGACTTTTTGAATTAAATTAAATGAATTAAATGCTGAACGTGTGAATGTATGCCCTAATTTTTGCCCCTATATATTCCACAACACAACATATTTCACACTTTTCACTCTCTCTCACACACATTTTATGCATTTCTGTTTGCTTCATTGCTTCTTCATCTCCTCCAAACCTAAATTCCAAAGAAGAACTCGTTATCTCACAAATTCAGAAATAGCAACTTCATCTTCAACCTCTCAACAGTTTGAATCAACAATGGTTGTCGTTTCATCTTCTGCAATGGGTCCTACTCCATTCAAAGAACCTGTAAGAACTCTCCTCACACCTGTTGATCAACTGGAAGTTTTATGTGAGTTCTTGATTGATTTTGAAAGCATTATTGTGAATGATTATGATTTGCATCCAGCTGTGGCATCACAAAGATGTACAAAGTATTTTGATAGACTGTTTGGTCCAGTTTATCCTTGCTTGGTCAAAGAGTTTTGGGTTCATGCAAGCGATTTCCCCAAATTCATTGTGTCTTCAGTTCTAGGTAAAAAGATCATTATCACTGAAGATCTGATTCGCAGGCTGATAGGATATCAAGAATCAGATGGTGTTACTAATCTGCCAACAAGTCGTATGGATATGAATGAGGTGTGCAGTGAAGTTTTTACTTCTGGGGAAACTTCAAGAAAGATAAAGGATTTGAAGGTTCAATACAAGATATGGGCTAAGATCTTCTTAGGCTGCATACATCACAGGAAATCTACAAATTCTCCTGACTACATCAATTCTGATCAGATGTATTTCATGTATTGTCTGGGTAAAGGCATCAAGGTGGATCTGCCTTACTTACTCTTCACTCATCTGTGGACTCATGTGAAACAATCAAGAGAAGAAGTCAGAACCAAGCATCAGAAGATGAGAAACTGGATTCCTATAGGAAGACTAATCTCAGATATTCTGACTGAGAATGGACTAGTTGGTCATCTGACAGAAGCTGGTATGAAAGAAGAGTTAGTTTCAATTGTTGGAAAACCTCTGAATGGCAAAAGTATCCAGAGGATGAGGATAGTGGAAGAACTTACTTCTGCACCAGGTCAGGTCAACACAGAAGAAGTAAGCAAGAGAAGGATCTCGTTAGATGATTTTCCTCTCTTATATGCTAGTGAACCAAAGGAAATTATTCTGGCTTACATAGCAGAATGCTTAGTAGATGGAACCCTTTTTCCAGAACATCTGATTCAAAGAGAAAATGAACCTAGATTTGATTTCTATGGGGAGAGACAGAGGAAGAAAAGAAAGGTCTCATAAGAAGAATCTTCTAAGCCCAAGAGGAAAGCTTCTGGAGAAGCATCTTCTGCAAAGCTAAAACGCATCAAGAAGCAGAAAGATAACCATTCTTCCAGTTTATCTTCTATTTTAGAAACAGTAAGAGAAGTACTAACATCTGAACATCCTCCTCCTTATGACCATATTCCCTCACCTTCTCCTCCTCGCGACCCTGAAACCATTCAATCTGAACCACAAAGATCTCAACCACCCCCTTCTACACCTCAACAACATAAAACTTATGAACCCTAACAACCACAACCATCTGAACCACAATCATCTGTACCATTCACACCTTCTTTCAACATTCATCAGAAAACTACCCCTGAGAAAACCCCAGCTTCTGTTCCACAAATATCTGAACCAAACCCCTCTGAAAACCAACCTTCTGAACATCCTCCATCTGTAAAATAAACTTCTGAACCACAACAACCAGAAACCATCCCACCTGATCCTGAACCTGTCGTTCTTGATTTTCAACCTCTCACAACTGTCTATCTAGTTCCATCTGGATCATCTAAATCTTCTGATTCATCTGATTCCACTGATTCTGATAGACCAGATGTCATCTCATCTCTTCTTAAACCCTTTGTTTCCATCCCATCTGACCCTGATGATGATACTTTTTCTTTTGAAACAACCCCATCTGAACCTACGGCTGTTAATACTTCATCTGTCCTCACTCAATCTTCATCATACCCACATGTTATCATTATCCCTTCTTTTTCCATACCTTCAACTTCTGAACCCATCAAAACACCTTCATTAGAAGCCTACCTAAAACCTAAACCTAGGCTGGATGTTGGTACTCTATTTGCTGGTTTTGAAAAAGAAATAAACATGTGGTTATCTACTGTCAAGAAGGAATGTCTCTCAAGTATGAATCCTGATGATTCTGAAGCTATCTGGAAGAGATTTAAAAATAGATTCAATTTTGTTGCTTCAAATCTTCAAGAGATTTGTTCTGATGATACAAAGGTCAGATTTTCTGAAGCTGTCAGACTCACTCTTCTGAGTGTTAGCAGAAATCCAACCTTGCTTCTGGAAAACACACCTGCAAAGGATGTGTGTCTTCCTTCTGAAGACTTTGTTGCATCTGAGACTGCTGAAGTGGTTAGCCCTGAAGAAGTAGCTCTAGAAGTTTCTGCTCCTGCTCCTGAAGAGACTCTTGACTCTGCTCAACCTTCTGACATGATTGTCCAGAATGCTTCTGCTTCTTTGATTATTCACGATGCCTCTGCTTCTGCTCCTAAGTCATCTGAAGTGAAGAAAGAAGATGAAGATCTACATGCTTAGTTTGCTAAACTCAAGGCTAGCAACACTGAGATAAGATCCTGGATGGTTAAGCAGGAAAAGACAACTGAAGAAATCAAGACTTGGATGGCGTAACAAGACGAATCCACATCTAAGATAACGAATCTTCTAAGGATTTTGGCTTCTCGTCCTTCTTAGTTTCTTTGTTGTTTGTGCACTTATGTGTTATCTGTCTGTTTGTTTCTGTTTCTGGATTATTGTTATCAATGCATCTAAATGTTATGTTTTTCTGACTGAATCTATCTTATGCTTTATTGTTTTTTCTCTGTTCTCTTTTTTTTTTTCTGTCTTAAAGCTTTTCTTAATCAAAATTATTTTTGATATGACAAAAAGAGGGAGAAAATGGTAATTTTGATAATTCACATAAACAGTTACCAAAGGCAACTCATACATGATAAATGCCATCTAATCATATTTTTGAGTGTTTCAGAGCTAATAATTCTCATCTGACAAAATTCTAAGAATTAACTTTAAACTAAAGTCTCAGAATCTACAAGTTTCCTCTGATGCTGAAAAGAATACAGAAGCTGAAAGGGAAGTATCTAATCTTTTCAGAAGTATTCATTTCAGGGGGAGATTAATATTCTCAGGGGGAGAAATATTTCTTTTCTATTTAAACAAAATTTCCCATAGTTTTTGTCATCATCAAAAAGGGGGAGATTGTTAGAACACAGATTGGTGTTTAATATACCTCATAGTTTTGATGATAACATTAATGAAAATTTATATAGAGAATTTATATACTCTAATTTTGTTCAAGTGTTTATTTGTTTCAGATATTAAAATTAATATTATTCTGGAAGCAAGAACGCCTCTGAACATTACAGAACGAAAAAGCTCTGAGCGTCAGAAGCAACTCATCAGAAGACTCTGATCTGCTACAGTGACTCTGAGCGAAGCTGCGAAGAACTTGAGTAAAGAACATACGTAAAGCTTCAGAAGACTCTGGAAGTACTTAACGCTGCAAGTACAGAAGCTCTGATAAGCAAGTATGCTCTGATATAGAATTTCACGCTTAAAGCACTTTGCTGCAAACTCTGATAGAGAAACTCTGATTGAGTTAACTCTGATCTGAAGAACTAAGAACATCATCAGAAGTTCTGATGCAAGGCGTTTCAAAGTTGTTGAAGAAGATGATGTTCAAATAAAGATCCGTTGGCATATTCTTTGTCATTATCCAAACGGCTCTTTCCTCATTCGTGCATGACACATGATTTCAGACAAAAAGGATTTGTCAGAACATTCCTCTTCTGAGAAAGGAAAAGTCAATAGAAGACAAAAAGAACAGAATGCACAGTCTTTGAGAAATGGATTTCAAAGTACTATAAAAGCAAGTCTCAGCATCACTTCAAAGGCTAACGAATACCAACGAACTTGAAACAAACTTCAAACAAATTATTCAACAAGCTACTCATACAAACTTTCTTCAAAAGCTGAATAGTTTTATTTCGTTCTAAAACTTGTGTAAAAATCACTGTTGTGATATAGCTTTTTAGAAGCACATCTTAAACACATTGTTAGTTTATCTTTTGTAAAAGATTCCTTAAGAGACCAAGTGTGGTCAAATTTCTTGAGAAGACTAAGACAGTTGTCTTAGTGGTTTACATTGTAAACAGTTTGATTTAGTGGATTAAGTCCTTGTTGAGAAAGGCAAATCACCTTGGTAGGGTGGACTGGATTAGTTTGAGTTCAAACGAACCAGGATAAAAATACTGTGTTATTTTTCTATCATCTTAATTGTTTTAAAACCCTTATTCAACCTCCCCCCTTTCTAAGTGTTTTGCCTACCTTCAGTAATGACTCATCCGAAAGCTCTTTTTTGTAAACAATTTGTTATGTCCCACTTGTAATGATACATAGCAGCAAAGAACTGATACATAGCGCATATGTAGCGGCTCATTCGTGTTATGTAGCAGTTCATACTAAAGCTTGGTTTCAAACAACTTGTTTCGCCTCACTCGTATTGATACATAGAGTATATCTAGCAACTCCTAGGTTCTATGTATTGACTCGTACAAATTTATAGTCAATACATCCTGTTTGGAGCCAATACATGTGTTGACTCAATCTTTTCAAAACTTATAATTTTAGCTAAAAATAATTTGTTTTGTTTGTTTTTTTACACACATATACATATAAATATGCATTAGTGCATAATTCCTAAACATTGAAACCAATAATACACTTAGAAATTTCTCATCATTTTCAACATTTCTTTGGGTATTCAACAACCGCACATAATCATTTTTGTTGTTTGTTATCAAGACAAGATTGATAAGGTCCAATTTAGGTTGGTGTAATCAAATTTGGTTGAGTTTTTCTTTGGGGGTTTCATTGATGAAAACATTAGGATTTTTCCTCCAAGATCAAGGGTTGATTTAAGGTTCTTTACACAACTCTTTACAACTTAGATTCAGTCGAGTGAAAACTTTGAAGAATGAGGGTTCTTGCAAAGGAGTAGCGGTAACCGGAGGATCAATTGAAAGACTTGAGGCAAGATTTCACAATTTAGATTCAGCCGAGTGAAAGCTTTGAAGAACTAAGGTTCGGTCAAAGTAGTAGAGGTAACCGGAGGATCAAATTGGAGGTCTTGTGTGACTTGATCTTGCCAATATCAAGGGAAGAGGAGAAGCTACGATCAACGTCAAACATAGGGTCTGGGGGTTTGAATTGCTATTACTTCTCTTGTAAACTAACATTGCAAATGTTAATCACAGTATCTCAATTTGATTTTGAATTGAGGGCAGGCGTACCCATAGTGAGGATAATTGGGGAACTTCATAAACTAATCTTGGTGATCTCTCTCTCTCTCTCTCTCTCTCTCTCTCTCTCTCTCTCTCTCTCTCTCTCTCTCTCTCTCTCTCTATATATATATATATATATATATATATATATATATATATATATATATATATATATATATATATATATATATATATATATATATATATATATATATATATATATATATATATATATATATATATATATATATATATATATATATATATATATATATATATATATATATATATATATATATATATATATATATATATATATATATATATGTTGATAACACTTAATGTGTATTTTGAATTGTTGAAAATTCTAGTTGAGTTGAAATGTCTTAAATTGTTTTGTGAAACTATTGCAATATAAAGCATTGCAATTGTTTTGTTACAAATTTAGCTCAAATAGAATTAAGCTTGGTGTATTTCACACCAAGTATTTGATATTTTGACTACACGCTAAGTGTTTGATAAAATTCCTCAGTCAAGTTTATTTTTACTTTTCATTGTAAATCGTTTATCTTTGTTTGGTTTATATTCAAATGCATTATATAGAACTTATTGATTTGGTTTACTCATCTTTAGCATTCATTTTACTACAATTTGTACGCATATCTGAGTCTACCAATAATGGTTCGTATAAACGAGAGTTGATCCAGATTCTCTTCTACTTGCCATATAAAAATATTTTTCAACACATAATTTTTAATAAGAAAATTTTATTTTGAGATCTATTCAACCTCCCTTCTAGATCGTAACCCTCGTCTAACAAGTGGTATCACGAGCACCGATTTATCTTGTGCTTAAAATTTTCTTATTAGATTATGGCTTCCGGACCAAAAAAGGCGTATAATAAAGCACCAGTTTTCAATGGCGAGAACTATGGTTATTGGAAGGATTGTATGTGTATTCATATCAATTTTATTGATAGAAAAGTATGGAGCGCCATCCAAAATGGTCAGTTAGAAATTACTATGGCCAATGTGGATGGTGCTGTTGTACCTAAACCAGAAGCACGGTGGAATGATGAATATGAGAAAAAGTGGTCTAGTGATTGGAAAGCAAGGAATATTCTAATCTCCGGTTTAGGAGTTGATGAATATTATCGTGTTTCTCATTGTGAATCTGTTAAAGCTATGTGGGACGCACTACACGTTGCATATGAGGGTACAAATAAAGTCAAACAAGCTAGAATCAATACTTTTAATCAAGATTTTGAACTTTTTAGATGAAGTATGGTGAAACCATTGCCGATATGCAAAAGAGATTCACTCATATTATAAACCGTTTAAATGCACTTGGTAAACCGGTTTCTAATGATATTGCTACTAACAAAATTTTGAGATGTCTCGATAGGGAATGGAAACCTAAGGTGACTACCATCAAGGAAGCTAACAGCCTATTAACTTTGGACACTACTACTTTATTTGGTAAGCTTGAAGAACGTGAGCAAGAGCTCATTAGCTTACAGAAGCATGATAAGAAAGTTAAGAAACAAAAGAACAAAGAAAAATAGGTGGAAAAGAAGTCAATCACTCTTATGGCTTCTAGCTTCAAGTCCTCAACAAAATAGCAGAATGAAAGTGGGGCAAGTGATAATGAGAAGTCAGATGATGAAGAAATGAGGTATTTTGTTAGAAGGTACTATAAGTACATTAAGAAAAATGGAATAAAGCATTCCGACAAGAATCTCATTAACTATAAAAGGAACTCAAATACCTCAATGAAAGATGAGAATAAGAAGGAAAAATATAAAGGTTCATGCTATAATTATGGAAGAGTTTGTCATTGCAAGCCGGATTGTCCATTACTTATGAAAGATAAAGGAAAGAGTCAAAAAAAGAAGTTTAACAAGTCTAGAAGAGAATACATCACATGGGATAGTGATAATGAATCCTCCAAGGTGGGTATCTCAAGTGAAATTAATGAAATGGAAAATCTTTGCTTAATGACCAAGCAGAAGAAGAAGAATGTAAGTCATTCCAAGCACAAGAACAAGAATGTAAGTCATTCTAAATATGAACCTATTGATGAATGTCTTATTCCGAATTACAAATTGCTTTTGAAAATCTATATGGTGAAGTCATAGATGCTTTTAAAGGTTGTCTTCAAATAAGAAAATATTTCCGTATTATGAAGCTAAAAATTTTAAAATGGAAACGCTTAAGAAAACCATGTTAGATGCTAAAAAGATAAAATTAAGGATGGGAAGCCTTCTTGGTTTGGTTGTGATACTTGTCATATTTGGAAAAAAGAGGTTAATACTCTAAAGTCCAAATTAAGCAAGGATTTAAAACCAAAAGTCATTTTGCTATTAATCCTACAAAATTCATAAGATCTTTAAGTGTGTCATACAAGAAGTACAATTTTGTTGTAAGGGAATCTAATAGCGAAAGTCATTCACATCGTCATGAAATAGGTAGTGTAGGTAAATCCTCTTGTTCACTACTATCTTTGATATCATAATTTCTTGAGAATACTTATTATTATTAAGGTTAAATACATCACTTGTAATGTATTGTATCCGATAAATATCGGGAAATATTGTTTCTTTTTATGATGCGGATGAATCTTTAGAAGATATACTCTAAGTCATCAAAGATGGATTGATCACCCGAAAGTTGCAGAACTTTAGGAGGAGAAAAGATGACCATCAAGTCAAGAGAAGACAAGCCTAAGGGAATATAATTAAATTTAAGTTATCTTTTAAATTGTGTGAGTATATTCTTTTAAATTATGAGCATAATTGTGTGAGTATAACTGTGAGTATACTCTAAGTTATCTTTTAAATTTAAGTCTACAATATCCTGGAAACTTGACCAAAAGTGTGAGTATATTCTTTTATATAATTAATTTAAGTTATCTTTTAAATTATGTTTCAATTCTTATCTTAAATCAAAAATGTGTCCTCTTTGGTGAGCACTGGCCTAAGGGAATGTTATTTGAGTTAAAATCATTGTGTAGGACTTGGTTCTACATTCGCGAGTTCATCAATATATAGGTACTAAGTGTGTTTATGAAAACAAATTGGACGAAATCAAATTGATAACAAAAGGATTTTATCATTGGCTATATAAGTAAAAGAAGTGTAGGGGTTCTTCCTCCCTCTTTCGTATGTGAGGTAATATTGTTTCACTTCTTTCTTTGTGCATAAGTTTATTTTAAACTACATATACTAATTGTATGCCAACTTGTATGTTATTGTTTGTTGTGCTCTAAAATGTGTGATAAATGTGTTATATGATCAACCTTGTGTGTGCCCACTTCTAAAAACTTCATTGAAAAACTTTGTGCTTTTCAACCTATAAGTGTATAATGGCTTCATGATATTGTTTCATATGCATGTTTTAAAGACTTCAAATTATTTCAAATGGACGTGAAAAGTGTTTTCCTTAACGGCTATATAAATGAGGAAGTGTATATTTCACAACCTCTTGGTTTTAAAAATCATGAGTATCTTAATCATTTTTTAACTAAAACATGCTTTGTATGATCTCAAACAAGCCTTAGGGCTTGGTATGAGTGACTTAGTAAGTTCTTACTTGATCAAGGATGTTAACGTTAAAAGGTATAGAGCTTTTGTTAGAAAGTTCCATTACATGTGAGTGCTTTCTCCGTCTCTCATCCTATGAGGTAGTGTCGTTTCACTTATCCTTTGTTCGTAAGTTTTTATTTCATGTGTTGCTTATATGTCTCTTATGATTGCATGTTTATTTTCCAAAAAATGTGTCATACATTTGATAAGTGATACATTTCATGGTTGTTCACTTCCAAAAATTTAATTGACAACCCTTGAGTGTTTAATCTATATGCTTATGGTGACATCATGTTTTTTTCATCATTATATGTATTTCATGCTATTGTTTTGTCACATTTGAAGTATTTTTGATGCATTATGTGTTTGAGCATGTTATTTATCTTATTCTGTTGTAACCTTGTTATGACAATATGTAGTGAATTTCATCTATTTTTCTAATTTGGTTGGGTATTTATGATTATGCTTTGTTTCAATTTGACGTAATTCTATGTGAGTGCACTTTCAACTTGATTCTTTTAATCTTTGCAACGATTCTGAGTGAGTTATATGTTGTTGTGTAATTTTAATGATACTTATGACGTTTTACACCTTTGTCTCTTTTTGATGTTGTCAAAGGGGGAGAATTACAAGGTTTTAAGATGCACATATCCAGAGGGAGTTTTGATAAATACACCATATACTTTTTAAGTTTTGCCATCATTAAAAATGGGGAGTATGTGAAGGCATTATCCTCTTAAATTTGTTTTGAATGATGTCAAAACTAGAACACTTAGTATTTTGTGTACATATGATCTTATTGTCTATGTCTAGATGTGCATCATTGTAATAGGATATTTAAAATCATATTAGATTAACTATTACAAGTAAAAACTATGATTTTTAATGAAAAATAAGTGAATGAGTCGATACATAAATGCTATGAGTCAATACATCAAGCCTATGAGTTAATACATAATGAAGAATTTTTAAAAGCTCAAATCTGCCTCCTATGAGTCGATACAAGTCGCGAAGGAGTTGATACATGTTGCTTATGTATCAACTCATTTGTGTTACGTAGCGACTCATCCTAAAGCTTTTTTTGTTGCAAATAGTCAGTTTTGCCCAACTTTTATTGACACAAGTTACTAGTGAGTCGATACATGTTGCCTATGTATCTACTCATCTGTGTTATGTAGTGGCTCATTCTGAAGCTCTTTTTTGCAAATAGTCAATTCCACCCCACTTGTATTGATAGATAGTACAAATGAGCTGATACATACTGCATATGCAGCGGCTCATTCGTGTTATGTAGTAGCTCATACTGAATCTTAATTTCAAACAACTTGTTCTATGTCACTCGTATTGATACATAAAGTATATGTAGCAGCTCATAGGTTCTGTGTATTGACTCATACAAATTTGGAGTCAATACATCTTGTTTGGAGCCAATACATGTGTTGACTCAATCTTTTCAAAACTTATAACTTTGGCTAAAAATAATTTATTTTATTTGTTTTTTTTACACACAGACACATACATATAAATATGCATTCATGTATTATTTCTAAACATTGAAACCAAGAACACACTTAGAAAATTTTCATCTTCTTCAACATTTCTTTGCATGCATTCAACAACTTACACATAATCATTTTTATTGTTTATTATTAAGACAAGATTTATAAGGTCCAATTTAGGTTGGTGTAATCAAATTTGGTTGAGTTTTTATTTGGGGGTTTCATTGATAAACCCATTAGGGTTTTTCCTCCAAGATGAAGGGTTGATTTGGGGATTGTTTGCACAAGTCTTTGCAACTTGGATTCAACTGGGTGAAAGCTTTGAATAACATGGATTCTTGCAAAGGAGTAGTGGTAACTAGAGGATCAATTGAAATACTTTGGGCAAGATTTCACAATTTGGATTCGACCGAGTGAAAGCTTTGAAGAACAGAGGTTTGGTCAAAGGAGTAACGTTAACTGGAGGATCAAATTGGAGGTCTTGTGTGACTTGATCTTGATAAGATCAATGGAACAAAAGAAGATAAGATCAATATCAAACACAGGGTTTGGGGTTTGAATTGCTACTACTTCTCTTATAAAATGATATTGCAAAGGTTAATTACAATATCTCAATTCCATTTTGAATTGAGGGCAGACGTACCCATAGTGAGGACAATTGGAAAACTTCCTAAAAAAATCTTCATCTCTCTCTCTCTCTCTCTCTCTCTCACACACACACACACACACACACACACACACACACACACACACACACACACACACACATACACATACACACACACACACACACACACACACACACACACACACACCCACCCACACCCACACCCACACACGCGCGCGCACGTATGCACACACACACACACACTATATTTATATTTTGATAACACTTAGTGTGTATTTTGAATTACTGAAAATTTTTGTTGACTTGCAGTGTCTTAAACTATTTTTTAAACTATTGCAATCTAAACCATTGCAATTTTTTGTTATAACTTCAGATCAAAGTGAATTAAGCTTGGTGTATTGCATACCAAGTGTTTGATATTTTAACTATACACTAAGTGTTCGATAAAATTTCTTAGTCAAGTTTATTTTTACTTTTCATTGGAAACCATTTATCTTCGTGTGGTTTATATTCAAAAGCATTATATAGAACTTATTGATTGGTTTTCTCATATTTATTATTCGTTTTACTACGGTTTATACGCATATTCAATTCTACCAATAATGGTTCGGATAGACGAGAGTTGATTCGAATTCGTTTCCGCTTACCATAGAAAAATATTTTTCAAAACATGATTTTTATAATAAAATTTTAATTTGCAATCTATTCAACTCCCGCTTCTAGGCCGTAGCCCTCGTCTAACAAAACTTTCACAATTTCTTGGTTAGATTGGTATAAAACCAAGACCTAGTTCTCGAGCTCAACTTCATTTTAAAAGCTCTCTCAAGTTCAAGATCAGCCAGTGTAAAATCTTTGTTTTAAAGCTTGAAGACTAACCGCTCCAAATTTTTTGTGGAAACGAGACTGACTACTTTGATCCATCATTTGGAAGGAAAACTCACTGCTTCTCTTCGTGTTTGGTATTTAGTTGAAACCTACTATAAGGGAGTTCGAGAGTTCAACTTAGTAAAAGCTCTTAAGTTTATTGGATAATCTCAAGAACAAATCTCAAAAAGAGAATTAGATTTTTTTTATTTTGACCGAACTTCTATAACTTCTGGTGTTTTTCTCTTTTGCCTTAACTTTTACTTTCCGCCCTTTACTTTTTGAATTTTATTTTCTGCTGCTTACTTCAAAACTTTTCTAAAGCCTTTTTAAACTCTGAAATTAATCCTAATTTTTTGTTCAAAATCAATTTTTTCTAAAACCTACAGTTCACCTCCTCTTGTGTCTAGAGTCACATGTCCAACAACAATTTCATCGTCGATTACATGCATTTGGGCATTTACTTAACCCACGACACTTCTAGAATGATCCAAACATTTCCAAATATATGGATGTGAGAGATAGACTTTTTGATTGCATTAATATGCTTTCAATAAATGCAATAGATAATGATAAAATTTATCTAAGATTGTTATGCATTGGTATGCGTAAGACACATTCGACATACATTCATAAAGAATGAGGGAAGGCATGTTTTGTAGTATGTTAAAGTCTTTTTTTTTTGTTAATTTAGAATGACACGCTAAATACTAATTAGTTATTACATTACAACTTACAGTTGAGTGGTCGACCATGTATTAAGACCATTGTCTTCATTATTAAGCAATTGTGATAAAAATGTTAAGCCTAACATGTATCTCATCAGGATGTGAGCATAAATGGAGTAATTTTGAGCAAGTAAGTTTAAATTTATAGTTTTTTTATATAATTATATTGGAGCTAGTGAGATTTGAAATTAATTATATTATTTAAAAAATATAATATAAATTCATTCTAAGAAACGAAACAAGTTAGAGCATAAAAAGCTATAAGATTTGGTTTCTGTGAAGTGCAACCAAGCTCTTATAGACCGTTTTAATAACAATGATATAACTTATCTTATTCTCTTCATGTTGCTCTTGCAACTTAGAGTTTATGGTAGGAAACATGATATAGAAAATTTCTAAAGCATCATCAACATGCTTCTTATAAGAAACTATTTCAGTCCTAAAAGTAGAACTAGGCGACTCCTCTTAGAGAACGAAATTTCCTAAGACATAAAATTGTTTCTCGTGTTTGAGGATAATCCTCAAGTTTTGATGTCAATCTAAAAAATTTGTCCCAGACAAAATTTCCTTGTCAAGGATTGATCTCAAAATGTTGATTAACGTGTTTGTTGACATGGTAATCTACATTTAAAAATGTGAAGATATGAGTATCATTAAAATATATTCAATTAGGTCTTTGATTACATACTATTGTAAATCGGATGTCTTAAAACAAAATATAAACGGTTTCTTTATGATCAAAAAACATACAAGGGTTAGGGTTAACAAAGAAAACAAGGTAAAACAACAAGGAACAACAAGGATTGGTTATAAACTACTATTCTTTCTTTACTCTTAGAACAAGATTACAAGTATACAAGAATAACAAAATAACCTCTCTCTCTTGAAATTATGATTTTATCTTCCTATTTTTTCTTATGCCAAGATTGAGAAACTAGCACCCTATTTATAAGAAAAATAGCACACTAACCTAGTGGGCTTTTTAACAATTACCCATTACAAGCTAACTTAGGGTACAAGCTAACTTAAGAAATTGGGCTTACAAGCAAGGCCCAATTCAACATGCTAACAACCCTAGCAATATTGACTAATGCATGTTAGAACAAACTTCGACTACAACACGCATTACTCTGACAGCAGCATGCGAACATACTTCGACCTCATGCTTAATTCCCGTCGAACTAGAAGCCACCCTTAGACCATACTAGAGTTCGATCCAATATCTCACAAATCTCCACCTTGTATCTAACTCTATAACATCAAGAAACTAGCTTTCTTCATGCAGCTTTATCAACTGCATATAGTGGAAAAACTTGCAACTGGGCAACGTCTTGGTGATCATACAACAACATGTGAACAGACTTCGATTGCTGCTTTACTATCTTCACCCAAGGCTTCACCATAAAATATGACTCTATTCAGAGATCCATTTATGTACCTTAGAATCCACTTCAATGCTTGTCAGTGAGTCTTTTCAAGATTCGCCATGTGCCTGCTTACAAGACTTACTGCATATGCTATGTCAGGTCTAGTACATACCATAACATACATCAAAGAACCTACTATGTTAGCATATGGAATGCTATTCATATAAGTTCTTTCAACATCAATGTTGGGACACTAATCTATACTCAGCTTGAATTGAGGGTTTGTCGGAGTCACAACAAGCTTTGAATTCGACATACCAAACTTTTCGAGAACCTTCCGTAGGTATGCCTCTTGAGATAATCATAATTTGACTGATTTCTATCTCTTCGGATGTCAATCCCAAGAATCCTGGACACAACTCCCAGATCATTCATGTCGAACTCCTTATTGAGTTCATCCTTCACCCTTATTACCTTTTCGACATTGTTGCTTGCTATTAGATTATCATCCACATAGAGCAACAAAATAAAAAATAAATTACTCGGTCAAAATCTGAAGTAAACACAATGGTCGAACTGACTTCTGATAAAACTTATGCGTGCCATGAACTTGTCGAATCTTTTATTCCACTGTCAAGGAGATTGTTTCAGTCCATATAAGGATCTATTCAACTTGCACACATAATCTTCCTTCCCTTTTTCGACATACCCTTTAGGTTGCCTCATCAAGATTGTTTCATCTAAATCACCATACAAGAACACAATCTTCACATCCATTTATTCTAGTTCAAGGTCGAACTGTGCCACTGTGGCAAGAAACATTCGAATGGATATGTGCTTCACGACTGGAGAGAACACATCATTGAAGTCAACACCTTCTTTTTTAGTAAACCTCTAGCAACCAACCTTGCCTTGTATCTCTTCGACGCCACTCTTTCAATTCCTTCTTTAACTTTGAAAATCCATTTACAGGTGACTAACCTAGCTCCCCAGGTTTCTTGATCAGTTCCCGGGTATTGTTATCATGAAGAGATCCCATCCCATCATTCATGGCCTTCATCCATTCAGTATTTTTTCGAATCCTCATAACTTCCTTATAGTCTCTAGGTTCTTCGTCTAGAATATCACTTGCAGATATTAAGGCATAAGCTATAAGATATACATACCCAAGTCTCTGAGGTGGCTTGATGACTCTCCTCGACCTGTCTTTTACTAGCAGATAGTCATTATTAGTCTCCTTATCTTTGACAACATCTTCTGCATCTTCTTTGACTTCATCTGGGGCATGCAATTTAACATCAACATGCTCCACCTCAACAAGAATCTCTCTCTGTTCTACCTCTTCGTCAGCATCATCAGTTTTCTTGAAAGTCATCTCTGCTTCATTTAAAACTACATCTCGATTGGTGGCACACCTCCTGTGACCTGGATTTATGCACCATAACCTATAAGCTTTGAATCCTTTAGGGTATCCCATGAACATGTATTTCAGAGCTCTAGGTTTGGCCTTGTCTTGCCTAATATGAGCATAAGCCATACAACCAAATACTCTCAGTCTGTCGAGACTAGGTGGAGATCGCGACCAAACTTTTTCAGGTGTCTTCATTCCTAAAGCAGTCGAGGGACATATATTTATCAAGTAAGCTGCTGTCGAAACAGCCTCCGCCCAAAACACCTTCTTTAATCCAGCACTAACCAACATGCATCTAACCCTTTTAAGGATTGTTCGATTGAATCTTTCAGCTAAGCCATTTTGTTGAGGAGTACCTGCTACAGTCTTATGCCTTACAATCCCAGACTCAACCAGTAACTGTCGAACGCTTCGTTGCAAAATTCAAGGCCATTGTCGGTTCTCAACCTCTTAACCTTTCTGCCAGTTTGAGTTTCGACCAAAATATTCCAACTTTTGAAATTCTCAAAAATTTCATCATTCATCTTCTAAATGAATACCCATAGCTTTCTAGAATAATCATCAATGATGGATAGAAAATACCTTGCACCTGAGTGTGAAGGATTCCTTGCAGGCCCCCAAAGATCAATATGAATGTAATCTAGGGATCCATGTATTCTTTGCTTGCCTTTATTAAACTTCGCCCTTCAGGATTTACCAAATACACAAGATTCACAAAACTCCAACTTTTAGACTTTATCACCTCCTAGCAGGTTATGTTTCCCCAATTTGACCAGGCCTCTTTCGCTGACATGGCCCAATATCATGTGCCATAATTCTGTCTTCGACACAGGTTTCATGCATGCAACATTTGTCGAACCACTTACAACCTCAGCCTCAAGGGTATACAAGTCTTGTTTCTTCATGCCTCTCAAGACTTCCTTCGACCCCTTCATGAATCTTAGGATATTTTTCTCTCCTTGAAAAACATATCCCTTTCTGTCGAATTCACCAAGATAAATCAAATTTCTCTTCAAGTCAGGTACATACCTGACTTCAATCAATAACCTTATTGACTCATCATGGAGCTTGAATCTCACAGATCCAATACCTTCAATTTAGATTTGTTGTTTCTCAATAGCACAGATCCATCATCTTGATCATATAGCTCATCGAACAATTCTCTGTTTAGAGTCATGTTCCAAGTGCAACCTGAATCTATAATCCACTATTTTCTTGAGTCGCCACTTGAAACCACAAAGAACATCAGATGAGTAGAAGTCATCTTGAACAATGTCTATGTTTCCATTACCTCTATGATATTTCAGGCGTTCAGAGCACACCTCTCTTGTGTGACCCTCCTTTTTACAGTGATAACATCGAATACCAGATGTTTCGCTACTATAAGACTTCTGCTGACTTTTACCTTTCTTCTTGTCGAACTTACCATCCTTTCGCAAGAATTTTTCCTTAATGGCCAAACCTTCGCCCACCGTCGAAGGTTTATGCTCCTTTCGTTCGTTCAAGTTCTTAGAATACAAGGCTGATTGAACTTCATCAAAGGCCAGGGAATCCCTTCCATACAAGAGAGTTTCTTTGAAGTGAGCATGTATTATGGGCAAAGCACACAGCAAGAACAGTGCTTGATCTTCATCATCAATCTTCACATCAATACTTTCAAGATCAAGAATCAGCTTGTTGAACATATCTAACTGCTCAGCCAACACTTTGTCTTCACTCATCTTGAATGAATACAAAGCTTGCTTCAGGTAGAGTCGATTCACTAGAGATTTGGTCATGTATAAACTTTCAAGTTTCACCCATAATCCCGATGTTGTAGTCTCCTTTGATACCTGTCGAAGAACCGTATCACTAAGACTCAACAATATTGTATTGTGGGCTTTCTCAATCATGCACTTCTTTTATTTTGTCGTTAATGCAACACCCATGACTGCCTCTCCCTTCAACGCTTCCAAACAATCTTGATGAACCAGTAGAGCTTTCATCTTCAAGCGCCACAAACTGAAGTCGTTCACTCCGGTGAACTTTTCAATCTCATACTTTGTTGAAGGCATCTTCTCAACACTCATCGCACCAATTTGTTGTGAATCGAATGTCTTAAAACAAAGTATAAATAGTTTCTTTATGATCAAGAAACACACAAGGGTTAGGGTTAACAAAGAAAATAAGGTAAAACAACAAGGATTGGTTATAAACTGTTACGCTTTCCTTACTCTTAGAACAAGATTACAAGTATACAAGAATAACAAAATAACCTCTCTCTCTCTCTCTATCTCTCTTGAAATTAGGATTTTATCTTCTTATTTTTCCTTATGGCAAGATTGAGAAACTAACATCCTATTTATAAGAAAAATAACACATTAACCTAATGGGCACTTTAACAATTATCCATTACAAGCTAACTTAGGGTACAAGCTAACTTAAGCAATTGGGCTTACAAGCAAGGCCCAATTCAACATGCTAACAACCCTAGCAATATTGACTAATGCATGTTAGAACAAACTTCGACTACAACACGCATTACTCCGGCAGTAGCATGCAAACATACTTTGACCTCATGCTTAATTCCTGTCGAACCAGAAGCTACCCTTCGACCGTACTAGAGTTCGATCCAATATCTCACACATACACTTCTACTATTTTACTCAAAGCAAATAACCCTTAATATTTGATTCAAAAAATATCGTTGGAAGATTTTCTAGTGGATCAATTCATTCCAATTGTATCTAATACAACTCTCAAATTTTATCAGTTGGGTAAATAACTCCTTATTCCAATCCATCATGTGGAGTGTTCTCAACTCTTGCTTCTAAACATATATAATTATACTATAATTAGTTTAGTTAATTTAAACCCAAAGTTTGACAATTGGATATTATATTTACCCTGTCTCACCTTACTAATATAGAACATCTACCTCGGGGTAGGCGAAACCTACATTATTCGATACTAGTATTGATGATTGCTAAATATTAAGCTTAAACTTAATATTCATTTTGATGGAATTTGTAATTAAGTTGATCTCACTGACTTATTTGTCATATAAATAATCTCTCACATGCATCAATATACATTCATATGTATCAACATATATAAAAAAAATGATATAATATGTGTCGCACCTCGAAAAATCACTGAGATAATTCGGAAACACGACCCTCGTGCTAAAGGCGCAAAATGCAGTTCGATAGAGTTTACGCCGAACGTTATTTATCCCAAAAAGATGGGAAAGGAAAATATCAAGAAAACCTTTAAGAGAAAGACAAGAACAACGGTCGTCGCGACCACGTTCTGGGTTCGGGAGTTGGTTACGCGAGGGGAAGGTATTAGCACCTCTCACATCCGTTGTACACAATGGAAACCTCTTAGTATGATTTGTGATGGGCGTTATCTAAGCTTACTTATTTTCTTCTCAATGGTAAATACGAAATAGTGTAATAAAAGGATAAGGGCGTTAAGGGGAAATGGAATGTTAAAGGATAGGGTGCTCGGCAAGGATTGGGGTCCTTGTGCCTACGTATGCTCATTTGGACGAGAATGAGAAATCATAGCTCTCGTATTTCGACTACGGGAAAAAATAAGGGGAAACAGAAGATGGATAGAATTGTGCTCGCCAAGATCATCACAATCTTGTGCCTACGTATCTTACATTCAGATGAGAATGAAAAATCAGAGCGTCTGGAGTTCGTGGAAACGACCATGAAAAGAGAGGGGTTGAAATGGTTGAAGTTAGGTACGGATGATGATTACTCAAAGCTTAAGAAAGGCTCCTCGGGCCCAAGTAATCGGGAGACTGATTCAAAGACTTGGCTCTCTCTCTTTTTCATCTTGAAAAGAAGTTGTGTTTGAATGGTATTTTGAATAATGAGTGGTTGGAAGATGGTTGAAGGTTGTCGAGTTGGAAATGTTTTAGAGGTATCAATTGCTCACATACGAGTAAGATAACTTGTATCCAAACCACTGAAGAAAGATCAAAGGCTCAATCCCCCTCTTTTCCCCTTGAAAGAGTTCGATAGTAGTTAATTATTTTGATAGTTTGATTGAGAAAAGCCACCCGACGTTGGATCAAGGGTTTAATTGTATTTGCATGCAAAACCGGGATGGAATGGAACTTGGTTTGAAAATGGCTTGACGACGAGTCAAGGCTTTGGTCGAAAATGGAATCGACTCGACGACGAATCGAGGATTAGGTTGTGAGAAACAATAATAGTCCCTGAGGGTGCTCCTAATAACGAAACCATGATGAAATGTGAAAGTATATGCAATAGGTTGACGGAGAATGCGTACGAGCACTCGACTTGCAAGGGGTATTTGAAAATGGCTCGATAACAAACCGAGAATTAGTTTGAAAATGGTTTAGTCTACACTAGTCCCTATGGGTGCTCATAGAAGATAAACCATAATCAAAGCAAATGCAAATGCATACATCGAAATGGGAGAGGGGTACATATGAGTTACATGAGATTGCACGAAATAAAAGGGTTCATTGTAAGGTAGCCCAAGAGGAAGTCGTGTGTATGCGAAGTGTCCTAAACTATGCCTTGAGCAAGAATCAAACAAAAGCTCCAAGTTAGGGTTTTTGATAAAGTCCAATTTTCGTTGATCGGAAAAGTAACCAACAGTCCACCAATTTAGGATTTTATTGTTTCGATAATTGTTATGTGTTTTACAAAATTGTATGAACAAGATATGGATAATATGAACATGAATATGAACAATATGAATAATATGGCAAGATAATATTCACAATAGTATAATCAAGATAATATTAACAAGTATATGAACAAGATAATAAAATCAAGATATATTGACTGAAAATAAAACATGAGTATGGAAAGTAAAGTTACTCGTTAGTTAATTTGAATCGAATCGAGATGAAATGTAGCGCTAAACCGTCGTAGCTCGATCTATGACAAAGATCAAGTTATATGAGGTTGCACAAGTTGATATCCGTGCTAAAAACACGGTGGAGAAATGATATTGAGGATCATTTTCCAATGTAATCGTATCACACAAACCGTAAAAAGGTGACGGTCTCGTCTTAATCACAAACTTGTGTTAATTAATTGAAGGTAACTTATCATGATCCCAAAGTATAGAAAATGATCTCGATGATCATTTTCTACAGATTTGAAATAATGAAGGTTAACAACCTCAATAAATCAACGTTCGTGAATTTAAAGACTTCATCGATCGAAAAAATAAAATCGGAGTGAAAAGATGGAAAAGAAGATGATATTGGTCTCGTCTTAATCAATATTAATCTATAATCTATGATATTAAACTTTCATTGACCAAAAATGAAATGGAAATAAAATCCAAGACGAAATCAAGGTGAAAATGAAGAAAAAAAGTGATATCCAAAATAAAATTAAGAGTGATTTAATAATAATAATAACAATAACAAATGTCAATTTATTTAGTAAAGTGCTTAAAAAGATCATTAACAAAGTAATTAAAGAAAAACTTCAAATAAAAACCCAAAAAAAATCTAACAAAATTAAAAAAGGAAGAGGGGGTGCGTGTAACACCCTTTTTCTACCCCAAAATTATCGTGGCAAAATAACACAAAAATCATATCCTCCTCACAGTCTTTGGAAAACCCAACACAAAATCCATGGAAATGCTATCCCATTCCCACTCTGGAATATTTAACGGTTGCATCAGACCCAACGGTCTCTGATGTACAATCTTCGACTGTTGACAAGTCTAACCATCATATACAAACTCAACCACTTCTTTCTTCATCCCTAACCACCAAAACCATTCCATCAAATCCTAGTACCTCTTCATAGCACCGGTATGGATACTCAATCCACTTAGGTGTCCGTCCTCAATAATACTCTTATCCAAATCACATTGTTAGGAACATAAACTCTATCATAACATCTCATGATACCATTCCCATTAATCCGAAAATCAACTCTTCGACTTTGATCCATCTAATTCAACCGATCTACCAACTCAAATCAGAATTCTAACCTCTTCGAATCTCATCAAGAATACCAATAGTAAGCCTTAACATACAAAGCTTAACTCCATAAGAAGTCTCTTCACAGACCAATCTTATATCCTGAAATTGCTCAATTAGTTCTAACTCTTTTACCATCATCATCGGTAATCAATGCATCAACTACCATGTCTATTTTACCCGAATGGTAATTCAACCCAAAACCATCATCCTTCAGAAGTCCCAATTATCTCTTCTTCCTTACAGTCAACTCATTCTGATCAAAGAAGCACTTCAAAATCTTATGATTACTACACATCTCAATTCTCGAACCAAACAAATAAAGCTTCAAAAGCTTCAACACACCCACAACAACAACCAACTCTAAATCACGCGTCAACTAATTCCTCTTATGCCATTTAAGTTACTTTAAAGCATAAGCTAAACTTGCTGATGTTGCATTAACACACCTCCCAATCCCATCAACGAAGCATCACAATGTACCACAATGGTTCTGTCAGATTCGGAAAATCAAACCCGAGCTGTTGTCAGTCTTCTCAAAAGATCTTGCAACTTTTCTTCATACTTTGCATCCCAAAACAAAAGCTTGAACCTTCCTAGTCCACTGCTTCATTGGCAAAGATGACTTGGAAAAATCCTTCAATGAATTCCAATAACAATCTGCTAACCCAGGAAAACTCCTAATCTCAAATACAGGTTTTTGGAACTTCCCATTGCTATACAGCTTCAACCTTCGACATATCAACCGCAATAACTCCACTCGAGATCACATGACCAAGGAACTTACTTCCTCCAACCAAACTCACACTTTGACAGTTTTGCATACAACTGCTTCCCTCTAAACACTAATAACAACAATTTCAGATACTCAACATGATCCTCTTTACTCTTCGAATAATACCAAAATATCCTCGAATAACACAACCATCAACTCGCTCAATTAAGTATAGGAAATCTCGTGCATATACTCCACACACCCACATGGTGCCTTAGTCACACCCAAATGGCATCACGAAATACTCATAATGTCCATACCTTATTTTAAAAGCGGTCTCCTGAACATCTTCAGCCTTCACATGAATCTAATGATACCCAGTTCTCAAATCTATCTTACTGGACACACTTACGAAACCAACTGATCCATCAAATCATCAATCCTAGGAAGTGAACACTTATTCTCGATAGTCACCTTGTTCACTTATCTATAATCCACCCAAAGCCTCACTGAACCTTCTTTCTTCATAATCAACAAAACTGGTGCACCCCATGGTGACACACTTAAACGAATGAATTTCTTCTCAAGCAAATCTTAAGTTGACTCTTCAACTCTTTCAATCCCAATGCAGACCTACAATATGGAGACATCAATATCGAACTAGTTCCAGGACTAAGTCGATTGCAACTCCACTTCGCGTTCCGGCGGTAAATCACTTATCACATCAGGAAAAACTTCTGGACAATCACAATTAATTGGCAAACCATTAACTTCCCCACTTTCATTAACACTCAAAGTTTCCATCAAAATAAACATCTCAGCACCATCCTGCACCAACTTATCAAAACAATTTGTAAGCACTTAGCTTAACTTAAAGCAATTCACTGCACACGCCATCCAAGCTTACAAGACACGTCTATTCCATCCAACATGACCCCGTCTACTATCAACAACAAATTAAGGCTAATCAGTTCCTCATTTTGTCAATAGGCAGCCGAAAATCATGATGGGGAATAAACCATCTTTACCAAACTATAAGAGCATTCAACAACACACTAAGCCGCCACTCCACACTTGCAGCATCCTGGAGAAGCACAAAATTCTCCCCCACTTGTTTCATTCCCACTTCTGCAGACAAGGGTTAGAAAACAAATGTGTACCGACAGTGTTTTTACACATATGTCGCATACAAGGGAACAAATAACATTAGACAACTTGGTCGGACGGACCGACCTGCTCTGATACCACTAATGTAACACCCTTTTTCTACCCCAAAATTATCGTGGCAAAATAACACAAAAATCAAAGTGAATAAATAAATCTCATTAAAAAGCCACCAAAAGGGCGTACATTTCTCAAAGTCATCAAAATAGGTCCATACTTCGTAACTACGGGTTTTTCCCCAAAATACATCAAAACATCATAAAACAGCGGAACTCAAAGCATAAAGTCAAGGTTTTCTCAAAAGGGAAAAATAAGTAAAATAACCCACTGATATATAGTTCCACTCAAAGAACCCAACCCGATGTTACATATCAGAGCAAGACCCTCTAAGCTAACCAAAAGGCTAAAACACTCAAAAACTTCAAAATACTCCTCGACGACTGCCACGGCTAAACTGGATCACCTGCACGTTACCCACGTGGAGGTAACATTCAAACAGACATGATGAGTAAAACAGTTCATAATAATCAATGTATAACAATTAATGCATAAGCGACATCATAATTATATTCAAAACATTCATATTCCTCAAATATACCTCAAAGGCCACAATGTCATAATTTATACAAAAAGACCCAGAAATGCAAATGCAACATAGACTCAATGCATGTGGTACCAATCATCACAACGTGATGGACGTTGGGCCATCAACCCTCCATAGATCCCCATCAATAGGATCGATTCTACTTGAGAACCGGAGCACATCAAAATACTTCACATCCGCACAATGGGATTGAAGCCAAAGTAATCGAGGTCCTGAACCGAAGTCCGGATGTACATGAATGCATGATGCACATGTCACAATAATAATCCTCATAATACAACATGTGGTGCATCATCGTTCATCATATTCATCATCATCACATAAATCATCATATCTCATGTTATCACATAATTCATCAAATCATGGTAATTTCATCATGTTAATTCAATCAATACATTATAGAAACCATCATGTCATCATAGCACATCATAATAAATCATCATCACACATCATGCCATCATGGCACCTCATAATAATCATTTTCTTACATCATAGAAATCATCGTATAGTCAAGTACAAATCACATAGCACTCACAATCATACTCACATTAACCCATCATGTTATCACATATTAATTCATGATATTATCTCATATTATCTCATATTAATTCATCCAATTATACCCGCAGTAATCCTTATACTATCACCTATTAATCACCTAAACCTCACTATCATACTCATGTTAACTCATCTCAGAAATCTCAGAATCAAACATCACGGCATCGCTGCACACGATCAACATTCGCGAAACTCTGCTATGTTTACTGGCATGTTCGCTAGGCGAGTCTGGGGTGAGTTCCTTCGCTAGGCGAGTCTGGGGCGAGTTCCTTCTCTAGGCGAGTATGGGAACACAATTGTTCGCTAGGCGAAACTTTCTTCGCTAGGCGAACTGCGCGATGACAACAATTTCTGCTACGCACCAGAACTAATTTCTACCCAAAAACTCATACGATTCACACACCCCATGCCCCCAAAACATCCCTAAATCATCCATAAGGTCATACAACGATAACGGCACAAAACCTACATTTTATTAGGCCAATCCCGTAACATATTCATGTCCTAAATCACAATTTTTACATCAATTACACCCTAAGGCATTAGAGTTACTCACTATTAAATATTCAATCCCTTCAAGGTTAGACATATAACAATCTAAGGTTTTTGCCACAAGGCCTAAGGTTTCCAAATTCTCATATCAAATATTCAGTGATACATACCATTAGCCATAATCTCAGAGTCTTATCATCAATTTCCCTAATTTTCCACAATCAACCCAAAGTACCTTAAATCTTAAATCAACCATAAACACATCAAAAGGCATACATGGAAAATCATGAAAAGCTATACTCCCCATACCTTAGCCGATTCAAAGCTTTCAAGATTAACTCCGAGGATCTTCTGCCTCCAACCTTTCCTTCAGAGCTCTGGCCACCAAACTTTCACGGTCAACACAAATGAATTCTAATTTCCCTTCAGAACTCCATTTTGTCAAACCTAGTCTTGGGCCTCACAAATTGGGCTTTTCCCTCATTACCCTTACTAACTTCTCCAAATACCCAAATTACCCTTATTCCTCTTATATTTATTTTAATTCATAATAATATTAATAAATCCATATTACATACTATTATTCTAAAATAAATACTCCAACTATGCATAATTCCTCAATAATTCCCAAAATCACCGAAAACACCGAAAATGAATATTCTCAATTAAATCAATTAATTAAAATATTCCAATTAAAATTCGTGGTGTTACAGTGCGTGTAGAAATAACTTAGGAGGCTAAAATAAAATTAATGTAAAAACAACACGGGCCTTTGAGCCCCTAACATGACCCGATCCTAATGTCTTTGACAAACCACCACAAAATGGCATCAGGGTTCTTTTTACACGGTCTTTTATCCAGCATTTCTCTTTAGTTTTTAATAAAAACGAGAATAAATTAAATATGATATAAGAAACCATCATCAGCAACACATCTGGTTTCAAAAAAATGACAAAGAAAAAAGGGTTCACACAGTCTAAGTCAAAAGGAAAAAACACCATTATCATGATAGTGAGCTCAGAAGAAGAATACTCTTCATCATCTCACTACACCATAATCAAATTGAAATAACGATAACAAAAAGCAACATTCCGACCTTCTTTGCAAGTCTCCGTCCGATTCGCGGCTTCTTTGACTATTTCACTCGTCTTCCGCTCGTTTGGCTTTCGATTCGTCTCGCTTAATCTATCAGCTTCTGCTTGATTTAAGGTTCACACGGGTTGACTCTCTCTTCATCTTGTTTTTACTTTTGGATTCATGTTCAAATTGATTCTCAGGTTTTGAAATTTTTTCAGATTTGGTTTCGTTTTTTTTCTCTTCATCTCAAATTTCTCTTTGTCTCTTTCTACTGCTATGGGTTTTATTCTGGCATGAGCTTCGTTGAGGTGATTTAAATTGTTGTTTTGTGTGGTTTGAGGGGAGAGTGGAAGGTCAAAAAGGGATTGAAGATGGTTGAAGAAAGGAAATAAGGCTATAAAGAGGTTTATGGGTCGTTATTAGCAGAGTTTCTTGTTCTCTCCTCCCTACTCAGCAGTGAAAAATGAAATCCATTTATAGAATTTAGTTGACAGTATTGGTGAGCTGGAACAAATGGTTTTGGCGTTGCAATGACGTTGCGCGGATTTTGCGACTTGTGTGCATTTGAGGTTTTGTAGGTGGAATTTGAAAATGAAGGTTGCCACTTGCGTCTTATGTTGTTGTGCAGTGTGAAATGTGTGGGTTTTGAGCTTATGTTTGTATGGCTCGTGCGGCTGGTGTAGTATTGTAACAGGATTGGAGGTTCAAGGCTTGATTTTGTGACTGCTTATTGTATATTTGATATTTGGCTTTTTTCGTATGACTTCATGTATAGGTGAGCAGCTGGGAGACTTGTTGGCTTGTATAGCATGTGTGTATGTTTGGCTGAGATTTATGACCCATAAATTTTTTTATTTTTGGTTTGCAATTGTTGTAATGTATGGACTTTATTGTTGAACTTGGGCTTTGAGTTGTGATATGGAATTTGGATGGATAAAAGTAAAAGAAAAATATGAATATTAAAATAAGGATTAAGAAAAAACATTGAGCTATTTGAATAAATGGTGTAGAATTGGATATATCTTTTATGGAAATGAATAATGTATGAATATTTGCAATGTGGATCTAATTGGATGATTGGTTTGTGGAATTTGGGTAAAATGAATAGCTCTAAAATATGGCTATGTAAAAAATGGAAGTGGATAGTAAGAAGTGGAAATTAGAAATTGATGGATATTTAAATTAAATGGATTTCGGAAAGTGGTTTGGATAGTAGAAATGGTTTAGAAGTGAGGAATTTGATAACTTGGATAAAGTGGTTTCAAATGAGAATTTGGATTTTTAAAAAAAAATATAATGAACATGGACATGAATAAGAAGGGTGAAATTTAGAAAAATTGATATTTATGGATAATGAATGGTTTAGAAAAATAAATATGCACTTCTACCGACATTCCACACATGGCCAAGAAACTTTGCCTTTCAATCCTAACACCTTGAATAATTAACATGAATGCACTATCAAAAAGCCACCGATGCACACCTTGACTGAATATCCACCAAACGTGCCTTGTATAGACAAATCTCTGAATCTTTCACTTTGAATTTGTCTGAATCAATTCATGGGAAACTAAATCCATAAGTTGAACACAGTTGAAAACTCACAGGATAGGATGTCTTCAAAGAAAACCTCGTCTGGACGCGAATTTCATGAGGGATCTTGCATGCCAAACATGAAAGTCCGCACTACTCTCCACACTAATACTAGGTGTGTACTCAAGCCTGGGTATTGGGCTTATCTCACAGTAGAACACCCCACCCAACAGCACAACAGCAATATGATAATAATGATAAAGTGTGAAAAATAAAATGTAAATGCAATAATATACAAAATACAACATATATACACACAAAAATACACCCCCCAAAATATAAAGCAAACAAGCGCTAGGACTGACTCGCTTAGGGAAACAGTCTCCCCAGCAGAGTTGCCAGTTGTCGCAACTGCGAAAAAGGGGTCGGCGAAAACAAACATAAGACGTTATTTATCCCAAAGAGAGAGAAAGGAAATGATCTTAGAAAACCTAAGAGAACGGGAAAAGACAAGGTCATCGCAACCAAAGTCAGAGTCAACGTAGTTCGGAAAACTACGGGTGATGGGGGGAAGGTTGCTCGTCAAGATATCGATGTCATGTGCCTACGTATCCTCATCTGGTATGAGAAATCAGAGCAAACGTAGTTCGGGTAACTACAGATGAAAGGATGGAAGTGTGCTCGCCAAGACATCGTCGTCTTGTGCCTATGTATTCTTATCTAGCATGAGAAATCAGAGCAAATGTAGTTCAGGTAAACTAGACCACTGGTTGGTTAGGTGTTTTTTTACGAGCGACATTAAATCTCCATTCCAGCAGTTAGGGACGATGCCTGTTTGCGGTAGAACAGAAAAATAACATACTCTTTTCTGAAAATGAGTTTGAAGAGCAATCCCGAAGGATGAAAAGGTTTGAGTTTTGTTTGTGAGTTTTAGTGAAGGGGATTGAGTTAGTTTGAGACTCACATCGCACTAAAGACTATGACACGGGGGAGAATGCGTCGCATATCGCCCAAAGGGCATATGCTAAACACTCTAGATAAGCAAGGAGAAACCCCCACTCGTCATTTCCCATCTACTTAAGGCTCGTAGCGCACGATGTTTGTCGTTCTTTATTAAGTGTCTTGAAGAAATTTTGAGGTGAGAAGAGAGAGACGCACACAAAGACCTAGGGGAAACTGAACTCTAATTGTTGTCATACAATGTGGTCCTAAAGTCAGGATTATGAGGGAAACCTACCTAATGTTATCATGCTTGGATTGAAAGCCTAATGTCTCTCCTACCTCAAACTTAATCGAAAATTAAGTTGAGCTAGAAATCCTAAGGGATCATGCGAATACAGGAAGTAAACAACAAGTAAACACGAAACAACGCAATCACAGACAACGTCAGATATTGAAATTAAATTAAAAAAAGTACAAGTGTATTCACATACGCACTCGAGAATTAAAAATTAAAATTAGTCTAATCCTTTGTTAATTCAAAAGTTAATTTCTAAGAAAAACTAAAACCTAATTCTAATTCTAAAATTATTAAACTAAATTCTAAAGGCAATTAAAACCTAATTTTAAAAATAAACATCTAATTAGAACTAATCCTATAGGATTTTAAAATAAACTAAAACTAAAACTAATTTAATCTAATAAAATAAAATCTAATTAATATCCTAAAACCTAAAGTTAAATAAAACATAATTCTAAAATAGCTATTTTAATTAAAACTAATCCTAAGATAAATCTAAAGACCTAAATAAAACAAATCTTAAAAAAGTTAATTCCTAATTAAATTCTAATAAAAAACCTAATCAAAATAATAAAACTAAATTAGAACTATAGCTAAAAAAACCTAAATAAATCTGAAAAAAACTGAACTGGGGGGAAACTCGCTGGGCCTCAAACCCCCAGGCCCAATGGCCTTCACAAGATTGAATTGAAGTTTAGGGGGATGGGGGGTGTAACGGGTGATTTTGGGGGTGAAAAGAAGAATTAACGGGCCCAGGGCCCAGTCCAATCTAACTCTAAAATACTAAAAGGGGAAAGGAAAACACAAGTCTTCCTCTGTGCCGCTTTCCCCTCTCTACTCTCTCATCTCGTGATTTATCCCACTCTCTTCTTCGAATCTTCTGAACCCATCCATCGCACCTTCCATCACCGAATCGAGACGTTCCTCGGCTTTTTGCATAACGTGCTCCGCTTCTTTGAGTTTGGTTTCTTGTTCGAGTTCTGCGGCTACCAGGCTTTGTAGGATTTGACCTTGAAGAGCTTTATTAGATCGAAGGTCTTGTCGAGTAAAGATTGGTCTGAGAGGAAGCTGAATAGATGAACACACTTCACAACTTCCACTGTGTTATTGTTGTTCGTGTCACCAACGGTGATGAAGAGAAGAGGTTTGGATTTTGTTGAAGGATAGTCTTTTTAGCTGGATATAACACAAGATCTTCCTCGGCTTCTTTGAGTTCATCTAGTGTTTCATCAATGGTTTCTAAGCAATCATGAAGAGCGATTTTCTCTTTTTCAGTGAGGTTTTTCAGCTTGAGAAGGTTCGCCATGGTGAAGAAGTTATGTTCGGCTGCTCTTTTTGTGATGTTGAGAGAGACTGAGATAACGTCTTTGTGTTTGGTGATTTTGTGAGTTATGTTCGGTTCAGAGGAAATGGCGGAGAAACAAAGCTCAGTGAAGGTTTATGTTGTTGGTTTGTGTTGTAGATCGGAAGCAAGATATGAGGTTAATGGTGGTATTATGGTGTTGAGGGTGAGTTGTTTAATGGTGGTAATTGGTTTGTGGTTTAGGTCTTAAGGTAAAAAAAAAAGGTTTGATGTTAAAGAAGATTGGAGAAGGTTGGGGAAATGGTTGAAGATTTGAGGGAGTTCGAAGAAGCAAAGTCCGAGGATTGAAGAAGATTGAAAGAGTGAAGGAGGTTCTGAAACAGAAAAAAAGTATTGTTGGGTTTTTGTTGCTACCGATGATGGAAGGAAAATAATGTTCCACACAGTTGTTGTTTTTCCTCCCTCTTCATCTTTTTTTACTGATTTTTTCTGTTGTATTTTTTCATCCCCTTTTAATGCTCTGTTCTTCTCCTTCTTTTTTCAATTTTGTTTGCTATTGGTACATTGATATTGGTTCTGTCCGTTTTGTTGCAGAAATTTTCTGGTGTGGAGCTTTGGTTTCGCACAAGTCGTAGGGAGGTAACCGAGGGTTGTACGAAGGTGCAGGCATATGGTTTGTGATGTTTGTGTCGCGTGGAATTTGTTGAAAAAAATGGTGTTGAAAACAAGTCGTACCATCTGCAAGTGGGTATACCGTTTTGGATTGTAGTCTCACAATGTAAAAGGGTATGGTGTGTGGGTCATGCTACAATGTAGCAGGGAAGTTGTAACAGAGTGGGTTTCATGTTGCAGACTCAATTCCTCTTCTGTCACAAAGTTCCCTTATTACCCTTTTTTGTCATTTTACGCAAGGTGAAAAGGATTGCTTAGCAGTGCCTCATGTTGTGGCTTATTGTAATATATTTTCATACGCCTTGTAAATTCCATCTACTGTGTAATTCTGCAGAACTTCTGGACTGTTATAAACTTATTATTGTATTCCTTGTAATTTGCTGTCAAGTTTCTTCTACAACACCCTGTTATAGAATTGGTTGGTAATTATACGCAGGCTGCCCAGTGTGGTGTACATGGATGGCTGAAGATTTAATGAATTTGGAAATGATATGCCATGGCTTGCGCGTAGCCTACCTAGAGTCTCACAGATCATGAGCCCTTAATTCTTGTTTCAATGGGATTTGTAATTTTGTAACATGGATATTGGTGAATAATGATAATTAAAGAATATGGTTTAGAAAATGGGTATAAATAAAATAAATATGGTTATTAAAATAATTTGAAATGAATCCAAAATGAACATGGGTTAAACAAAATGGGTCATGGACAAACTTGGATGTGAGAAAAAAATTGGTGGATAAAAGGATGTTAAATGGGAGATGGACATTTAGACTCGTATTTGAACGAAGAATGATGATGGATCATTTGAATAGAATATGGATAAGAAGATTGAAATGAGTATTGGAATTGATTGAAAATGGATAAAAGGAATGGATATTTGGAATTTGAAATGGATGTATAAAAATGAATAAAAATGGAATTGTGAATGAGGTTTAAAATGAATATGGGTTGAATTAGAAATAAAATGTGATTAATTTGGAGAATTATAGATAATGGCTAAAAATGGAATTTGGATTGGATGGGTGATTTCAAATTCGGACAAAAGAAAAGATAATGAACACAAACCCAAGCTCCCCAAACCAACACCCTGAATGAATAGCAAACAAACATGACTTTTCTCACAAAGCATCTGATTAAATGCACATTAAAGCCACTGAACCACATGCAACAGAAATGACAACCATGAGCCAACCCTGAAATCTCCCAAATCACTTTGAATTTATTTGAATAAATCTTCGGGAAGATAAATCCATAACCGAAGCAAAACTGAACATATGATCACGACGATCCTGACCTCTGAACCAAACTCTTCATGAATCAATGCTTGACAACCTGACAACCTCCACACGTGATAACAAATTGGCCTTGAGTACACATCGCCTGAGAAATAGCCACTGATGCAGGTAACTTGAAGAAGAAGCAAGCCTTTGATGGTTTGACCAAAATGAGGTCAAACTTCTATCTGATCTTGACCACGACTGAGTAACCACACTTGACTTGAAACGATGTCATTGCTCCTGATAACCCGATCTTTTATCCATGATGAAAAATAAACCTGATCATGAGCCAGTTGGCTATAAGCCTGCCAACCAAATTGAACCCAGGGACTGATGAAACCCTAGGCCCTTAATGCCTGACAACTCTTTGAAGAGTGTAAGCCTGACACTTGATGATTTGATTCAGAGAAACTCCTGATCCCATGTCTTAGAAGAACAATGCAAAGTATGATTATGAATTATGAACTTATGATGATGCAAATGAGTGCGGAGCAAAAGCCAGTCGAGCTTAGAAAAAGCGAAGGCAAATTTTGGGGTGCAACAGCTGCCCCTATTCAATCGACTTGGACCTGAAGGTGAGAAAAGCAGCCGCTTTCGAACATTCAAGGTAAAAGGTGATTGGATACTAAAAGAACCCAGAAATTTGCAAACTACGTAGATGGTAAACTATAGAGCTTGCCAGCCAAAATTGGACTTAAAAACAGTGGGTACCAACCCAAAAGCTAGGATAATCGAAACAATAACGACCAGGATGACAACGAGGGCTATTAACCAAAAGTCAAGGTCGTTAGGGAATTGTATCTAGAAGTTATGAGAAACCAGCTACTAACCAAAAATTAGAAAGCCTCTACCAAAAGTCGGAACAAAAACTGCTAACCAAAAGTTAGACAGCCTCGTCACGAAGTCGGAACAAAAACTGCTAACCAAAAGTTAGACAACCTCGACACAAAGTCGGAACAAAAACTGCTAACCAAAAGTTAGACATCCTTAACATGAAGTCGGAACAACAACTGCTAACCAAAAGTTAGACAGCCTCGACACGAAGTTGGAACAATAACTGCTAACCAAAAGTTAGACATCCTCGACACGAAGTCGGAACAACAACTTCTAACCAAAAGTTAGACAGCCTCGACACGAAGTCGGGACAAAAACTGCTAACTAAAAAGTAGACAGCCTCGACACGAAGTCGGAACAACATCTAGGATAAGCAGGAAGTAGAATCAACCGATTTACAACCTGAAAAGAGAACTCCGTTGGGGAAAAAGAAACTTAAACAAGCAAAATCTGTTGGGGAGCAATATGTGAACATGATTTGTGTTGGGGTCTGGTACCACAAAGACTTATGAATTACGTTGTTATCTGCTGGGGAGATATCTGGCAACAAAAGTATCAAACCTGGCTTATGCTTCGCATGCGTATGTTTGAATATGGCGTAATGCTCCACACGAAATGGAAATGCTATGCGTTTGGGAGGATGCTATGCAAAATGCAAATGCAAAGAAACACCACCATGAAAAGGTGCCGAGAGAAACAACAAGTAAACTTGCTGAAGAATATGCCCTAAAAAGCCTTCTGGAATAGAACTCTTCTGGGGACAATTCCATTCTGCTGGGAATTGAGAATAACACCCGTCAGAAAGTTATCCCAAAGATCTTATGTTGAAGAGTACCAATGACCATTGGACCCTGCTGCAGATGTTGACCATTTCTGAATTACTCATCAAGGGAATTAACATTAATTTCTGCTTTGATAGAAAAGGTCAATGACATAGATCTTGTTGGGGAACAATGCTGAACTTGCCCCGTTGCTGGGGAATAAACTCAATATTATCATGCTAGGGATAAATGCACATTACTTTTGGTGAGATATTTCTGATCTGACAACATCACCCTATGGGGATACAAAATCTCTACTGTGGAGAAGTGAGATCAATCGAGCCTCGTGTCGAATAATGTGATAGCATGTGAGCCACTGGGAATATAGTCGGGCTTTTGGTTTAGTGAAGGGAATAGATTTATGGTGATTGGATTTATTTTTGGTTACCAACAAAAGTGGGTTTTAAAGGGTAATTACCAGACGACAACTAGTATTCGAGGGTGGACTACCAGACGAGAACTGGTGGCAAAAGGTTAAGTGTCAGACGAGAATTGACTTCTAGTTTTGGTATCAGACGGGAACTGATTTCTGGTTTTCCAGACGAGAACTGGACTTTGAAACTGTGTTTGCCAGACGAGAACTAGTTAAACAGTAGGCTAAAGAAAGGGTGACCAGATGGGAACTGGTTCAAAAGCTTGACATGTACCAGACGAGAACTGGTGCTTATTGAAGGGTTGACCAGACAAGATTTAGTTTAAAGGTTTTCCAGACGAGAACTAGACTTTGAAACTGTGTTTGCCAGACGAGAATTGGTTAAACAGTAGGCTAAAGAAAGGGTGACCAGACGGGAACTGGTTCAAAAGCTTGACATGTACCAGACGGGAACTGGTGCTTATTGAAGGGTTGACCAGACGAGAACTGGTTTGAAGGTTTGCCAGATGAGAATTGGACTTTGGAAGTGTTTTCGGTTACAAAGTTCTGACAGGTAACAAGTTCAAACTATGGGATAAAGATCCAATGACAGTATGCAGGGATAAGAAAATTCCCAACAATGGAAGGGATGCTCTTCTGCGGCAAGGCTCTTTTCAGGAGGTTAAGGTTATTTGATAGGGTGATGGCATGATTCCCCGACACTCGTCTTAAACTCAATAGTTGCTGATGAAAATGAACTTACTCGAGTAACCTGCCCCAGTGTAGTTCAACTTGCCCTTGTGTAGTTCAACTTGCCCCTGTCTAATCCTTGTGACAGTTTGTCTTGAAAATAAAGTAGCTTGCCATGACATGACCTCGAGATGGCCTGCCTCAGGATTTGCACCATGAAAAGATCTTGACTAACCAACTCTCAGAACAGTTGGCTTCAATGTACTCTTAAAGTGGCTTGCCCCTGAATGAGCATTGAAGCAGCTTAACTTGACCCTATTGAACACTGGATGGGTCTTCCCTCAATCAACAGAATCTCTAGGTGACCTTCCTCTGATTGGTAGAGTCTCGAGATGATTCACTTCTGATTAACCGCTTCTTGAATGATTTGCCTCATAATCAACCGATGCCTGGGGGATTTGTCTTAAACTGACTAATTTCATACTCTTTATATGTTAATGCCCCAGATCCACAGGGCTACAAAGTATACTCGATTCTGATCCAGACTACTGAATGATCCAGTCCTGTTTGATTGCTCCCTGTTGGAATTTCCTCGATGCCAACTACTGACATGCAATTAAAATTGTTCGTTCACAAATGGTAATCTTAATGCGATGCTCATGCAGATTTTGAAGAGTCAATCCTTACTAGAATGAGGTGATAGTGTGTGACGAATGGACCAATATTCTAGACTTAGTACTGCTTTAGCTAGTGAAATATACAACAAGAATATGATTAGCAAATCATGTAGGAGTCAGTTTACACAGCCTTGTTGTAGTATGCCTTCAGAATGAACCCTGCCTCAATTAGATCTTTTAAGGGTTGAATCGTGGTCTGGTTCACGGTTATTGAAATAAAGGATGAAAGGCTCAAGGTTTGATTATTACTCACCCCTTCTCCCTGGTGATCTCCAATCCTACGTTTAGTTAACTTGGCACACACGCTCACTTTCAAAAGGTTTGCTGAATGATACGAGTGATGGTTAAGGAACCCACAAGGTTTTCGGAGTGACAGTCACCCCTCTTGTCTTCTGTGTCTATAGTCACACGACTTTGTTCTTGTTCGAGGATTTCTCTTTTGAGATCCTTTGTTTTTATTCTTTTGTTCCCTAATTTTTGCCTGGACTGATTCCTTTATTTTGAAGTCCAGCGGGATGCCCTAATTTTGCATAAGTATTTGACTTAGCAGGCTTTTTTTTTTGAAAAGAAGTCGTGTGACACTGGCTATCTTGATTAAGGATTGTGACTATCTCACTTCTCTGTAAAATTTGAATGCTCGGTCAAATTAACTGACAACTATCCTGCCCCAGGTTAAGATGTGAGGGTTTGAAAGTCCGAAAGAAACTTCTACTTCTAGGCTCAAAGTGGTTAACTAGGTACTACTCCTTATATCTCCGGTGTTTAGGGGATTTGAAACAATGCCTGTACATCATCAGCAGGATTTTATCCGAAAGCATACAATCAGCAATTATGAGTATTCAATTTTCGTCATCCTCCCTCCAATCTTTGCTAAACAATAGTGATAAAGTGGAGTGGATAAAAGGTGCATGTGTATGTGCTTTGTGATAAATAAGAAAAATGAGCGAATGCGACATGATTAATTCAAAAAATGCATAATCACTTCATTAATATTACCATTCAAAACAAAAAAGCAAGTAGCAATTAACAGGAAAGAAACTACAAATGCAAATGATAAAAGTAGATCTTGGTTCTCAGTAGAGAACTGCACAGACTGAGCTTGAGTGAGGTTGTTCACTTGCAGAGAGTCTTCATCGGGCAAAGGACCATACAGAGGGTTGGTTGTAACGCCCATTTTTAATTATCTAGTTTTATGTGTTATTTCAATTGCGGTGTGTTTTCATGGGGTTGTGTCGAGTGCGTGGAGGTGCCCTTAAGTTGGAGTTTAGTTGATAACTTTGGACCTTAAGAATAATAATATAATTATTAATGATAATGATAATTTAATGAATAATAGTAATATTATTATTATTATTATTATTATTATTATTATTATTATTATTATTAATTAAGAGAGAAAGAATTGGAATAAGGGGTATTTTTGGAGTTGGAAAGAGAAGAAAAAGGAGAACACAATAGAAGAAGAGGAAATTGGGGGAAAAGAAGAACATGATCAAGAGTGGGAAAAAGATTGAAGGGAAGGATCAAGGAGGAAGAGGAAAGCTTGGATTTCTGAATCTTCTACAACTTGAGCAAGTTATCGAGGTAAGGGGGGGGGGGGGGAGAATCGGGTCGAAATTGGTAGAGTACATGAATTCTAGGTAGAAGGGGATTTCCCTAACTCCATAGGTTGATGATCGTGTTTGTTGTGTTTGCATAATTTTGAATGTGTGATTATCTGGTTGAATCTGTTGAATGCGTTGGTGAAATAATCGTTTGGTGAATTGGGGATTTCGGGTAATTGCCGTGTTTATGCCGGAACTGAATTAATTGAGTAGAGCTAAGGTTTATCGGATTTAATCGGGAGTAGATTCTATGTTTAAGCTGTAGAAGGTTGAGATGATATGATGGGAACTGGTTTGAGTAGAATCAGGCGAGTTTCAGAGAGTCTTGCCGACTCTGAGCAGTGGTATTATTTTTATGAAATCGCAGGCATTCGCCAGCACCTTCGCTGAGCGAACTGGTGGCGAACCTTCGCCAAGGATTCGCCAGGAGAACTGGGAAGAGAGTGCTTCCAGTAGCCACTGTCTTCATTCTCTAGGGAGTTCGTTGGGCGATCTAGTAGCGAGTCTTCGCTGGAGGATTCGCCGAGCGAACGGGTAGCGAGCATTCATCGCGGGGCCTCGCCAGGCGAATGAGCCAGCGAGCGTGACAGTACGTTTGTGTTTTTGATCTGTGTTGTTCGGTTCTCTCGTGATGTTGGACCCTTGTTGGTTATGATTGATTATGATATTGCTATTGAACTATGGGGAGTATATGTATGGTGTGGAACATGATTTCCGTGTTATTCGTTTAATTAACATACTTCAATGTGTGTATGTTATTATACATGGATGTGGGGATGTGTGGAATATGTATATCATGCATAGTGACGTGATCGGGAGGATCGTGTATACTCCATGTCGATTGGGGTTTCACTGTTATTTAACTTGATTGATAATTAATTGGTGTGTGTGTATATATATATATATATATATATATATATGGGTATGATGTATGAGAATATGATCAGTAGGATCGTTTGCACTTAATATGTTTGATGTTGTGTGTTGTGCATTGGGGTTATGCATAGCATGTGGTGATGAGGTGCTCCTTTGTGGAGGGTGATAGCCTAGTGTCCATTAGTGATTGGAAGGGATAAATTACGTCTCAGGGGAGCGTAAGTAATCTATCCTGGTTATGATGTGCTCCTGTGTGGAGGGTGATGGCCTAGTTTCCATCGGTGATGATGATGTGTTCCTTTGGGGATGGTGATGACCCGATGTCCATCGTTGTTGTTGAGTCGGTACCGCATATCATGGTGTTGAGTTGCATATGTTTACATTGTTATGTGTGTTGTGTCGGTGGGACAGTAGGTCCGGGTCGATGCATATGAATGATAGTTGTGTGGTTTACTGCCTTTTATTCATGTACATTATTACTGTTATATTTTGATCGTGATTTCTCACCCCGTTTGTTGTTGTTGTGATCTGTGCTTCTTTGGAAGTACAGACAATCCACGTGCATAGCTAGCTTGGATAATGGCGTGTCGAGTCGTAGGGATGCTCTGATACGTAACAACGGGGCTTTTGGGAGTTCTTTGTTTATCTGATGATTTTGTGTGCCCCTATGGCGTATCGTGTCTGATGAATCGTTTTGGTGGATATATTTTGTATATTTTGGGCGGATGGCCGAATATTGTTGTACATGATGTTTATATGTATATATCTATATGATGATTTTCGCTGCTTATTGTTGAATTCATATAAATGAAAATCTTTATTGAGTTTCTGTTTTGTGACATCCCGTGTTGGTGTGGCAACTCTGATATTTATTCTGATTTATACTGCATTTATTTTTATTTTGGGGAACGGGGTGTTACAATTGGTATCAGAGCAGGTCGGTCCATCCGACCAAGTTGTCTAATGTTGTTTGTTCCCTTGTATGCGATATGTGTGTGAAAACACTGTCGGTACATGTTTATTGTCTAACCTTTGTCTGCAGAAGTGGGAATGATTCAAGTCGAGAAGAAGCTTGTGCTTCTCCCGGGTGCTGCAAGTGTGGAGTGGTAGCTCGGTGTGTGGTTGAACGCTCTTATAGTTTGGTAAAGATGGTTCATACTCTATTATGATTTTCGGCTGTCTATTGACAAATTGAGGAACTGATCACCCTTAATCTCTTGTTGATAGAGGTTGGAATTATGTTAGGTGGGATGGATGTGTCTTACAAGCTTAGATGGCGTGAGTAGTGAATGGTCTGGAGTTCTGCTAGGTGCTTAAGAATTGTTTTGACGAGTCGGCTCAGGACAGCGTTAAGGTGTTTTAATTTGGATGGGAATTTTGAGTATTGATGAAAGTGGGGAAGTTGGCGAATTGCCGATTATTTGTGGTTGTCTGGAGGCTATACTGACAAGACAATGATATACAGCCAGGACGTGAAGTGGAGTTGTGATCAACTTAGTTGCAGAAGCTAGTCCGAGAATGAAAGCTCCATATTATATGTCTATTGGATGGTCGAGGAATTAAACTGATTAAGTAGTGTTGGGACTTGTGCCTGGTGTGTGCCAAGGCAACAAAGTGTGAGGCCGAGTATGTAAAGGGTGGATAGTGACTCCAAGTGAATGTTAAATAAATTAAGATGTGGAATGCAAGATTGGTATAATTAGGCCTTTAAATATTCCAAGAGTTAAAGATGTGTTGAATGGCCTTCTAAGTGTGAAATTATTGTCGTACGTCGAATTCCGAGATCACAGCTTTTTACAGAATCAAAATCGGACACTCGGAAGTCAGGTAACGATCGAAAATAGGATTTCGGACTGTCATGTTCGCCAGGTCCTTCGCCTAGTGAGCATGCTAGCGAACGGCTCCACGCTCACTGTTGTGTTCGCCTAGCGAAGGGGTCCTGGGCAGAAGAATGTAGTTTTGGTATTTTTGTCGTAACAGGAGAACCGTAACTCGGAATGACGCATAGTTCAAAGTGTTGGAAAGCTATTTCAGTGCTCTATATGATGGTGAAGTAGTGACATGGAATTAAGTTATTTATTGATGGAATATGTTTGGATGTTGTGGTAAGTGCGGAAGGTGCAGTTCGTGTTTCCGCCATAACTCGCAAATTGAATGTCCGTTTGGCATGGGATTTTCCATACTTATTTGAGCGAGGCAATGGTTGTGTTAACGAATGATATTCTGATATATTCGAAGAGTATAGAGGATTATGTTGAGCATCGAGAACTTGAGTTATCGGTGTTGGGGAATAAGCAGTGATATGCCTCTTTGAAGAGAGTTCAAAGAGTTCGTGTGTTGGTTTTTGCCGTATCCGATGGAACTATTTGTTGTGTTTGGTGATGCTTTGTTGGTATGATTGGGAAGGTATGTTAAGTACAACTTCATCGAGTTTTAGTTATGCTTTAAGGAAACTTAAAGTACATAAGAGGAATTATTGGACAAATGGTTCAGAGTTGGTTGCTGCTGTCGTGTGTTGTGTCGGAGTTTGTAGGCCTTAAATATTTAGTGGATATATGAGATGCTTGGTGAACTTAAGAGCTTAAGGTATTTGTTTGATTTGGAAGAGTTGGATATGAGACAGAGGAAATACTTGGGACTTCTGGAGGAGTATGATTTTGGGTTGAATTTCCATTCGGACGAGACAACGTGGTAGCTGATGTATCGATTTGGAGAATTTTTGGGTATATACCGATGATGATGGTAAAGGAGTTAGCACTGATTGAGAAAATTCGAGATATGAGTTTGGTCCATAAAGGGAATTCTTATGGAATTAAGCTGTGTATGTTGAGGCTGACTATGAGTAATCTTGATGAGAGTCGAGGAGTTGGAATTCTAATTTGAGTTAGTAGGCTGATTGAATTTAATGAATTGAGTCGAAAGTCTGATTTTCGGATTGAATGAAAATGGTGCCATGAGATGTTGTAATAGAGATGTGCTCCAGTATTGTGAGTTGGATAAGAGTATCCTGAGAGAAGGATATTAAGGTGGGTTGAGTACCCATCCAGGTGCTATGAAGATGTGACAGAATGTGGGATATTGTTCTGGTGGCCATAGGTGGAGGGAGAGAAAGTTGAGGTTGTGTATGCCGATTAGACTTGTGGAAAGTCAAAGTTGGAACAGCGAGAACTGTTGGGCCTGATGCAACTGTTGAATATTTCCGAGTGGAGTAGAATAGTGTTTCCATGGAATTTTGTGTCGGGTTTTCTGGAGAATTTAAAAAGGGGATATGATTTGGTTTGAGTAGTTGAGAATGGATTGAAAAGGTTAACTCATTTTTACCGATAGGGATGAACCATTCTATGCTAGAGGTAGCTAAGATGTATAGTGAGGAAGTTGTGAAGTATTGTGAAGTGCCGTCGAATATTGTGTCAGATGGGAAATCTGAGTTTGCGATGAAATTTTGGGAGAGTGGCAGAAACTTTGAGTGACATATTAAAGTTGAACTCTATTTAGCATCTGTGGACGGATGGACAGATAGAGAGAGATATCCCGTATGTAGAGGATTTGGTGAGAGCTTGTATGTTGGATCAGGATGGATCGGGGGGCAGTTAATTGTCGTTGATTGAGTTACCTGCAATAACCACTATCATTCTAGTATCGGAATGACATCATATGAGGTTTTGTATGGTAGTAGGAGGTGTGGGACTCCTTTGTGCTGATGCATGTCTGGCGAGAGTGTTGTACTCAGACCAGAAATTGTGCAAGAGGCGACTGAAAAGATCAAAAGGATCCAAGAAAAGACGCGTGTTGAGAGTTATGACGGTAACTAGGATTGGTCGAGCTTTGAAGTCTCGGAAGCACACATTATGCTTTGTTTATCCAAATCAGAGTGGTGCAACGGAAGCATGAGGAAAATAGCATGTTAGACTATTTTGCCACGGACGTTTGTGAAAGCTGCAGGGTGTGTTCATGTGTCTAAGCCGAGGAGGTACTTCGATTGAATTGGATGGTGTGCAAGTGAGAAATAATGTGATTGTTGAGGAACTTCTAGTGCGAATTGTTGAATGAGGATCAACTCCGAGGGAAGGAGATATCCTTGGTGGAAGTGGCTTGGGGATGGTGCTGCAGGAGGCAGTGTGACCTGGGAATTGGGAAGCAGGATGCGGGAAGCGTATTCGGAATTGTTTCTATCAGGTAATTTTTGAGGACGAAAATAATTAAAGTGGGGGAGAGTTGTAACCAGTGTTTTAAAAACCGGACCGGTCATCGAACCGGTGAGGGTATTGGGTCACTAGTTTATCGGTCGAACCACTGGGTCGCTGTTGCACCCCAAAATTTGACCAACAATTATTTATCCATCTAGTGTTTGAGAGTTGATACCTTCATCAGAAAGTTCAAGAGATCCTCAGAGGAAGTGGATTGAAACCAGGGTTGTGTGCTTCATAGCTTGAGAGTTGTGGGTACCCCTCAGATGATTCTGAGACTTTGAGAATGAACTTGATGTTTTGAGAAAGCCTATGAGATGTCTTGATAGCCATCATGAAGCCCAGAGAGGTCATTAGGCAAGAATTCAGAAGATTCAACCATGATTGGTAGAATTAGGGTTTTGACTGGGTCAACCCTAGGTCAGCTGATGTTTTGGAGAGGGTTGAGACCTAATCCAAGAGCCATGTGATCATGGAATGATGTATTGAGATGTTATAAGGATGACTCCTAGACCAACTCATCATGATTGAGGAGTTTGAGAAGTTTCAAGTTAGGGTTTCCAAGGATTGTCAGTGAAAAAACCCTAATTTGATCCCTATTTTCCAGGCAGTTTTAGCTCTAGATGTGATTGATATCTCATCTTTCCCACAACATGAATGTTGTAGAGCTTGTTCTTAGCTTTAATTTTAGTGGTGGAAGTCCTTGATAGGAGTTGCAGAGCTCAAGTTATGGTTTTGACAAATTACAGGTCAGTTGAGGTGTGTGAATCTAGGTCCTTGAAAGTCACCCAACTTGCAGACAACTTTTGCCCTAGTAGGATGATTCCTATGATCTCTTGGTCAACATGAATGTTGAAGGGCATCTTCTTAGATTTAATTTTAGTGGTAGAAGTCCTTGATAGGATTTGTGGAACTCAACTTATGGTTTGAACAAGACAGGGGTATTTTGGTCATTTGTCAGTTATAGGTCATTTTAGCCAATGCCTAAAACTCCTATTTCCAAGCCTCAAATGGAAAAACTCAAAACATGAAAGTTGTTCAAAATGTAATTTTAAGTCTAGAAAGAAGGTCATGAATTGTTGGAAAAGCTCATAGCATGGACTTGCATGATTGGTCAAAAATGAACTAAAAATGGCATATAAGTTTAAAAAGTTGGAATTGGAAATTGGTTTGGAAGATTTAGGAATCCAAATGGGGTCATCCAATATATCATTTTGATTGGAAAAACCATTTTAGAGACAATGGTTCAAGCACATTTTTGAGTTTAGTGGAAAAAATGAAAGTTACTTAAGGTTACTTATGATTAAAGAAACATAACCAAGTTGGATCAAGCTTGGAATGCAAGGGAAAGTGTAAGATGGTGCTGGAAACTTCCATTGAGTGCTATATAATCATGAAATGAACATTGAGCAAGGGTTGGATTCTCATTTTTTGGCAAATGCTTCACAAATTCTCTCATTCTCTCTCATTGCATTTTGATCCCAATTTCACAAAACCTTCATCAAATCATCACCAATACTGATTTCACCATATTCAACCATCATCATGGAGTAGAATTCAGCCAAGTTTGGATTGCAATTGGTTCAATTTAGTGCACTTTCTTCATCAAGACACAAGTTGCAATTTCAAGTGGATCTCAAGATTCAAGCGTGCTACACAAAAGCTTTTGCATACAGAAAGATCATCATCAAGAAAAGAGTGATTTTGGACAGTTTCAAGCATTGAAGAGGAGTGTAAACATTGCTGCCATCATCAAGTTGCAGGTTTGCAAATTCATTCGATTCTCTCTGTTTGCATAGTTTTAGATCATGTGGTTAGGGTAATTATGACTAGCAACCATTAGGGATGGATCTTGAGAAGTTAGAGCTCATTCTGAGAAGTTTGAGAATTTGGCATCATACTTTAAAGATCAAGAACTAGCTGGTTATTGAGTTTTAATATTCATGCGTTAGTTTAGGTTGATCAGTGACGCATGAGGATTAGTTTAGTACTGAGAATTTGAGGTTTCGCGAGGATGAAAACCTTGAGCATTAATGGAGGATGAGCTTCGGGTTTACAGTTTGAGGCTGTTTTAATGCAAGCTGAGGGCATGGTTGTGTTTGGGGAGGAAAACTGAGCAAGTTTGCTCTTTACACGAGTGAATTTGGCTGAGAGACGAGAGAGATCAAGCTGGTAGAAGATGGCTGCATGAGAGAGTCGTGCATGGTTGCATCAAACCCTAACCAAACGCAAGGAGGAAGATGACCATCCGTCGTTGGATCAGGTCAAAGAAGTGGACTAAAGACTCCATCGGACGGTTGTAGTTTAAACGCAGAAACGGAGGGAAAATTTAAATGAGAAACGCAGTCGTTTCATTTAACAACGCGTCTGGGCTTTGGTCTCTTTCATATCCGCACCCCCTTTCATATGGCCCAAGCAGAATGAACTGGTCTGACCTACTGTTTCCACCCCCTCCCTTTTATATTATTTTAAATTCTTTTTATTTCTTTTAATATTTTTGCAACCTTTAGAAATTCATAAGTAATTGATAAATAATGATTTTTTACTCATTCTTTTTTCTATGTGTAGACAATAATGTGTAGAAAAATATAAAAATAAAAATGAAATTTTATTTTTAATGTAGAATTTATGGTGGTATTTTCTTTTAAATAGGACAATTATTTTCTTTTGGTTGATACCTTATTTTGCAAGAATTGTTTTAGGACCTTCCCTTAGGATTTTTGAGCCATTCTTTTTGGAATAATTAGATATTGAACCCTAGTTTCATGTAGGATTTATCTCTTGATTTGTAGATTAAAATTTGATGTAGTTTGATTGTTAGACATTTAGGTGCTCTAATTAGGGTTTTAAGTTGTATAGGTAGACTTGAACAAAATTGTTTTGGGGTTTATAGGCCAAATTAGTGTATGGGGAATATATGGGTTAAGGGTAAGTATGTATAGAACCCCCTAGAATTTTGCTAGAATATTGTATGGTATTTTAGTATTTTTCATTGATTTTTGAATGTATGGATAGTATGTGTGTTGCTTAAAGGCATAAGTTGTATTGTTGTGTTTTCTTTCCTTCTCTGTTGAGTGTGTGAGCTTTGAAGATTGAGTTGAAGACCTTGTGGATCATCATGGAAGCTTTGAAGACCTTGCAGAGGAGTTTAGCATAGCTTTTGTTGTTTTGTTTATAGGTTTATAGGTGCACAGGTAGAGCCTTAAATAGAATACTTTCATTCAATAAACAAGGAGTGTTTTGTTCACCTCCTTTCTTCTCTATGACATAAAGTCCCTTAAGGGTATCCACCTCTCTCCTTTGGAGGGATTAGTGACCTTGCCCTATAAGGTAGAACTTTGAGAGAGCCTTTCCTTTGATGTTAAGTCCTCAATGGCATCCTTTGGAAGTCAGTGAGCACTGTAACATCCCCCACTCATCTTGTTGACTGAATCTTGTTTGCTGGAGCATTGGAGCCATTGAAGATAGAAGCTGAGGCCTTGAAAAGGATGATTCCTTGAAGATTATTGAAGTCTGAAGACTCTGTGAAGACCAAGTGGATGCCTGAAGATCCCTGGAGATAGTGAAGCCTGAAGGTAGAGCTGATCAAAGGAGCTGAAGCTCAAAGGGAGAAGATGAGTTGATACTCATGTTGTAGGGTTGATACCTGGAAAGCAAGTGATCTCTGAAGTCTGAAGACTGGGTTGCTGCTGGAGGAGCTGAGGCTTTCTTCTGTTTTTTTTTGGTGTATTGTGTGTTTTGTCTGATTTGTCTGTTGCATTAGACTAAGCCCATTTAGAATAAGTTCAGTCTAAGAGCATGAGTGCATCTGATCGTATTGTTATTGCTTGGCTTTGCTTGCGGGTATTCGGTAGAGCCCAGCTCCCTTGCCCATGTGTTTATTTTGCTTGATAGCATTTCATTTCTTTCATCTGTATGATTGCAATTTACCGTTTTTGCTTGATAGCATGTTGTTTATTTCAGTATGATTACTGTTATTTCATGACTGGCTTGAGGTTGAGACGAGCTTGTGGAGGCTGAAGCCCCACACACATTTCCTCCCTCACTTGCATTGCATGCATTTTACTGTTAAAGCTGATGCTTTTGTCTGTTTTGGTGTATCATTGACATGATCCCTTAGGACTCTCATTTCCTCTGATGAGGATTTGATGATAGACTTTTAGGTTGAAACCTATGCATGACAACATCTAGGAGTTCCCTGTTCAAACCTCAACCATAGGATGAATCCATGGCATGATAACAGTAGGACTTGATAGTCTCCCTCCTAGTTGGGCTTGTTCTCTTCTCATCTCAAAGAAGTTTAAGATACAGTAATCATGAATGATTTCTTTCGTACGTTACGAGCCTTAAGCTATCTGAGAAAGGATTGTGGGAGAGTTTCTTTTCCACAGTCTGGATGTTTAGTATGGTACCCTTTGGGTGACATGCGACGCATTCACTCTCAGGTCATAGCCTCTAGTGCGGTTGAAATCGCAAACACAATAAAAAACACTTCTTTTAGGAGATAACCCGTAGTTTCCCGAACTACGTTTGCTCTGATCTTTCATACCAGATGAAAGTACGTAGGCATAGGACGCGACGTCCTAGCGAGCAACCTTTCCCCCATAACCCGTAGTTAGCCGAACTACGTTGACTCTGATTTCTCGTTCCAGACGGGAATACGTAGGCATAAAGCGCGATGCTTTGCCGAGTCATTTTTCTTTTCTTTTTCAGCCAGCCTTGATAGGTAGATAGATTATAACTAACCCGTCCAAGTAAACAAACAAGCGAGGATCCCGTCGAGTACGACGGACGTGAGGGGTGCTAATACCTTCCCCTTGCGTAACCGACTCCCGAACCCAGACAATGGTTGCGATGACCTTGTCTTACCCTTATTCGTCAGGTTTTTCCGATTGTTTCCTTTCCCGCTCTGAGGGATAAATAACGAAAGGTGACGACTCTTCTGTCATGCCGGCACCTTATTTTCGCGCAAGCGACAGCTGGCGACTCTGCTGGGGACTCCAACGGTTCCCTGCGAGTCAATCCTATCGTTTGTATGTTTGCTTGTTGGGTTGCGTTTATTTATCGCATTTTTACTTCTCGCACTTTATTTCCCGCATTTTATTTTCAGTATAATATGATTATTTGTGCTGTTGTGGGATGGGAGTTCTGATGAGTGAAAAGCCAGACCTAGGCTTGAGTGCACCATAGACTTAGAGTGGAAATTAGTGGGCGCGTGCTTGCTTTGCAGGCACTAGTGTCTCATGAAATCCACGCTCAGACGAGGTTCATCCGGTTGGCTTCACTTTCAACCCTTTGGGTTGATACGGTTGCTGGTTTGGTGGATTGTCGACTCTGGGGACCGATCATTTGTGATTCAGCTAAGTGAGGCCTCTTCAAGACTTGATGATGCCACTCCTTCTGGGAATCGTATCGTCAGTTTCGAAAGTCTGTGACGCTGATGAACGCATAGGATGCCGTACCTTGAGTCAGTCTAGGTTCATACCTGTGAGTGGGACTGGGTTTATTGCAGGAAACTTAGACCTTCAGACTACCTGGTTTTCTTGACAGTGAATCAGTTATGTTGGGTTCTCAGTTGCAGACATGTTCTTGATAGAGCAAGAGGTTTTTGATCAGAGGATCTTATCATCGGGTGTTCGTTTGTTCTTGATAGAGCAGGCTTTGATCAGTATGTTATCATCGGTGGTTTGTTCTGGATGGAGCAGATTTCGAGTGAGGTCTGAAGACCTCATCGGCAGATGTTATTTGTTCTTGATAGGGCAGATTTTGAGTGGGGTCTGAAGATCTCATCAGCAACTGTGTGTTTGTTCTTGATAGGGCAGATTTTGATTTGGGGTCTGAAGACTTCAACAGATGTTCCTTGATCTTGCGCCCGGGGTCCTTATTATCATGCACTTACTCTTGTCAGAACAGAATTTTGATCTCGGTCCGATCAAATGGTTATTCTCAGCAGATCAGATCAGTGGTTTTACGTTGGGGTTTCGTCCTCATCAGTGACTGTTGATACCGAATCTCCACAGCAGCCACCTGGATATATTATTGCATACCTGCATTTTGCATTAGTTTACGCATTCATCTGCATTCCATTAACGTGTGTCTGTGTTGCAGGTACCGTTTCCCCGATCCCGGATTTCTCGCCTCCTACTGTTATTATGGCCTCCCTCAGGAAGACTGTTACGTATAAATTCCCAACCCCTGATGTGTCGAAGCTGACTGGTTTGATAGCCTTGGCAGGGGATTCTGTGAAGGATAGGTTCAGGAAGTCTTATGGCAGGTTGCTTAGTCTGGTTTGCAAACCTTCTACGTCCGAGTTGAATGGGTTACATGCTCTTCTGCAGTTTTATGACCCTCCCTTGAGGTGTTTCACCTTTCATGACTTTGTTCTCGCGTCGACATTGGAAGAGTATGCTGATATACTGGGTGTGCCTATCAAAAGGCAAGTGCCTTTTGTCCACATGGATGCTGAACCTGATCTGGTTGGTTTGGCTTCCTCACTCCATTTGAGCGCTTCTGAGTTAGTGGTAACGAGTTGGAACAAGGTCCCAGGGTTCTCTCTGCAGTTTCTGATAGCTAAGGCTCAACAGTGTGCTAAGGACAAATGTTGGGACGCCTTCAGCGCCATCCTTGCTTTATGCATATATGGCATCATCCTATTTCCCAGCATGCCTGATTTCGTAGATTTTGATGCATTCCATATCTTTGCCTCAGGGAATCCAGTCCCTACTCTGATCGGAGACGTTTACCATTCAGTGCATTACAAGAATGAGAACCGGAGAGGGAAGAATGTTTCATGCTGCGTACCGTTGTTGTACAAGTGGTTTGATAGTCATTTGCCCAAGAGGGGTTCTTCTGTCTTGTCTGCAGCCACAGCTGAGTGGCCTGAGCGTCTGATGAGCTTGGTGGCAGAAGACATTGTTTGGTTCGTTGACAGAGGCAGGTTAGGCACCGAGATGATCTTCAGTTGTAGTGGGTTTCCTAACGTACCTCTGATAGGTAGGAAGGGTTGCATCAACTACAACCCATCATTGCTAGTTCGTCAGTTCGCATATGCTTTGAGGACTCCACCGAAGGAAGAAGAGGTACGGGAATCTCTGTACCTCACGGGTATTCTAGAGGGGGATTTGTTGTCCAAGCTGCAGTATGCGTGGAACAATATCAGTACGAGAGGAAAGCCTTTGTTGGGGAAGAGCAACAACCAAGCTTACCCTCCTTATTCAGATTGGATCAGAGCCAGAGCCAGCACTATAGGGATGCCATTCCCTCATGTCAGACCAGAGAGTCCTCCACCAGTCGAAGAGCCTACCACTGTGTTCATTCATCAGCACAACCAGGTATTAGCTGAGCGTGATGAACTGAAGAGGGCAAATGCAGAATTAGAGAAGGAGTTAGCTCAGCTTCGAAGTGAGAGGAACGAAGCCGTGCATGCTCTCAAAAAGCAAACAGAGTCGGTAAGCCAGCTGGGTGCAGACTTGGCAAAGCAGATTGCTGATCGGGAACGCTTAGGTCAAGACTTCAGAGCTGCTAATGATGTGCTAGCTACGAAGAAGCAGCATTTGGAGGAAGCATATAGGAGAATATCTAAGTTCGACCAGCATTGGAAGACCTCCATGGCCACCAGGAAGGAGCGAGAAGACAAGCTGATGCTGCAGATTTCTAAGCTAGAAACCGAAGTGAAGGACAGTGAGCGGAGGTTTGATGAAGAGACTGCCCGCAGGTACTCCGCTGAAGCCCGTCTCAACAAAGCTATTGCTAGCCTGAGGGAGCACAAGCTGATGTTTGAGTCTAAGAAGCGGAAGCTGGAAGATTGCTTTGGCGAAGGCGCTTGGGAGAGTTCAGTTCAGGGGCTTCAGCATACTATCAGGCAGAGGGAACTACTCGTCGAGGGGTTGCTCACTTCGCCAGATCATTCGGAGACAAAGGAGTTATTAGCAGAGTATCGCGCCCGTGGCCGTACTTGACTAGTTATATCCCTGTTGTTTTTGATCTTTGATGTAGGCTGACCATCACCAGACTTGTTGGCTGAGGTCATGCTGTTGATTTGTACTCGCTGATACTGTGTACTGCCTCGACAGGCCTTTCCATATATATATGAGATTGATGTTTCCATGATTGGGCTCGGATTTCTTCTTCTTATTATTATTATCAGCACTGTCACTAAGGCACTAGGATCGGGGGAAAATCTCCCACGCACACAGACACACGCATGCATCTGCATGAAGCATATTTGCATGGTGTATATCCTATTGTTTTTCCTAACCTTTATTCTTGACAGGTTTTTCAGGTTCCGAGCTGCTTTCGATCTCCAGGATTGATCAAAGACTCATCCACCGCTACTCAACTCGCGCTAATCAGACGAGAATCATGGACCAGGTACAGTCAGATGTTCAAGAACTCCGTGAGCGGATGGATCGTTTTATGGAGCTGATGCAGGTGGTCGCGAATGGTCAAGACCAGCTTCGTACTCTGGTTCAACCTCTGATCTCCAGGGTTGACAGTAATGGCATACTCCATGGAGGGGCCGTGCCTACTCCTCCTCCAGGGGATACTCCACAGAACGTTGTTCCTGCTGCCGGGGGCAACGGCAGTGCTAACGGCAATCTGATGACTAATCTCGGACTCAACGCGGCTGGCGCCGTAAATGGTAGTTTGGGAGCCAATGTTAACATAGGGCCGGTCAACGGCAATGCTGGTGCAGGAAATCTGGTGGTGCCTCAACCGTGGCTGGAGGACCATCAGGATGATATATTCTCTCAGAGAGGTGTAGAGACAGAGTTGAATGCTGAAGCTCGACTCAGGTTCAAGGCGCTGGAAGACAAGATGAGAAGCATAGAAAATCAGAACGCATTGGGCGTTGACATGTCCAACCTAGGGTTGATTGCTGACTTTAAAGTACCTCACAAGTTCAAGGTGCCTACCTTTGAGAAGTATAAGGGTACTACTTGCCCCCGGGTCCACCTCCGATCTTATTATAGAAAGATGTCCGCCTATTCTGACGATGAGAAGTTGCTGATGCACTTCTTTCAGGATAGTCTTTCTGGTCCATCACTCGAATGGTATATGGGTTTGGAGCCCGCTACTGTGCGCACCTGGAAAGATCTTGCAGAAGCGTTTGTTCTCCACTATCAATACAATAGCGACTTGGCTCCCAACCGAGTTCAGCTTCAGAATCTTTCACAGCGGAACAATGAAAGCTTCAAAGAGTACGCCCAGCGGTGGCGTGAATTAGCTGCTCGGGTTCAACCGTCGATGGTTGAGCGTGAGTTGGTACAAATGTTCGTGGCTACCCTTCCCGGAATCTACTATGAAAAGCTGGTCAGTGGCATGTCTGGAACATTCTCGGCTCTCATCACTTTGGGCGAGCATGTTGAGAACGGTATAAAGATCGGAAAAATTTAGGGCGAATCATCCTCAGCTGGAGGAGGTAGCAAGAAACCCTATACTGGCAAGCGTCGAGAGGGAGATGCCAGTGCTGTCACTAATGCTAGGAGAAAGGGCAAGGGCCCTCAGCCTCAGATTGCTAGCATAAACATTCCAGCTGCTCCACCGCAGCCGCAGCAGCAGCAACCTCAGCAGCAGAATAATCAGGGGTACAAAAGATATCAGAATCGGGCTCCCCTGGCAAGCCGTCATTTTGATACTCCACCTATGTCATATGCCCAGCTTTTGCAAACGTTGCTTCAGCTCCAATTGGTTCAAAAAAGGACGTTGGCTCCCTTAACAGGGGCACCACCACCGGGGTATGATGCCAGTGCTACTTGTGAATTCCATACTGGGGCACCTGGCCATACGATTGAGAATTGTAAAGCTTTTAAGCACAAAGTCCAGGACTTGGTGGACGCCAAGGTTATTAACTTTTCCGACAACGTGCCCAACGTTACCAAAAACCCGATGCCTCATCATAAGGGGGGCGGAGTGAATGCTGTTATCACTGAGGAGAGTTCAGACTTGCTGACTGATGTCAGGGATTTGAAAACGCCGTTGAGTTTTGTCAAGGCTAAGTTGCTGAAGAAGGGCTTCTTTCCTGGATGCGGAGAATTGTGCATGGCTTGTGCTACACTTCCTGACGGATGTGAGCAGCTGATCGAAGGTATCCAAAGTCTGATGTCCGAGGGTATTTTACAGTTCAACCGGAGCATTGAGAGTGCATCAGGGGAAGTCGTGCTAAAGCAGGCAGGTGAAGTTGCTACCATTACTATTCCTCGTCACCCTATTACTATCTCGGCGCCCCGTCCGCCTACTATCACTATTACCAGGGCCGGACCAATCCCATTCGAGAGTACCAATGCCGTTCCATGGCATTATGGCGCCGAAGTTTATTGTAATGGTCAGAAGATAGAGCTTGGGCCGTTCGGGTCAACTATACAGAATCTTACTGAAGTCAGTGGTATCACTAGGAGCGGTAGAGTATTTGCGCCAGCGGAGGTTGCAGCAGAGAAAGTGGTCCGGGCTGACGCCGTGGATAAGGGTAAAGGTAAAGCTGTTGAAGAGGTCCCTGCAGGGGCAGAAAAAGACTTGCTAGTTAAAGATGCTGAAGAGTTCATGCGACTAATCAAGAAGAGTGACTACAAAATTGTGGATCATCTTCATCAGACTCCGTCAAAGATCTCGATTCTTAACCTGTTGCTGTGTTCTGAAGCGCACCACAACGCATTATTGAAGGTATTGAATGCTGCATACGTGCCGCAGGAGATATCAGTAAATCAGCTCGAGGAGGTGGTAGCCCATGTTAATGCTGGTAATGGGCTGGGATTTACAGATCTGGAGCTGACTCCTAAGGGAAGAGATCACAACAGCGCCTTGCACGTCTCGATAGAGTGCAGAGGCACTATCATGTCACATGTCCTGGTGGATACGGGTTCCTCGCTTAATGTGCTTCCGAAGAAGGCACTGATGAAGTTGGATACCCGTGGACTGCTGTGCACGCCCAGTGATCTGGTCGTGAAAGCCTTTGACGGAACCAAGCGCCACGTCTTCGGAGAATTGACCCTGCCAATTCAAGTTGGTCCAGAGACGTTCAATGCGGTTTTCTACATCATGGATATCATGCCCGCCTATAGTTGCCTCTTGGGTCGGCCGTGGATCCATTCTGCTGGTGCCGTAACGTCCACGCTGCATCAGAAGCTGAAATATGCTGTTGGGGGCAGCATAGTGACAGTCTGTGGAGAGGAGGACATCATGGTAAGCCACCTGTCGTCCTTTAAATACGTTGAAATGGATGGTGAGATCCATGAGACTCTTTGCCAAGCATTTGAAACCGTCAGGGTGAAGGAGGTGGCTCCTGTCGTCACAGAGAAGCAAGAGTTGAACCTCTCCTCGTTTAAGGAAGCTCGGGCCGTTGTCGAAGCCGGTTCCACCCCAGGCTGGGGGCATGTCTTGGATATACCAATCAAGCAGGATAAGTTTGGATTGGGATATTTTCCGGGAGCTGAAGCTTCATCTTCTTCTGGCAGCTCGTCTCGTGGGAAAGGGCCGATCCTATTCACCAAAGGGGGAGTAATTTTCGAGAGTATCAACGCTGCGTCGGAGGACAGCGGAGACAGTGATTGCGATCTTGACGCCTGGATTCAACCGAGCAAGCCAGGCGAGCACCTCCACAATTGGACCATCAAGGAGATTATCAAGCTGACAAGTGAAGAGTAATGATTTGCTTTTTACAATCTTTGTACAACCCTATGTCCTGCCCGGGGCACAGCGGTTTTACTGTCAGGGCCTTGTTGGATTATGTGTATGCATTTTGTTAATAAATAAAAGGCGTTTTCTTCGTAATCAAATATTGTGTTCTCTGTTATTCCTATTTTATGTTTATTTCGAAAAAACAGCAAAATGGCAACGAGGTTCGTGCTAACCTGCATATTCCTGCTTTAAACTTAACCCTTGTTATTGCAGGATCCACGTAACAGATGACATCGACTCTGGACCCTCTACGGCTCACTACGACTTTGATTGCCCGATCTATCAAGCCGAGGATGAGATTGATGAAGACGAAGACCTTCCGGAAGAGTTGGCTCGCTTGTTGAGACAAGAGGAGAAGGTTATTCTGCCTCACGAGGAGGATATTGAGATTGTAAATCTGGGTTCTGAGGAGCTCGTCAGAAATATCAGAGTTGGGGCTGCGCTGCAAAATGATGTCAAGCATAGGCTGGTCGAGATGCTTCGAGAGTATAGTGACGTCTTTGCTTGGTCATATGAGGATATGCCCGGACTTGACACTGATATCGTGGTTCATCGCTTGCCGTTGCGGGAAGATTGCCCTCCAGTCAAGCAGAAGCTCAGGAGGACGAAACCAGACATGGCTGTAAAAATCAAAGAAGAGGTCCAGAAGCAGTTGGACGCAGGGTTTCTAGCCGTTACCACTTACCCTCCGTGGGTCGCCAACATTGTGCCTGTACCGAAGAAGGACGGTAAGGTACGCATGTGCGTCGATTATCGGGATTTGAATAGGGCGAGCCCTAAGGATGATTTCCCGTTGCCTCATATCGATGTGTTGGTCGACAATACAGCCCAGTTTTCTGTGTTTTCGTTCATGGATGGCTTCTCCGGTTACAATCAGATTAAGATGGCACCGGAGGACATGGAGAAAACGACGTTTATTACCCCCTGGGGAACATTCTGCTATAAGGTAATGCCCTTCGGTCTGAAGAACGCAGGGGCCACTTACCAGCGAGCAATGGTAACTTTGTTTCATGATATGATTCATCATGAGATCGAGGTATATGTTGATGACATGATTGCAAAGTCCCAAACGGAGGAAGAGCATCTGGTCAATTTGTTGAAGCTGTTTGAAAGGCTTAGGAAGTTCAGGCTGAGGCTGAATCCTAACAAATGCACTTTTGGAGTGCGGTCCGGAAAGTTATTGGGGTTTATCGTTAGTGAGCGAGGTATTGAAGTTGATCCTGCGAAAATAAAAGCTATTCAAGAAATGCCAGCGCCGAAAACAGAAAAAGAAGTTTGTGGTTTCCTGGGCCGAATAAACTACATTGCAAGGTTTATCTCTCAGCTCACGGCCACTTGTGAACCGATGTTCAAACTGTTAAAGAAAAATCAGGCGATTACTTGGAATGAGGATTGCCAGAAGGCATTCGACAAAATAAAGCAGTATCTTCAAGAACCTCCAATCTTGATACCCCCAGTGGCTAGACGGCCATTAATTATGTACCTGACGGTTCTGGAGAATAGTATGGGGTGTGTTCTTGGTCAGCACGACGAGACGGGCAGAAAGGAGCATGCCGTTTATTATTTGAGTAAAAAGTTCACTGAGTGTGAATCTCGATACTCGATGCTGGAGAAGACGTGTTGTGCACTAGCTTGGGCTGCCAAACGTCTACGACAGTATATGCTCAACCACACCACTATGCTCATTTCGAAGATGGATCCGATCAAGTACGTCTTCGAGAAGCAGGCTCTTTCGGGCAGGATTGCCAGATGGCAGATGGTGTTAACCGAATATGATATTCAGTACGTCTCTCAGAAAGCCATTAAGGGAAGCGTATTGTCTGATTACCTTGCCGAACAGCCAGTCGAAGACTACTAGTCGATGAAGTTTGAATTCCCAGATGAGGACATTATGTTTCTCAAGGCGAAGGATTGCGATGAGCCATTGCCCGATGAGGGGCCAGATAGGAAGTCTCAGTGGAAGTTGATATTCGACGGAGCGGTTAATTCCTATGGAAGTGGTATCGGGGCTATTATTACGACTCCTCACGGATCCCCCATCCCGTTTACTGCGAGACTGACGTTCCCAGTTACCAACAATGAAGCCGAGTATGAAGCATGTATTATGGGTCTAGAAGAGGCAATTGATTTGAGAATCAAGAATCTAGACATATATGGTGACTCAGCGCTTGTAATCAATCAGATTAAAGGGGAGTGGGAAACTCGTCAAGCGAATCTAGTGCCGTACATGAATTATGCCAGGAGGCTGCTTCCGTTCTTCGATCGAGTGGAACTTCATCATGTACCCAGGGCTGAAAATCAAATGGCCGATGCTTTAGCCACGTTGGCTTCAATGTATAAAGTCAATTATTGGAATGAGGCTCCAAGAATTGTGCTTTCGCGTCTTGACAGACCGGCATTTGTCTTTGCAATCGAAGATGCCACCGACGGCAAGCCATGGTTCCACGATATCCAGACCTTCCTTATGACCAAGGAGTATCCGGCGGGTGCGTCAACCCAGGATAAGAAGACTCTAAGGAGGCTATCTGGAAACTTTTATCTCAATCCTGATGGAGTGTTGTATAAAAGAAACCACAATCTCGTGCTACTCAGATGTGTGGATGAAAAATAAGCGAGCATGCTCATGGAAGAAGTCCATGAGGGCACATTTGTTACGCACGCCGGCGGGCACGCCATGACGAGAAAGATCCTGAGAGCAGGATATTACTGGCTGACTATGGAGTCGGATTACTTCAGATTCGCGAAGAAATGTCATAAATGCCAGATTTATGCCGATAAAGTTCATGTGCCGCCATGCCCATTGAATGTCATGTCCTCCCCTTGGCCCTTCTCCATGTGGGGCATCGACATGATAGGCAAGATCGAGCCCACCGCATCCAATGGTCATCGTTTCATTCTGGTAGCTATCGACTACTTCACCAAATGGGTGGAGGCAGTCTCGTACGCTAATGTGACCAAGCAGGTGGTAGCTAAATTCATAAAGAGGGACATCATCTGTCGTTATGGAATTCCCGAGCGGATCTCGGTTCGAATTTGAATAACAAGATGATGAAGGAGCTGTGCCAGAGCTTCAAGATTGAACACCACAACTCATCTCCTTACCGGCCGAAGATGAATGGCGCTGTTGAAGCGGCCAACAAGAACATCAAGAAGATTGTTCAGAAGATGGTTGTGACGTACAAAGATTGGCATGAGATGTTGCCGTTTGCCTTGCACGGTTATCGTACGACGGTGCGTACGTCGACCGGGGCAACTCCTTTCTCCTTGGTGTACGGTATGGAAGCTGTCCTACCGTTAGAAGTGGAGATTCCCTCTTTGCGAGTTTTGGTCGATGTGAAACTCGACGAGGCAGAATGGATTACGAATCGCTTGAACCAGCTCAGCCTGATGGACGAGAAGAGGTTAGCATCGATTGCATTTGGTCGCCTGTACCAAAGCCGAATGAAGAAAGCTTACGACAAGAAGGTGCGTCCTAGAAGCTTTCAGACGGGTGATCTCGTCCTGAAGAAGATTCTTCCGCCACACTCCGATCACCGGGGCAAGTGGACACTGAATTACGAAGGGCCGTATGTCGTCAACAAGGTCTTCTCAGGAGGAGCTTTGTTGTTAGCCACGATGGATGGTGAAGATTTTGCATCCCCGGTGAACGCGGACGCAATTAAAAAATACTTTGCTTGAAGGAGACCCGCTGGACAAAAAAGAAAGAGTCCAGGTAAAAAAGGGGCATCCCGGCGAACCAAAAACAGAATAAAAGGTTCGGGCAAAAATTAGGGATATATTGAAAAAATGTACACCCGCGAAGTCGAAAACCTACACTGGGCGGCTTCGGCAAAAAAAGGGTATCCCGGTGAACTGAAAACCCGTGAAGGGCGATTCACGCAAAAGTTAGGGATTTGAATAAGCAAATGACTGCGTTCCGCGTATGGACTTTCATTGTTTAGTGGTTCGGAAGACCTGAGGGCCGTTTATCTGAATCAATCTCTTCCAAAGCTGAAGCGTCGGAGAAGTATCAAAGTCGAGTGGGTCTTAGAGGGATCAACTCATGGTGTTCGTCTACGCCTCGATTGCCAACATTTGTATACACTGATGTATATTTATGTTTTCTTTTTTTGTGCGGCTTCCTCATTTCAGGAGCTTGCCTCTGTTGTAAAACATTTTTGCCCATTCAGGGGATCATCATCAATAAAATGCACACTATTCAGCAATTCTGCTTGCCTGTTTAGCATTTATCTGCTTTGTTTGCGAATGAAAACGCCGATGTTTTTTGATAAAATGCGCATACATAAACTTACGGGCCTAGGCCCAATGATTGTTGAAACAATTAATTACCTGAAAATTGTCACGAGATAATAACCTTGATAGGCCCCCTTTAAGGAGGGTATCTTGTCTGTTTGTTTGTGTTGTTGCAGGTATAGCGCCTTCCAGAAGATGTGTCGGGCGCATCCCCGAAGCAGGGCGAGCCCTCCTTCTCCAGCAGAGTTCAGTAGTCTCTCCTCCGCAGAATCTGAACGCAAATAGTGAGCATTGATATGTCTCCCCAGGCAGAGAGGATTCTCGTCCCCAAGCCGACGCATCCTGAAGGAACGTCACCTCATCAGCTGAGTCAAGCACCGAAGAATGATGTCTTCCCCAGCACCGGGTCGCAAGTGCAGATTTCATAGAAGTGTTCGGGTGCCGAAGCTCGTGTTTTCCCCAGTAAAGTCACCGAAGCAGGTGTCTCCCCCGCACCGGGTCACAAGTGCAGGTTTCGCAGGAGGCTGTTCGTATGCCGAAGGATGCAGTAACTGATGGTGCCAGACTAAGGTCCCCAGCGGAATTGAGATTCCCCACCAGAGTCATGTTCTCTCCTGAAGATGGATGATTCCCTCTTCCCTAGTAGAATGTTGGTACAACTGATGTTGTATTCCCCTGCAGGGTTGTGCTCTCCCCCGAAGTCAGATGATTCTTTCTTCCCCGGCGAAATTAAAATTCCTCATCAGAGTCGTACCCTCCCGTTGAAGTAGAATGATTTCTCTCTCCCCGGCTGAGTCCGCAAACCCCCACAAAAGCAGAATCCTCGGGAGCAGTTGGGACCCTGAGTGGATTTTCCCTAGCAGAGCATTGAACAGCTGATGCTGTATTTCCCCAGAGTCGCACTCTCTCCAGCGAAGCAGAATGATTTCTCCTTCCCCAGTCGAGTGTGCAGATGCCCAAGAAAGCCGAGTCCTTGGAAGTTGATCAGATCATGATTGATTTTCCCCAGTGGAGTGTGGAGCAGCTGGAGTTGTTTCCCCACAGAGTGATCACCCCCAGAAGAGTTAGCCGAGACGGCCACGCAGTTCACTCCCGCGATTGACATCGCTTTCCTTCAGCAGGTTCGGGTTCTCGTAGAGCTTCGTCCCCTACAGCAGTCAGCTGAAGTTGTTTGCCCTGCAGCAGTCCGCGGAAGATCAGTTCCCCAGACAGAGTCCGATTGATATTGGCATGCAGTTTTCTCCTCAGCAGGATGATTCCTCTACCTGAGTAGTTCGTGTCTCCTTGACAGAAGGATCTCCGCCCCCAGCATTTATTTGGCGGACGGGATCGCATCATTGTGCATAGCATTGTGCATGATTGCATAGCATCGTGCATGACTGCATAGCATTTAACACTGCATAGCATTTAACGTTGCATAGCATTGTGCATGATTGCGCAGCATTTAGCATAAACGCATATTATTCCCACCGTGTGGGGCATAGCGCAGAAGCATACGCATCATAAGCATGATCCAGGGTACTATCATTCTTGTCTTACAGGTGTCCCACCAAGAGACCAGTTGCTCAGGACGATTCCTGATATTCTCCCCAACGAGGTCGCTTCCTTGAGATGATTCCCAAGACCCCGGTGTAATCCCCACAGTCGCTCGCTCAAGATGATTTTTGAGATCCCCAGCGAAGTCTTCAGTTCAAAACGACCCTTGAACTCCTCAGCAGGGCCGTTTGCTTAAGATGATTCTTAAGACCTCAGTACAGGTTCCCGAATGGTTTGCTCAGGATGATTCGTGAGCTCCCCAGTAGCGTCCCCAGCAAGAGTTGCCCAGGAAGACTCCAGGGATCCCCAGCAGAATAAAGTCTCCAGAATGGTTATCGGTTCAGGATGATTCTCAAAAGTGCCCGACGGAGTTGTGTGTTCAAGATGATTCTTGAAGTCCTTAGCAGCGTGAAATGCCTGCTCCAACAGTGATGTCTAATCTGAAGATTGACCTCGTAAACGCCTGAAGGCGGTATCAGAAGGTTCCTGTGAGCTCAGATGTCCTTGTTGATGAATCAACGTGTGGCTGAAGACAAGGTTCCAAAGTTTGTAGATATACCAAGATGATCCGTGGTGGTCTGAAGACCAAGTCAGTTGCCCTGAGGTGATGATTGATCGCGATCTAGTGAATAGTGTTTCTTCTGACTGAAGTCGAAGATGTTTCTCCAGCTGAAGCGGAGTTGTGCCTGAAGGCAAAGTGTTTGAATCCCCGTAGAGTCATGAATGGCTCAGGATACCATTTCTCTGACTGAAGTCACAATTTTCCTAAGCTGAAGCGAAGGTGCCTGAGGGCAAGGTTATCCCCAAGGTCATGAATGACCTAGGATTCATTTTTCGGACTGAAGGCTGAAGTATATCCCTGACTGAAGTCTCGGATGCTCTATAGCAGAGGCGGAGTTGCCTGAAGGCATATCCATGTATCCTTGAAGGTCAAGGACCATTGCTTTAGACTGAAGTCGAAGGTGCCTCCTGCAGAGTTGCCGACGGGCAACGTTTACATCCTTGAAGGCCAAGGATGTTCTTTCTAGCTGAAGCTGGAATGGCCAGGGGCCAGGGTTTCATCTATCTTCAGAAGTACTTGAAGATTTTTTCTAGCTGAAGCTGGAATTGCCGACGGGCAAAGTTTACATCCTTGAAGGTCAAGGATGTCTATCTTCAGAAGTACTTGAAGATTTTTTCTAGCTGAAGCTGGAATCGCCGACGGGCAAGGTTTATATCCTTGAAGGCCGAGGATGTCTATCTTCAGAAGAACTTGAAGATTCTCCAGCAGATCTGGAGTGGCCAGGGGCCAGGGTTCTATCTATCTTCAGAAGAATTTGAAGATTCTCCAGCGGATCTGGAGTGGCCAGGGGCCAAGGTTTCATTCGTATCCAGAAGTACTTGAAGATCTTTTCTAGCTGAAGCTGGAAGTGGCCAGGGGCCAGGGTTTCATATATCTTTAATGTTGAAGTTCTACGGCGGGCAGTGTGCAGCAGTATTCCGATGTTCGTTATGGCTCTGAGGGTGAACCCCAGATCAGAGTGTGCTTGGTTGAGTCTCTCATCCCCAGCAGAGTAGCTCCAAATACGCAAGTTCCATTTACCAGGGGTGAACCCCAGGTCAGAGTTGTTCAGTGTTGTAGTTCTCCAGCGGCGATGCGGGGTATTTTGATTGTTCGACGGCGATATGTGGTTTAGTCTTCCAGCGGCGATGTTGGGTGTTGTGGTTGTCTGAAGACAATGTCAGAAGAACTTAACGTGGATGACTGACGGCAATGTCAGATCAGTATTTCTCCAGCTAGTTGTCGTGCAACTAGTATTGCAGTATTCAAATTAACTGACAACTATCCTGCCCCAGGTTAAGATGTGAGGGTTTGAAAGTCCGAAAGAAACTTCTACTTCTAGGCTCGAAGTGGTTAACTAGGTACTACTCCTTATATCTCCGGTGTTTAGGGGATTTGAAACAATGCCTGTACATCATCAGCAGGATTTTATCCGAAAGCATACAATCAGCAATTATGAGTATTCAATTTTCGTCATCCTCCCTCCAATCTTTGCTAAACAATAGTGATAAAGTGGAGTGGATAAAAGGTGCATGTGTATGTGCTTTGTGATAAATAAGAAAAATGAGCGAATGCGACATGATTAATTCAAAAAATGCATAATCACTTCATTAATATTACCATTCAAAATAAAAAAGCAAGTAGCAATTAACAGGAAAGAAACTACAAATGCAAATGATAAAAGTAGATCTTGGTTCTCAGTAGAGAACTGCACAGACTGAGCTTGAGTGAGGTTGTTCACTTGCAGAGAGTCTTCATCGGGCAAAGGACCATACAGAGGGTTGGTTGTAACGCCCATTTTTAATTATCTAGTTTTCTGTGTTATTTCAATTGCGGTGTGTTTTCATGGGGTTGTGTCGAGTGCGTGGAGGTGCCCTTAAGTTGGAGTTTAGTTGATAACTTTGGACCTTAAGAATAATAATATAATTATTAATGATAATGATAATTTAATGAATAATAGTAATATTATTATTATTATTATTATTATTATTAATTAAGAGAGAAAGAATTGGAATAAGGGGTATTTTTGGAGTTGGAAAGAGAAGAAAAAGGATAACACAATAGAAGAAGAGGAAATTGGGGGAAAAGAAGAACATGATCAAGAGTGGGAAAAAGATTGAAGGGAAGGATCGAGGAGGAAGAGGAAAGCTTGGATTTCTGAATCTTCTACAACTTGAGCAAGTTATCGAGGTAAGGGGGGGGGGAGGAGAATCGGGTCGAAATTGGTAGAGTACATGAATTCTAGGTAGAAGGGGATTTCCCTAACCCCATAGGTTGAAGATCGTGTTTGTTGTGTTTGCATAATTCTGAATGTGTGATTATATGGTTGAATCTGTTGAATGCGTTGGTGAAATAATCGTTTGGTGAATTGGGGATTTCGGGTAATTGCCGTGTTTATGCCGGAACTGAATTAATTGAGTAGAGCTAAGGTTTATCGGATTTAATCGGGAGTAGATTCTGTGTTTAAGCCGTAGAAGGTTGAGATGATATGATGGGAACTGGTTTGAGTAGAATCGGGCGAGTTTCGGAGAGTCTTGCCGACTCTGAGCAGTGGTATTATTTTTCTGAAATCGCAGGCGTTCGCCAGCACCTTCGCTGAGCGAACTGGTGGCGAACCTTCGCCAAGGATTCGCCAGGAGAACTGGGAAGAGAGTGCTTCCAGTAGCCACTGTCTTCATTCTCTAGGGAGTTTGTTGGGCGATCTAGTAGCGAGTCTTCGCTGGGGGATTCGCCGAGCGAACGGGTAGCGAGCATTCGTCGCTGGGCCTCGCCAGGTGAATGAGCCAGCGAGCGTGACAGTACGTTTGTGTTTTTGAGCTCTGCTGTTCGGTTCTCTCGTGATGTTGGACCCTTGTTGGTCATGATTGATTATGATATTGATATTGAACTATGGGGAGTATATGTATGGTGTGGAACATGATTTCTGTGTTATTCGTTTAATTAGAATACTTCAATGGGTGTATGTTATTATACATGGATGTGGGGATGTGTGGAATATGCATATGATGCATAGTGAGGCGATTGGGAGGATCGTGTGTACTCCGTGTCGATTGGGGTTTCACTGTTATTTAACTTGATTGATAATTAATTGGTGTGTGTGTATATATATATATATATATATATATATATATATATATATATATATATATATATATATATATATATATATATATATATATATATATATATATATATATATATATATATATATATATATATATATATATATATATATATATATATATATATATATATATATATATATATATATATATATATATATATATATATATATATATATATATATATATATATATAGGATCGTTTACATTTAGTATGTTTGATGTTGTGTGTTGTGCATTGGGGTTATGCATAACATGTGGTGATGAGGTGCTCCTTTGTGGAGGGTGATGGTGTTTCTACTCTGTGTTTAACTCCATATTTATTAAAAGGTTATCTAATATTATTGATATGAAGTACGATCCGCCATCACTTATAACGAGGCGAGGTACTCCAAATCTAGGAAATATGTAGTTTTTGAATAATTTTATGACTACTCGAGTATTTTTGGTAGGTGAAGCCATATCTTCGATCCATTTAGACACGTAGTCAACAGCTACTAAAATATACTTGTTTCCCATCAACGATGGAAAGGATCCCATGAAATCTATTCCCCAAACATCGTAGAGTTCTACTTCTTAGATATTTTGCAAGGACATTTCATCACGTCTTGAGACATTCCTAGTGCGTTGACACCGGTCACATCTGACAATGTAAGCATAGACGTCGCGCCATAACATTGGCTAGAAAAGGCCTGCTTAAAGAATTTTTACGCAAGTCTTAGATGTGCCTGCATGTCCACCATAAGGTGCAGAGTGACAGTGTTTGTTTATGTTTTCTACTTCCTCTTCTGGGACACAACGACGAAATATACGTCTGCACCTCTCTTAAACATGGGTTGTTCATCCCAATAAAAGTGTTTCACATCGTGAAAGAATTTCTTCTTCTGTTTGTAGTTAAGATCAGGGGGTATGACATCGGCAACTAGGGAGTTTACAAAAATGGCGTACCAAGGTACACTTGTAACTGCTAGGGCATTTTTTATGTTTAGTTCTAAGTAGAGGTCGGGGTCATCACTATGATTGGTTCTAACTGCTTCTATAATTCTATCATAAATAAAATCATCGTTTATCGTGATGTGGTCTAGTTTTAAGTATTCTAGCCTCGAAAGATGGTCTGCAACCATGTTCTGGGTGCCTTTCTAACCACGAATCTCCAAGTCGAATTCTTGTAGCAAAAGGATCCAGTGAAGTAATATAGGATTAACGTCCTTTTTGCTTAATAGATATCTGATAGCAGTGTGATCTATGTAAACAATAATCTTTGCTCCGACTAGATAAGTTTGGAACTTGTCAATAGCAAAAACTACGACGAAGAGTTATTTTTCGGTTGTGGCATAATTAAGTTGGGCGACGTCTAGTGTTCTACTAGCGTAATAAATTACATGAAGTTTCTTATCTTTCTTTTACCCTAAAACAATACCAACTGCATAATCACTTACATCACATATAATTTCGAAAGGTTGATTCCAATCGGGAGGAATCTTCGAATCTATCTAATTATTTTCGGTGGTTGAAGGTTGTCTATAACTTTTATTTTGGCTTTGTCAACCTCAATGCCTCTTGCGGAAACTATGTGTCCTAATACTATTCCTTTAGTAATCATAAAATGGAATTTCTCCCAGTTTAGAACAAGATTGACTTCTACGCATCTTTCTAGGATTCTCTCAAGGTTGGTTAGGAAGTTTCTAAAACTGGATCCACAAGCCGATAAATCGTCCATGAAAACTTCCATGATCTCGTCAATGAAATCTGCAAAGATTGACATCATACAACATTAGAAAGTAGCAAGGGCATTGCATAGCCCGAATGACACTCGTCGGTAGGCAAATGTTCCATATGGACAAGTAAAGATTGTTTTCTCTTGATTATTAGGGTGAATAGAAATTTGGAAAAATCCTGAATATCCATCTAGATAGCAAAAGTAAGAATGTCTTGCTAGACGTTCAAGCATTTGGTCTATGAATGGAAGCGGGAAATGACCTTTCCTAGTTACTTTGTTTAGTTTTCTATAATCGATACACATACGCCAACCGCTTTCTATACGCTTAGCTATTTGTTCTCCTCTTTTGTTTTGTATGGTTGTGACACCTCCCTTTTTAGGCACCACATGTACATGGCTCACCCACATACTACCAAAATTTTGGTATATTATTCCAACCTCTAATAAAATTAACACTTCCTTTTTCACAACATCACTCATTGTAGGGTTTATCCTTCGTTGATGTTCTCTGAAAAGTTTAGAGTCTTCCTCCAGCATAATCCGGTGTATACACACAGAAGGACTTATCGCTTTGAGATCAGAAATGTTATAAACTAGCGAGTAGAGATATTTTCTCAAAACATCTAAGAGTTGATTAGTTTCTTCACTATCTAAGGTGGAACTGACTATGACTGGACAATTTAGTTCTTAGTCCAATAACTCGTATCTCAGATTCTTAGGTAGTTCTTTAATATTCTTAAGACATGTCATATGATCTGAGGTGAGTGCCAAACATTCATAAAGGTTGTCATCTATATAAGGCTCAGTTTCAAATCCTCCATCCTCTATTATGGGAGTTGAAGGTAATTTAATCGTTTCGACTAGATCTGCTTGGTCTAATTCTTTTATGCATTCATCAATGATATCGATAGCGTAACATGAGTCATCTATGGCTGGTGCCATCAGGAATGTGGATAATATGAATTCTACTTTTTCATCACCTACTTCAAACGTCATTTTTCCTCCCTTGACATTTATTATAGCTCCAGTTGTTGATAAAAAGGGTCTACCTAGAAGGATTGGGATTTTGTCGTCTTCTTTAATATCCCTGACAACAAAATCTGTTGGAATATAGAGTTGGCAAATCCTAATCGGGACGTCTTCTAAAATGCCTATAGGATATTTAACAGATCTATCGGCTAATTGAAGGGACATCCTAGGTTGTTGCAACTCTCCTAGGTCTAACCTCTTACAAACGGCTAAAGGCGTTAAGCTTACACTGGCTCCTAAGTCTAGAAGTACTTTATCGATAACTTGAATTCTTAAAATGCAAGGTATAGAAAAACTTCCTGGGTCTTTCTCCTTTTTAGCAAGCTTATTTTCGGCAATAGAATTGCATTATAAGGGTTTTGGATCATCAAGCCTTCGTTTGTTGGTTAATATGTCTTTAAGGAATTTGGCGTAAGACGGTATCAGGGTAATGGCTTCGGTGAATGAAATCTCTATGTGGAGCTTCTCGATCACTTTTATAACTTTTTATATTGGTTATCTAATTTGGTTTATTTCAATCTTTGTGGGTATGCAATTTGAGGTTTATAGGGAGGGGTGGTACATAAACTTTATCGTCTTTCACTCCTTCCTTATCTTTAATTCCTTCATCCTTTGGTTGCTCAAATTCTACTAGTTTCTCTACTTCTTTCTCGGGTGTGGTCACTACATTTTCATTAGGAGATTCTGGCTTATTCAACCTAGGGTCTAAAGACTCATCGTAAGTAGTTCCAGTTCGTAGGGCGATAATGTTAGTATGCCCTTTGGGGTTAGGTTGAGGTTGTCCAGGAAATTGTCCTCCTGGTGAAACTTGAGTAGATTGTTGTTGTGCCACTTGAGAGATCTGGGTTTCAAGCATTTTGTTATGAGTAATCACATAATCGAGTTTGGTGCCCAATTGTGTAGTTAGTCCTTTTATATGAATGTTTTGGTTCATGAAATCCTTGTTTTGTTGAAGTTAAGCTGCGATGAAACCTTCCACCATTTTCTCAAAATTTGACTTTTGAGGAGCATATTGCATAGGTGGGTTTGGTTTTTGAGCTTGGAAAGCGGGTGATATTTGGGGTGTAGAATTTTGAGTAGGGTTATTATTCTTATAGGAAATATTTGGGTGATTCCTTCATCCAGGGTTATACGTGTTAGAATAGGGATTGCCTTGGGCGTAATTGACCTGGTATGTGGTTGTTTCAGCTAAAAGATTACATTCAGTTAGAGTATGTCCTTGGGCTCCACAGATCTCACATCTGGGTTGAACTGCAGCTACGGTAGCTGTAGGATTGATAGTCATGCTTTCTACTTTTTGGGTTATGGCGTCCATTTTGGCATTCATATGGTCGAGGCAACTGACTTCATAAACACCTCATTTGGTTTCTTTCTTCTCTAGTAGGGCTCGTTCCGTTCCCCATTGGTAATCGTTTTGTGCCATATCTTCAATGAGAGCGCAAGCCTCAGGGTAGAGTTTGTTCATCAAGGCGCCACCGGCGGCAGCATCGATGGTCCTCTTGGTGTTATACATGAGTACATTATAAAAGGTGTGAATTATGAGCCATTATTCTAACCCATGGTGTGGACAAGCTCTTAATAGTTCCTTGTATCTTTCCCAAGCATCAAAAAGTGATTCTCCCTCATTTTGAGTGAATCGGGTTATTTGGTTTCGTAAGACTGTGGTTTTACTCGGTGGAAGGTATCTAGCTAGGAATACTTTCTTTAGGTTATTCCAAGTGGTTATGGAGTTTGCTGGAAGGGAATCTAACCATGATCGGGCTCTATCTCTGAGGGAAAAAGTAAATAGTCTTATACGTATCGCCTCAGGAGGAGCACCGTTGGCTTTGAAGGTGCCGCCCAACTAGATAAAAACTTTCAGGTGTTGGTTCGGGTTCTCCGTAGGAAGACCTGCGAACTAGTTCTATTGCACTAATTGTAACATAGAGGGTTTTAATTCAAAGTTATAAGCTGGTATAGTTGGGTTTACTATACTAGAGTGGGGTTCTTCATTAGATGGTAGGGCGAAATTATTAAGTGGTTTCCCGTTCTGATCTTCTGTCATTGCTCTTTTAAGTCTTTGCTGCAAAAGACGAGGTCAGGCGTATCGTTCGAGTTTTTCTATTTGGTCAACTAGGTTTCTAGTGCTGCGAGTTCTTCATATTGACTGGCTAAAGGGATGCTTTAGTCTAGACGGTGTAACAACAGGGTACAAAATTTGACGTAATTGGTCTCCGGCAATGGTGCCAAAAACTTGATGCGTGCTATCCGCAAGTATACGGAGTACGTCAGAGTAATATAAAAGATTATCGATCCAATAAAGACCAATGTCAATCTATCGATTACTATTATTACGGTGTTTATCTAAAGCTAATGAAAACAGATAGTAACACAAACAGAGAAAAAAATTAAGGAATGAATTCAAATTCAGAATAAAGGCATACTGGAGTGTAATTCTCATCGATCAAACAATACTCCTATTGTCTAAGTAGTAATACTTGTGGGGAAATGTTTTCTTCCTTGAAAAAAAGTTAATAAAAAAGGAATCGTCGCGTTAGAATAATTGGAACCAGACCTGACCTTTATTCTATACCAGCCGCTCATGCTGTGCACTAGTCGCATCTTGCGTTAAAGTGAAAAAGTCATTTTTATATAACTACCTCTAAGACTCAGTTAAAAATATTTTTGATTGGAAACTTTAATATCAAAGGGTTTCTGGCATATGCTCGGCCAACCGGATCCTAAATCTATAAACGCGTCCGCAAATAGTTTAAAAATCACTTTCTAATAATACCAAACCTTCCTAATTAATTAATAAATCACTTTCGCTGTTTTTACCAATTAAAAACTAACCAACTCTTATCTGAAGTGTCGGACGACTTTCGATTATACCCGACATAGTCACGGTTACTACATAAACAGAAACACGGTCCCGTTCACGAAATGACCGATCAGTTTAAGTTTAGAAAAGTTGCATTAAAATCCAAAACAGCTTCTAAAGTGTTTCTACAAATACAACATATGGAGTACTGTCAAAATGACAGTTCTCACATCCCAACACAACAGATTTAGCTAGACATGACGGTGATAAATATAATAAATTTGTTTGTAGAATAAATCATTTAGGGAAATAATTACGTGTGTGATTGGTTTTCAAATGAACGAAAGTGTCACTCTTAGGTTCGGTTCAGAAAACGAATCCTTTGAAATAAAGCAATATGTAAATGTGCGGAAAATTAAACACGTGATAGGTTTCCAAAAGTAAGAACGAAAGTGTCACGCTTAAGTTCACTCTTAGAAAATAAATCTTTGAAATAAAAGCGATATGTAAATTGTGCGGAAATTAAACGCGTGATCAGTTTCCAAAAGTAAGAACGAAAGTGCCACACTTAAGTTCACTCTTAGAAAACAAATCTTTGAAATAAAAGCGATATGTAAATCGTGTGAAAATTAAACAAATTAAAGTAAGGCGGAAAGTAATGTGAATAATAATAAAAGTGCGTGTAAAATAAAACCTGCTCCAAATCGGAGACTTGGATTTGGTAAAATGCTGAAAAGTAAATGTGACTTGAAAGTAAAATGATGACAAGCTTAAAATTCCTATGCTACGATGCTCCAACCTCAGTTACAACAATGGTGCGATAATCCCTCGATGTGACGGATTATCGCTTCTAATAACTGGATATATGTTTATGCTGAGAACTAAGATTTGATGATTAAAACTAAAGATCTAGGTCCTATTTATAGTGTAATAATACCTTAGAAATCACATAGCCTCTTCAGAAATCGTGTGGAGGAAATATCTCTGGTCGTGACATCATGATTCAATGGTCCTTGACTGGACCACCTAATGCAAAGATGGTTCCCGCCATCTATACATGACATCCGTCATGTGTACAAATGATGGTGGACGTGGTCAAATAATGGTTAGAATGTGGAAGGAACCCGACACGTCATGGTTACCTCCATGGCCAACGCCATGTGGAACGTCGTGTGTGTAATTTTCACCCGAAACTCAATTTTCTGCTTTTTTTCGCTTCATTTCTTCGTGGAAGACTCTTATTAGGTAATGTACCTGAAAACAAGACAAAACACAAGCACAATGCAAGAAAATAACAATTAAATGACATTAAACATGTGTAACCCGAGTCAAATACGCAATGTGTTTTAATGTTATCACCTACAATGCCAATTAGACTAAAATGAGAAAAAGAAAAATATCATCAGACTTATGGGTTTCTTGAAGTTTTAATTCAAAAATTTTAAGGTTGATAAACTATTTAGAAGAAAGTTTCACAAAAGTATTAAAAGAAGACTTTCAAATAAAGCTTAAACTTGATGGAAACATATGTAGAGAACATTTTATCAACAAGGAAACTTTGAAGATTAATGTCATAACATGAAGTTCTTCCTTTCAACATATTATGTTGCAACAAATATCGATCTCTATAGTTTCAAAATTTACCATCATTATTGAAAATAATGAATCACAATAGTGTTATTAATAACGTCATTGAGTGGCGCTATCTCGGGAAGTTGTAGTGGTGCGGCTACCCTCATATACAGAGGAGCATTGCGTGCCAGAGTTTTAAATCGTGACCACTGCATGTGGGATAGCGGGTCACAGGCGGTTCCTATCCCATGCATATTTTGACCCATTTTTTTGGTTTTTGAATTTTCTGGGTGTGAAAACGTTGAGTTTTAAGCGGCAGTGATGGAGAAGGACAATGAATAATAAAGAGACACAACCAAAAGATAGAAAGATAAGAAGATGAGATGAAGCGGTGGATGCATATAAAGATTTAACCAATAAATATGTAATAAACAATTGAGATAAAAAAGGGTTGAAATGTCAAAAGTCACTTTTCGAAATCCAATGCCATGATTGTTGAACATCACTTATACATCACTTATAATTTTAAAAAATATAATAAACTAATGGGATACTCGTGCGTTCGCACGGATACTGTTTTTAAAATATAATAAGAATATAAAAAAGAAAAACAAAATTGTTTTACCAAAAGAGTTTATCATTTTTAAAAGAAAGACATATTTTGAATTATTTAAAGATTATAAATATAATGTGTCCATATATAAAAATATTTGAGTGAGCTGTAATTTTTGTTTTGACATTACTTATAAAAACATTTTTCGATTTACAAAAGGGAAAGACAAAATTATTTAAACAAAAAAGTTTATTCATCATCATTTGCCAGCATTCAAACCTTGGCCAGGTAGGTAAAATTCAAAGTCAGATACCAAACCGACAATGCGAGCTAGCACCAAGAAAGTTTATTATTTTCAAAAGAAAAACATATTTTTATTTATATTTAAAGCATACTTATAGTTTTTTCCTATATATAAATATTTGGATCAACCGTATATTTTTCCGTATCTAAATGTTAATTTTATTTTGACATTATTTATAAAAATATTTATACAATTATTTAGTTTTATAAATATCAACTAATAACATAATATTTGTAAATATTGTTTTAATTATATAAATAAATATTACAAACATAAATAAATACATTTTGCCCGTGTTTCGATTCATACATATTTTAAACATATTTACCTTTATTTTCTTTAATTGTACAAAAGTTGTAATAAAGCATGCGTTCACACAAATTTGGGTTTGAATACCCGTTCGTTTGCACGTGTAATGGTGCGTTACACACATTTATTTTTAAAATATAATAAGAATGTAAAAGAGAAAAAACAAAATTGTTTTATCAAAAGAGTTTATTATTTTTAAAATAAGGACATGTTTTGATTTATATATGGATCATAAATACAACTTTTCCATAAATATAATTTTTCCATAACTATAATTTTAAAACAAAATTATTTAACCAAAAAAATTTATTATTTAGAAAAACATATTTTTATTTATATTTTGGAGCATAAATATAGTTTTTTTTTCATATGTACAAATATTTGGATCAATCGTATATTTTCCCGTACGTAAATATTCATTTTGTTTTAACATTATTTATAAAAATATTTATGCAATCATTTAGTTTTATAAATATCAACTAATAACAGAGCATTTGTAAATATTATTTTAATCATAAAAAAATATTAGTAACATAAATAAACATATTTGTCCGTGTTTGAATTCATATATTATTCAAAATATATTTGTTTTTATTTTCTTTAATTATATAAGTCTTGTAATAACCTGTGTGTTCGCACGAATTATGGTCTAGATATTCATGTGTTCGCACGGATACTTATGTGTTACGCGCATTTATTTTAAAATATAATAATAATGAAAAGAAAAAAAACAAAATTGATTAACCAAAAGAGTTTATCATTATATATATATATATATATATATATATATATATATATATATATATATATATATATATATATATATATATATATATATATATATATATATATATATATATATATATATATATATATATATATATATATATATATATATATATATATATATATATTGTAAATATAATTTATCCATATATAAAATTATATGGATCAAATGCATATTTTTTTTGTATATAATATGATTTTTGTTTTGACATTGTTCATAAAAGTATTTGGATCAATAAAAAACTTGCTCTTATTTACAAAAAAATATGATATAAGAAAATTTCTCTCATTTACAAAAGTATGATATAAAAATGTTATAGTAATTTTATTTATACGAATAAGATATTATAAATGTGAAATTATATATTTTTATAAATAAATATATTTAATTGGTATAATATAACTAATAATGAAATTTAGATATGTAATATATTGAAATAGATGTAAATTTAAATCAATGTTAAGTTATATCAAATAAATTTTAACAACTATATAAGTCAAATATTGATTATACAAATAAATAAAAGTGTAATTTATTATAACATTTAAAATAAAAACTATTAATATAGTTTTTATTAAATTGGTACAAATGGATTATATTTTTAAATGGAGTATATCTTTAGTGTTTTTTTTTATTAATTATATAGATTTTATTAATAAAAAATTAAGAATTAAATTAACTATTTCTTTTTTATAAACAATTAAATTGACTATTTAATAGTTTTAAAGATCAAGATGAATATTTAATTTGTGTTAAATTATAAATTTATTTATTAATTTCACACATATTAAAAAATGTAGCTAATACAAAATAGAAAAAAGACATGAGTTGTTCTATAAAGATGCTCTTTATAATTATGAATAAATTAGAAAATAAATTAAAAATAAATGATAACCAAGACCCATGAATATAAAATATATCAATGAAATACAAAGAAAATATATGAGTCATATTAAAAATTACAATATATCTAAATACAAAATTTAGAATAATTTAATTTCAACTAAGATAAGTAAGACTCATGAATAGTTTTAAGGGGTGTGAAACTTTGCACAAAGATGAAAAACATAAGTAATGGCTGCAGGACTGAGAAAATAATAACTTTAAGCATTCTTCTCCGCAATTATCTTTTCTCTCACTTACTCATTTACACTACTGATTTATATAAAGAAATACTATTAACATGATGTATGATACTGCGCAACCAGAAAATAATAATTCACAATATGCATACTTCTTTTCGTTCTTAGATAATCAATCAAATATGATACTGCACGACCAAAAAATAATGAATGAAAAAGTTTAGAGAGGAAAATTAAAAGTCTGTCTATAACAACTTTTGTGTTAATGCAAGGTATTCACAAAAAATAAATAATCCATTTGCAAATAAACTATTGCTCCTCCTAACAGTCCTTGTTAACTTTGCGGATTAAACTCCAACTGTAACCCAAATTGAAAAACTCGCGAATCGACCACCTTTGAGTACACAACTAAAATTATTGTGTACACAAATTAAACATTTGATCCCCGTGTTAGACTATAAATCATACTTCATATTATTATATGAACATTAACCAACAATTTCACAAAGAGAAGAATAAACGATATGTACCAACTTGAACACATCACCTTTATCTAATTGCACACTCTTGAATATATGTTCATTCCAGTCTTTATCCTCACAATCCCAAATGAAAGATCAAAACTTTATAAAAACATAAAACTTTCAAAGTTGTAAAAATCATTGTCAATAGAAATAGAAGAAAAACTTAAATCTATCAAAGTTGGATGAAGAAAACCTTACCCGCACTTGGATGAAGAAGATGAACACTTCTCTCCATAACAAACCTATCAAAAAAATTAATCAAGAAAATAATGAGTCAAATAAATATCAGAAGAGCGACATAGAGCAAAGTATACACCATGGCCTAAACCGTTAAACTCCATGAGTCGTTGGTTCGACGATACACCGTGCCTGCATCACCAACATTTTAGTCGGAGCATGATATGATTGCCGATAAAATACAACAAACATTTCAAATTCGACCACCATCACACTCGCTGCCGAAAAAGAATTTCCACCATGATAGATCTACCATTGTAAATGCTTACTATTAGTAAATAAAATTTATTTTGAAAGCAAAACCAAATAAAGAGGATACAAAGCAAGATGAATATGAAATCCATGTCTAAATAGTAAAAATTTCCACTAAATCTTAATAAAATGAATATCTCTTTCCTATCATTGATTACTGAATCTAAATGCGTAGTAGAGATACATATTTGCTTCACACCCTGTCGAAGTAAACTACATGAATATCTGCATAAAAAAAACAATTCTCAAACTCATTTAAATTTAGTAACTTCAAGCTTAAAAGAAAATTGCCATTAAAAGAAATCTTAGTTTCAACACTCAAATAATTTATCATCCTCATCGTGCAACATTCATTCAAACAAAATATATGTATTTCATTATTTAACTATTTTTCATCTTCAAAACTCATACATACTTGTTGTAAAATAAGAGCAAAAACTTGAATTCACATAATCAAACTATAGATCTAACTTCTTAGATAATCAGAAACCAGGAAAAAGGTAGGTATCACGAAACCCTAGTTACTTCTTTCATTGGCCACAGAAAAAGTCCGAAAAAATGACACTTATTGAGCTATCACTTTCAGATCTGATTATTTCAATTTCAAATCCATCAGAAGCCATTTCAAATCACATTCAAACCTAGAAAAAAAAACATTAAAGTTAGTCAGAAGAAAAAAAGAGAAAGCTATTTTGATAAACCCTAACATGCAATCCGAATGGTTATTTTTCTGGTTCTTTGGAAGGTCGTGAGGGAGAGTGATGAAAGGAGAGTGTGAGACATAAATGATGAAAGAGAGAATGGTGAGGAAATAAAGATGAAGAAGAGGAAATGAAACAGTGGAGAGAAAGTGAGCAGGAAATATTATGACAGAAGTGTTTTGCATGAAGTTCGAAATAAAAGGACTCTCTTGCGCCATAATATCTATGAAAATATTTGCTGAGAATACATATGAGATTGGAAATATTCATAAATAATATTAATAAATTGTTTTAGGCGGTAATCAAATAGAAAACCAAAAGGTGAAGTCTCCAGAACATTAATTGATATTCAAAAGCATGTGTTGCTACTGCGAAAATCGAGGCCGGCAAAACAGAAGAGTCGCCACCGTGCGTTATTTATCCCAAAGGAGGGAAAATATACGATCGGAAAAACCTGACAAAAAGGTATAAGACAAGGTCATTGCAACCATTGTCTGGATTCGGGAGTCGGTTACGCGAGGGGAAGGTATTAGCACCCCTCACGTCCATCGTACTTGATGGGATCCACGCTTGTTGTGTTTAGCTGACGGGTTGGTTATACTATCTACGCTAAAAGTCTGGCAAAGTGTCGCGCTCTATGCCTACGTATTCCCGTCTGGAACGAGAAATCAGAGTCAACGTAGTTCTCCTAACTACGGGTGATGGGGGAAGGCTGCTCGCCAAGATATCGCATCTTGTGCCTACGTACTCTCAACAGGCTTGAGAGATCAGAGCTAACGTAGTTCGGGCAATGATGGAACACCGATTCGTTCGACTGTTTTTTACCCGAGTAAGGTTAACAGACGGTTCCAGCAGTTGGTGTATGCAGCTCGACCATTGGAGACTTAGGCGTTTACCGTTTGCGGTAGAACCGAGAGTTAAAGAAACTCTTGTTATGAAAATGATTTCTCAAGGGATTAGGGGTCCGAGAGGACAAAAAGATGTTTGATCTTTGTTTTTCTGTTTTTTACGGAAGAAGTGTTTTTTAGTTGTCTGTAGTTTGTACAGCACTAGAGACTATGACTTAGGAGCGAATGCGTCGCATATCGTCCAAAGGACATATACTAACACTCTAGATGATTGAGAGGATACCGCTCAATGATCACTTCCCAAGTGTCTTAAGGCTCGTATCACGCTTGTACTAACTGGCCTTTATTACATTTTTTAATGTTGTTTGAGATAAGAAGAGAGAGGGAACAACTAAAGGGAAACTGTACAGTCCTAATGTTGTCATGCAAAATTAATCCTATGGTTGAGGTTAGGAGGGAACTACCTAATGTTATAATGCATGGTTAGAACCCTAATGTCTGTCATAACTTCTCTTGAATAAGAGAAGTCAGAGTTCCTAGGGGAACATGGCAATGGCATACAGAAACAGGAAAAACAAATACTGTAAAGAAAATACTGTAAGTAAAATGCATGCAATGCAACACATAAGCAGAAGGAGTCACACTACACTTCTAAACAAACAAGCAAAAGAAAACAGACAAAACATACAAGCAGAGGGAGCTCGCTCAACCTCTATTATGCAAATACGTCAATTAGAAAAAAGAAAAATAACAAACAAGCAAGGGGAGCACCACCTCAACCCTTAATGCAATACAAGCAGAGGGAGACCCGCTCGACCTCTTGATGCAATCATGCTCCTATATTCAGACCACACTAAACATGAACTATCCTAGGACACCACACAATCATGCATGAAGGAAAGCAGTTTAAGACAAGTAAGAGATTTCATCCCACAAGTAATCAAACAAGCTTCTATCTTAAGGAAAGAAATTGGGTGTTGGGAGGCCAGGGTAAGGTCCACAGGAACTTATCCCAGACACTCAACCAACTAAAATAGATTTGGGGAAATCCTAAAGGTTTGGCTCCTTCAAGAGATGTGCAACATTCCCCCCACAGGAGGGACTGTGCTACCTCAAAAAGGTTCCTAAAGAGGAAAGAATGAGAGAATTTTTGGAGAATGGAGATGAGAAGCAAGGTAAGTTCCACAGGAACCTACCACAGGCACTCAACCAACTCCATTTCCTTTAGAGAAAGGGAGCTCTCATGGACTCAACCCCTTTATGATAGTGCAATTTATTCCTCCACAGGAGAAAACATCACTCACAAAAGGGATTCCAATCAAGCAAGGAAAAAATTGAAGAGGAGACTACCCCTAGAGGAAGAATCATCCGCCTATTTTAGCTTCTAAAGAAACCACAAATGATACCTTCTAAGGACATCCATCCTAAATATCAAGGGTTCTAGAAGGAGGCTTCTATCTATTACCAATCTATCAAGAGAGGAAATGGGACCTAGAATCATCTAGAGGTCATTTACAAGCCTAATCTATGCATCTAGCCTAGTTAGGATCACCTAATCTAAGGTTAACTTGTAAAATGGGAACTTAATAGAAAATTATTTCTAACAATTCCAATAAAAATACTTTACTATCCTACATGTATCAACATTCCATGGTAGAAAAATCAGAGGTTAAACCTAAGTCAAAAGGCTCAAATTAAATCTAAAGCTTCAAGGGTACACTAAAGGGATCCACTCATGAACACTCCTAAACAACTACCCTAAAACCTTATTTAAAATCATCTAAAAAAATCATAACAAAAATTACACAATACCATCAACATGTGTACAATCAGCATCTAAAATCTCAAGATCAAACTCAGAAATATGGATGAGAAATAAAATGAACAAAATCAACACACAATTATTCCATCATTTAAAACATATTACACTAGAAAATATGAAGTTAATTGCAAAATAAATGGAAATTAAAACAAAAAGCATGATAAAATTCTAAACATTTTAATCTATATTCACAAAATTTCTCAGGATTTATTGAGGACATTCACTATTTTTTAGGAATTAAATCTAACAAGCATTAAAACAAAAAAATAAAGAAAAAGGAAATTAAAAACATGAACAGGGAGGGGTGTAACCAGCAGGAAGAACAAGTGTAATCTCACCTGGGCCCAATACAAGGGGGTGCGAACAACATTCACAATCAGGCCCAACGGAAATGTTAATTCAGTTTATTATTTTCTAATGAAACAACGCCAGGGGGGTGCCGCAAGTAAGGCATCTATGTGTTATTGCATTTGGGCCTAGTATAGGGGGGCGCGGATAGTAGCAAGCCTAGCTGACTTAAATGACTAAACTAGCTTTCACAATTAAATGAAAAGACCACACGAGGGATCAAACTCACGCTCCCTAAGTGCATGTAGTGAGCTGAATGAACTTGGTGACTTCCACTAAACAAAACGGCGCCGTTTTGGGATGTGCATGCGTGCGCGTTCGTTGCCGTAGGATTAATGACTTAGCCTCCATTTTCCTCACGCTTGAACGGTGGTGATTATGTCTTCTCCATTTTGAAAAACACAGAGAGGGGAAATGCAGATTCCGGCCGCGATTGGCTGGAGCTTCGCCGACAACCTCTCCAACATTCCATCTCTCTCAACACTCAACCAATCAACACGATTCTTGAATGAAAGTTGAAGGAAATTCCATGAGGATTACAAATATACCAATCAATCATGCTGAAACCTCAAGACCATAGAAATCTATGTCCAAACCGAAAATGGATTCAACCCTAATTTGTCACTAAACCTCAAATTTACTATCCAGAATCCATCTATATCCTAATTACAACCTACCCACATGAATCTAAGAGGATAACAATCTGTAAATTAAGTGCAATTTTGAGAAATGGAAACCTGAGTTAAAGCTTCAAGTACAGTTGGTTTCAGGCCTCAATTCTTCTCCAACAAGTGCAGATTGCTTCAGTGAATGATGATAAACGTTTCTTGATAACCAATTCTTGCTGAAACTCTCTGAATCTCCAAAATCGAAAATCCAATTCCAAGCTCTTTCACCAACTTGCTCCAATGGATTCTCAACTGAATTTGCCACTAGAAGGTTCTCAAAATGATCCACATCCAATTTATATTCAGTCTAACAACTTTGGAGGCCCAAGCAAAGCCCAATTTGGGATTTTCAAGTTTCACTTTCCTTCCAAAATTCCAATGAGGTTGTACACATTTTGGCCTTGCTCTCCCCTCAAATTCCATCCAATTCACTTACTTAACAGACAGGGAGTGTAATTGAATAGTTTTCCCTCCTTGAATCCAATCAAAGGGATGCATTTGGTATGTTTCTTCATAATGAAGTAAGACTCCATATGGCCATGTTATGAGCTTCAATTCAAAATTGTGATGATGCTAAATCCTTTAGAATGTCAATTCCAATCAAAGTGATCACAAACTTGGCCTGAAAACATCCCATTTCCAATTGTTTTGAATTTTTACATTTTAATCCATTAAAATGGTCTTTTTGGGAATTTTCTTCAACCAATGCTTGATACAATCCATATCAATGGACTCTTGATACTTGGCTAAGCTAAAAACATCATTTTGAGCAACTTTCATGTTGAACAAAAATCTATTTGAAGCTTGCAAGATAGTAAAATTGACCTATAATGCCAAATGACCTATAATCTTACTTTCCCACAATACCCCTAACTTGTAAACCTCATAACTTGTGTTCTACAAATCCGATGGAAGACTTCTAATACAATTTGGAAAGCTAAGATCAATACCTACAACTTTTCTGATGGCCAAAAGTTTAGGAGAAACACCCTTCTAAGTCAAAAGTTCCTTGGAAGTTGGTGAACTTTCACAGACAAATTTCACATTCCTCAGATGACCTGTAACTTGTCTGGACCATAACTTGAGTTCTATAAATCCAATGGAGGACTTCTAGTACTAAAATTAAATCTAAGAGAATTCTATACAAGTTTCATGTTGGCCAAAAGTGGAGATGAAACTTGTATCTTAAGATAAGTGGTCTTGAAGTTAGGCACTAAATAAGGGACTTTACCCTGAGAACCCTACTTTAGCAACTCCTCACACTTTGAATTCTTCTTGAATAGATCTTGGAATATTATCTAATGTGTCTCAACACAACTATCCATGGTTACAAAGACCTAGAATTGAGCTTTGACCCTCTTCAATTGCACAGTTGACTTGGAATTACTCAGATGAAAACCCTACTTACAATACCCTTAATTGTGGCTCTTCACACTTGGCACAATGACTTGACTGAGCTCCACCATGACCCCCAAGGCACTCCATGAGCTCTATCTAGACACTCTCTCCTTGATCAAGGCCTCACAATCCACTGATGATATTCAATTGGTCCCCAGATTAGGAGATTAACCACACAAACAACTGAACTTCTTAAGAACCCAACCCTCTTCCTGATGACCAATGACTTCTTAAGCTTGAACAAAACCTCTAGATAGGCTTCTCTGGAAACACACCACACTTGATCCCCTGTTAAATGAGTAATGCTATGTTATGAAAATTCTAGAACAATGTAATGCTAATGCAATGAAACATAAACCAAGTAAGAAAAGGTTAAGCAAATTTTGGGGTGCAACAGCTGCCCCTATTCAAGTGGCTTGGACCCGATGGGATGAAAAGCGAACGACTTTCAGGAAATCGAGGTAGAAGACGGTTGAATACCAGAGAACCCGAAAATTTGCTAACCGAAGAAGTAAACTTCCAAACTGCTTGGGAACACCTCATCCAAACAATTGAATCTGATTGTCACTGCAACAATTGATCAATCATCCGATAAAGAACCTGATTTCAATATCAACCACCTGCGTGACACCACAGGTGTTGAGTCAACGACAAGCGCTATGATAAGTGGGCACTACGTAAAGCATGACATTAATATCCTTGATCCTCCATTTCCGCAGAAACAAGCATACTCTTCATAAAAGCGAATCTCGTCAACATCATTGACCTTCCATTTCCTCGGAAATGGGCACACACTAAATAAAAGCGAGAACTGTCAATATCACTGACCTTCCATTTCCTCGAAAATGGGCAAACGCTAAAAGAAATCGAGCAATGTCAATATCACCGACCTTCCATTTCCTCGGAAATGGACAAACGCTAAATAAAAGCGAGCAATGTCAATATCACTGACCTTCCATTTTCTCGGAAATGGGCAAACGCTAAATAAAAGCGAGCAATGTCAATATCACTAACCTTCCATTTCCTCGGAAATGGGCAAACACTAAAAGAAAGCGAGCAATGTCAATATCATTGACCTTCCATTTCCTAAGAAATGGGCAAACGCTAAAAGAAAGCGAGAAATGTCAATATCACTGACCTTCCATTTCCTCGAAAATGGGCAAACGCTAAATAAAAGCGAGAAATGTCAATATCTCTGACCTTCCATTTCCTCGGAGATGGGCAAACGCTAAATAAAAGCGAGAAATTTCAATATCTCTGACCTTCCATTTCCTCGGAGATGGGCAAACGCTAAATAAAAGCGAGAAATGTCAATATCACTGACCTTCCATTTCCTCGGAAATGGGCAAACGCTAAAAGAAATCGAGCAATGTCAATATCACTGACCTTCCATTTCCTCGGAAATGGGAAAACGCTAAATAAAAGAGAGCAATGTCAATATCACTGACCTTCCATTTCCTTGGAAATGGGAAAACGCTAAATAAAAGCGAGCAATGTCAATATCACTGACCTTCCATTTCCTCGGAAATGGGCAAACACTAAAAGAAAGCGAGCAATGTCAATATCACTGACCTTCCATTTCCTAAGAAATGGGCAAACGCTAAAAGAAAGCGAGAACTGTCAATATCACTGACCTTCCATTTCCTCGGAAATGGGCAAACGCTAAATAAAAGCGAGAACTGAGCGTCCATAGACTTGAACAAACAACTCTGCGGGGAACTTCTGACATCGACTGCCAGACATCCATCTTGATCGAAAATGGGTCACAACTTCGAAGGTATAATCATGAAGTTCTCAATGTCGATGTAACAACCATCCGAGGAAGACTCTACTGGGGAAGAAGAGAAACTTAACCAAGCAACTCTGATGAGGGGACGAATGCGATCATCACCTATCTCATGTCAAGAATTTGAACATCCGAAACCATCCTGAACAAGAATTCCAAACCTGCAGGGAAACACGTGAAACAAAAAAGGTAACCAACCTGGTTTATGTTTCAAAATGCGTATGTTGATAATGACGTAATGCTCCATACGAAATGGAATGCTACGTATTTGCAAATATGATGATATATGCAAGATGCAAATGCAGGCTCGGGCTGCGGGAGAAGAGCTGGATACATAACCGCTTCAGCAAAATAAATGTTGAAGACAAAGCTAACTCCACTGGGGATAACCGGGTATCACAGAATGGTTCCAGCAAAATGAATGCTGGAAAGGTACGCCGACTCTACTAGGGGGTAGAAACAATCCTGCTGGGGGGTAGTTTTACGATCCGGAGTTACGAACTCTGCAGAGGATGATCAACCTATTGGAGGAAAGATAACCTGTTGGAAAACAGAAAGAGCCACCCTGCGCAGGGATGAACTTTTCAAACTACTGCCAACCTGGTGGTGCCCTGTGAGGACTTTACTGGAGTGTAAATATGCACAAGATTGTCGCTGGGGATGCACATTACTGCCTGATCTCTTGCTAACTCGCATCCAACTCTTGTGGGGGATAAAATGCAACTTCCATCTGCTGGGGAGGAATAAAATCACCTAGAGCTTGCTCCTACGTTAAGGGACTCTGGCTGGGGAGACACAACCCCTTAGCTGTTTGCTGCAAAGGTAACGACCCTGCAAAACATGAGCAACAACAAGATATCCTATACAAAAGGAAATATCCAGTTCAATAGTCGTGGTGATCGCTCAGTCAATTCAAAGTTTTAACAATTATTGGCCGAAGCCTGCAAGTTTATGCACGTGCAAGTTTATCAAAAACACCGGCGTTTTCCACAAACAAAACAGCGAAAGGTAAAACAAGAACAAACAATCAAGTACTGAATAGTATGCGTTTTATTGATAACGGGCCCGTAAATAGGAAAAGTTTTGTACAATGGATGCAACTCCTGAAAAGAGGAAGCTACAAAATAAATGCAAATATGTACAGAGGTACAAAGAAATTTGTATACATGTCGGCAACGTGGTACAGACGAACACCATGAGCTGATCCTCCTATGACTCGCCTGACTCCGACGCTTTCCCGATACTTCATCTTCGGAAGAGATTGACTTGGATAATCGACCCTCAAGTACTCCCAAACCACTAAGCAATGCAGTATCAACCTCGGACCGCAGTCATTTGCTTTTTCAATCCCTAACTTTTGCCTGAATCGCCCTTTGCGGGTTTTCAATTCACCGGGATACCCTTTTTTGCCGAAGTCGCCTTCTCAGGTTTTCGACTTTGCGGGTGTACATATTTTCCAATTTTTATCCCTAATTTTTGCCCGAACCTTTTCTTTTTTCGTTTTGGTTCGCCGGGATGCCCCATTTTTGCTTAGACTCTCTTTTTTCTGTCCAGCGGGTCTCTTTAAGCAAAGTATTTTTTTAACTGCGTCCGAGTTCACAGGGGATGAAAAATCTTCGCCGTCCATGGTGGACAACAGTAAGGCTCCTCCAGAGAAGACCTTGCGAACGATATATGGACCTTCATAGTTGGGAGTCCATTTGCCCCTGTGATCAGATTGTGGTGGGAGAATCTTCTTTAGCACAGGATCTCCCGTCTGAAAGCTTCAAGGGCGCATCTTCTTGTCGTAAGCTTTCTTCATCCGGCTCTGGTATAACCGACCATATGCAATAGATGCAAGTCTATTCTCATCCATCAAACTGAGCTAATTCAACCTATTCCTTACCCACTCTGCCTCATCAAGTTGGACATCGAGCAATACTCTCAAGGAAGGAATCTCAACTTCTAATGATAGGACAACCTCCATACCATACACCAGTGAGAAAGGTGTTGCCCCAGTCAATGTGCGTACCGTCGTACGATAACCGTGCAAAGCGAAATGCAACATCTCGTGCCAGTCTTTGTATGTCAAAACCATCTTCTGAACTATCTTCTTGATGTTCTTATTGGCCGCTTCGACAGCACCATTCATCTTGGGCCGATAGGGAGATGAATTATGATGCTCAATCTTGAAATTCTGGCACAATTCCTTCATCATCTTGTTATTCAGGTTCGAACCATTGTCAGTAATGATTCTTTCAGGAATGCCGTAGCGACAAATAATGTCCTTTTTGATAAACCGAGCTACCACTTGCTTGGTAACATTAGCGTAAGACGCTGCTTCAACCCATTTGGTGAAGTAATCGATAGCTACCAAGATGAACCGGTGTCCATTGGGTGCGGTGGGCTCAATTTTGCCAATCATATCGATGCCCCACATAGAGAAAAACCACGGAGACACCATAACGTTCAAAGGGCTTGGCGACACTTGAACCTTGTCTGCATAGATCTGGCATTTATGGCACTTCTTTGCAAACTTAAAATAGTCTCTTTCCATTGTCAACCAATAATACCCCGCCCGTAATAACTTTCGAGACATAGCATGTTCGCTAACATGCGTGCCAAAGGTTCCCTCGTGGACCTCTTCCATGAGTAGATTAGCCTCTTTCTCATCAACACATCGTAGTAGCACCTGTCATACCCTAAATTTTCCCGCTAGCTTTTATAAATAATTTTTCGCATTTTATTTTGCGTTATTTAACTTAATTTCATGCCGTTTAGACACGTGTCCGCCCCAATTAGGCGTTTTTTAAATCTCGACTATTTCTGCCCAATAGGAGCGTGACATGTGGCCAAAGGGTATTTTTGTAAATTTTATTTCCTTTTTTATTTTCTCCTTTTTTTTTAAATATAATATTTTGTACACATTTTCTTTTAGAATTTTACTTAGACAATTAAATAGGTTTTTTTTTTATATTTCAGATTAGAATAGTATAGGATTATTAATTAATAGTTAGAATTAGTTTTTAATTATTAGTTAGTTAGTTTAGATTAGATTAATTTGAATTAGTTTATTATTAGAGTTAATTAAAAATTAAAAAATTAAAAAAGCAAGGACACGGTGGAAAGAGCTGAGGCTCTTGAGATTTAGGGTTATTGGGTTATAAAAGAGGAACTTTCTACTGTTCAAAGAGGACCCTAACGGCCAACCCCAATCTGAAACCCTAACCAGCCGCCAGTTCCTACAGTTCACCATCTCAAACATCCAACCCTAACCCTAGAAACCGGCCGCCGTTCATCACCCCAGGTTCGCCGGAAAATTCTTCACCATTCATCAGTTTCAAATCCCAACACCAGAACTCAACCTTCAAACCAAACATCAAATGTAACACCACCTTCAACTCAAAACCTGTAAACACTATCATCATCAACATCAACTAACAACCATTCACGACCTTTTCACAACACACCAATCTCCAGATTCATCTTCAACCCCTCTTTCAACATCCAAAATCTGAACACCTTTACCGGAAAATGGAACCCAGCGCAACCCGTTTCAGAACCCACAAACAACACACTCTCCACTATTCACTCCTCCAATCTCTACAACCTCCTTTTTCTTCAACGTAACACTACTGTCCTCGCGTCACTCTGTTCCCACATCTACAAACCTTCAATCTCAAATCCACCACTCCAACAAACTTCTGAAACCCACATCTCACAACAACCAACAAAATCATTTCCAGAAATTCACCAACACCATTATCTTCAAACAAACAAAACTAAACCCAAAAGTTGTTCTTCATCATAACCATTTATCCACCATTTCTATAACCTGTGAAAACCCATTAAAACTCACCATTAAATCCTTACCATCATTTTCGAAATACCTCTATTAGCAAATCCACGCAGTGAACAAAACCACCATTTGAAACTTTAACCCATATCCAACAGTTCCGCAGATCTTCCCCAACCATCTTCAATCTCTGTTACAGAAAACTATATCACTCTCATTCAAGAACCACAACCCAGATTCACCAATATAATCTACATCAACTTCAAATCAACTTTCCTCACTAACCCTCGCAAAACATCAATCAGACCGCGATACCTAACCTTGAATCCACTGCAATCGAACCAGAAACAGAGGTAATTGAAGAGGAGAAGATTCAATGAAACCTAACAAACACGATGACCTTTTCTTCAGCCATCTTCCAATGATGCTTTTGCCATTCCCGAATCCCCTTCAAACCCATTTCGTAAAACCAAATAACAAATGTGATTGTACAAATTGGAATTTGAAGGATACGCAAGTGAAAGAATAAGAGGAAAGGTTTAGAGATGGAGACGCTTTCAGAAAAAAGAGGAACTCGAATCGAAACCGGAGAACAGGCAGGTTAACGAATTCAAGTTGTTTCATTTAGCTGGTTTTGTTCTATGATGGTGTTTGTTCGAGTGGGTAGTTTCCAAGTCCTTTTGGGCATTGGTTTCGTTTGACTAAGCCAATCTTGGGTGTTTTGTTTTTCACCCTGCGTCTATGTGGTATTTGGGTAGGCAATGGGCCTGGGATGGCCCAAGCGGATTGTTGTTTCCACATTCTTCTTGTTGTTAGTGCGTAATGTGGGGCGCTGTAGATGAGATCCTCTCATCATCCCACACACTTCTTGATTCTTACACTTCTGTGTTCTTCTTCACTTTTTTTTAAAGAAATACTATTACTATTATTTTGTATATTAATTATGTTTATATAGTATTTTGTTTTAGTTTTAAAAAAAAAACAGTTTGGTTATATTGTTTTTGTAAATATAATTTATTTATAGTTTATATATTAAACTCTTTTTTTAGAACTTTATGTATATTATTATTATTATTACTTTTATAGTTTTTATTATATATATTATTATAAGTTAGTTTCATTTCAATTTGTATTAGAGATATTAAGACTATTTCTATTTTTTTTAGAGTTGAATTCTTTCTCATTTGTTATTAGGCGTTTTGTCCCATTTTCCTCGTTTTGGTCGATGACGAGACCTCTGTAATTCATTACCAGTCAAATTATTGATGAGTAATGTTGGATCTGAGACCACCTCTTTTCTCTCTTCATTACCTGTCTCAACTCGATTCAAAAGCATTGACAAACCATCTTCAAAATCCAATTATCTTTGTATTGAATTAAAAAGAGGGGATTAAGTGTAGACTTTCTTCCTCTCCGAGTGTTGGGATGCCCACTGTAGTGAGGGTGGTTCCGACACTCGTCTTTCAATACGAAGACGCTTCCCGTCCATTTTCAAATCTCATCTCCTTAAAATCATTTCTTTGTGTTGAGCTAAAAAGAGGATTGGGTGTAGACCTCTTCTTCTTCGAGCGTAGGGATGCCCACTGTAGTGAGGGTGGTCTCGATGCTCGTCTGTCAATACAAAGACACTTCCAACATTTCCTCATAAAACCTCGGTCTCGTACTGAGTATACTTTCAATAATGAACTAATTTCTCTTTGCATTGAATTAAAAAGAGGGGATTAAGTGTAGACTTTCTTCCTCTCCGAGTGTTGGGATACCCACTGTAGTGAGGGTGGTTTAGACACTCGTCTTTCAATACGAAGACGCGACTTCATTCACCATCTCTCACTTTCACAACCTTCTTTCCACAACCTTTCTCACCTAAAACCTCGGTCCCGTACCGAGTGCATTTTCAAATCTCTTTTTCCTAACAAAAACTTGAATGGTCGTGGAGTGGTTAGGCGTAGGCCTTCTCCTATCCCGAGTGCTGACGTTTACCGTAGGGTTCTCTGTCGCAAAAAGCACTTACCATTCAAAACCAAAAACACTTTAATAAGAGAATGAAGTTCTCTTTGTGTTGAACTAAAGAGAGAGGATTGAGTGTAGTCTTCTTCCTCTCCGAGTGTCAGGATACTCACTGTAGTGTGTGTGGTCTTGATACTCGTCTTTCAATACAAAGACGCCTCGTTCGCCACACCTTTACAACAAAAACTTTGAGATAAAGAATTGGGTACTACCCGTAGGGGTTACTATCTGAGGACTTATCTCGCCCCCTAAAAAACAATCCAATCAATCAAACGTGACTTCTTGCCTCGCATGGCGAAAACCAACCTTTCAAAAAGGATATGATACGTCCGTTCTACCGCAAACAGGTAATGCCTAAGTCTCCAACGAGCGAGCAGCAAAACACCTAACTGCTAGAATGCGCACGATAGCATCATCCATAAAAAAACATCAACACACCGTAGGCCGAACTACGGCTGCTCTGATTCTTTACTTTCTCAAGTAAAGATACGCAGGCACAAGGGCCACAATCCTTGCCGAGCACATTCCCCCCTATATCTGTAGTTCCCCGAACTACGTCGACTCTGAATTTCTCATACCTTTTGAGAATACGTAGGCCTAGGACCGCGAAGTCCTACCGAGTCCGTTCTTTCTCTCTCTTACCTCTCATTCTCCTGTTTCCAACCCTTTTCTCTCCCCTTTTGGAACACTTCTTATAGCATAATGTTTAAGCAAATAAATTCACACATCGACAAACAAAAGGTTCCCATCGAGTACGATGGATGCGAGGGGTGCTAATACCTTCCCCTCGCATAACCGGCTTCCGAACCCGTTCTTGGTCGCGAGACCATCTTATCCATTTCTTTCTTAAGGTTTTCTCGATATTTTCCTTTCCCCTCATGGGATAAATAAAGATCGGTGGCGACTCTTCTGTCCTTTTCTTTTCGCCTCCCCGTCGTTGCGCGATGCATTTTTCGAGTAGCGACAGCTGGCGACTCTGCTGGGGACCCTTAGCGAGCCAGACCTATTTTATTTGTCGTGTTTGTGTTTTATTTGCTTTTATTTTTTATTATGTTATGTTCACTAACTGTTGGATTTATTTGGGTGGTTTGTGGGATAAAAGCTTCCTACCCGAGCTTTCAAGTACACACTAAGATAGGAGGTGGGTTCTTTCTGATTTGCGAGACTTAGGACTCGTTGAGTTGGATCGAATTCCACCGCTCAGATGAGACCCCGTTGGAATGATTATGTCTTACGTGTAGTCGTAATGACGTCTTTATTTCTGACGTGGGAGTCCGCGACTCTGAGGACCTTTGTAGAACCTTATTCCAAAGGTTTCTAAGACATGACTCTGTGTTCATCCTTTGAAGGGATTACCGTCTTACGAGTAGCCGTTGTGATGGAAAACTTTCGAGGGTTAGTACATAGGACTTTGTTTAAAAGCCTTTGGGATACCCTCTTACAAACCAATAGATAACCCACCCAATGGGAGAAATATTTTGTGTTGCTTTTGCAAGACCTATGACTTTGATCTCGCTATTGTTCCTTCATCATGTGCTCATTACATTACATTTGCATAAGCATCTCTGCATCATTTCTTGCATTCCTTACAACCCGATCTTACACGCCGCTTACCCTTTCAGAAAGAGTAAAGCAAGCTGACTTCACGACATCGGTATAATACAAGGAATAATCAGAGAAGAATCATGGACCAGATAGAACAGGACCAGGCTACCATGAGAAGCGAGATGCTAGGCATGAAAACGCAAATGAATCAACTCATGGAGGTGATTCAGAATATGGCCAGAAGTCAAGAGGAGATGAGACAAGCAGCGGAGAGGAGCGCTAATCAGACTTTGGCTGGTGCAGTTCCCAATGCAAGTGGTGCAATTCCAATTCCTGTTGATGCCACCCCAACCCCTGTTGGGGCAATTCCTACTTCTGCCGGCGCCGTACCTATCAACACCGTCCCTCCGCCAGTCGGTACGACTCATCCTCATGGTACTACGATCCCAACACAAGTCCAGTACGATGATCATGAAGGTTTCTATGAGAATTCAGGTGAAGCATATGGACCACAGACCGCCGAACTGGAGAAGAAGTTTAATGCTTTACAGGAGATGGTGAAGACATTGCAAGGCCCCGATGTTTTGGGACTGGATGCCGCTGAAATATGTCTTGTACCCGGAGTTAAGATACCTCCAAAGTTTGTAATTCCAACCTTTGAGAAGTACAAGGGTAACAGTTGTCCTAAGACCCACATAAGGTCTTACTGTAGGAAGATGGCCGCCTATTCTGATGACGAGAAGCTACTAATCCATTTCTTTCAAGATAGCTTAACAGAGGCATCCCTAGAATGGTATATGCACCTTGAACGATCCAACGTAAGAAGCTGGAAGGAGTTAGCAGACGCTTTCGTGAAGCATTATCAGTATAATACTGACATGGCTCCGAATCGTATGCAGCTTCAGAATTTGACTCAGAAGCCGAATGAGTGTTTTAAGGACTTCGCGCAAAGATGGAGGGGAGTAGCTGCAAGGGTACAACCTCCACTGATGGAGAAAGAACTGACAGACCTATTCATGGGCACGCTACAAGGACCGATCTTTGAGCGGTTAGCATCCTCAACTTCCACAGTGTTTTCTGAACTTGTCATGGCTGGAGAAAGATTAGAGAGTTTCATGAAGGCGGGAAAAATTCAGAATATAGGCGAATCTGCAAGCGGGGTCAAGAAGCCTTATCAGGGTTTCGTTAAGAAAAGGGAAGGCGAAGCTAGTGCAGTGTTCACCAACAGAGGAAGAACTCATCAGGGTTATCACCATGTTGCTGTTGTAGCTCCACAACAGCCGTTGTCCATTCCAGCAAATCAACCCGTGTTTCAACCAAACAGGCAACAACAATCCTATCAACCAAGACAAAATCAATACCAGGGTCTACAAAGACAGAGGAGGCCAGAAAGAATATTTGATCCAATCCCGTCTACATACGCCAAGTTATTGCCATTCCTATTGAAGGGAGGTCTTGTTCAGCTTAGGGAGATGAGGGATCCTCCGGAGGTTCTTCCTTTTGGATTTGATGTCAATGCCAAATGTGAATTCCATTCTGGCTCCCCAGGCCATGACATTGAAAATTGCAAGACTCTGAAGCACATTGTACAAGATCTCCTCGATTCAAAGGCGATAAACTTTACCCGAAACACCCCCAAACATCAAAACTAATCCAATGTCAGCTCATCACTCAACAAATATGATTGAAGAATCCTATGGTCATCTCCAAAGGCCGGTGGTCCAAGCTGGCAGACATCTTCAACTTTAGCGATCCTTAAGCGCTTTTATCATTTGCATTTGTAGTTTATTTTCTGTCAATTGCTACTTGTTATTTAAATATTGTTATGTTGAATGGTAACATTAATGAAATGATTATGCATTTTCCGAATTAATTATGTCGCATTCGCTCATTATTTCCACCTATCACAATCACAGACACATATATTTTTGTCCACTCCACTTTTTCACTGTTGTTTAGCAATATTGGAGGGAGGATGACGAAAATGAAATACCCATAATTGCAAACCGTATGCTTTCGGACAAAATCTCGTCAATGATGTACAGGCATTGTTTCAAATCCCCTAAACACCGGAGATATAAGGAGTTAATCCCTAGTCAATCACTTCGAGCCTAGAAGTAGGAGTTTCCTTTGTATATTCAAACCCTTAACACTCAACCTGGGGCAGGGTAGTTATTCAGTTAATCCAACCTCGCACCCAAAATCCAAAGACAAGACGGTTGTTCATCAATGACCCATGACTTGGCAGTCACAATCCTCCAACAAAATCCGAAAAAAATCATAAGCCTGCTAAGTCAAACACCTCAAAAGGGGACTTAGGCAAAAAATCAAGGCAATCCCGATGGATATGACAAGCAGAATCAGTCCATGCAAAAGTTAGGGATCAAAAACAAAAGCAGAAGAGGTCCTCAAACCCTCAACAAAAACAAAATAATGTTCAGCGGCCACCCAAATCAAAGGGTCACTGACACCCATCAAAATCAAAATAAGGTGACTGCCATCTCGAGCAAACCTTGAACAATCAAGCTCACACCGTCAAGACAAATAGGTGCAGAATTAATTGAACGTAGGACTGGAGATCATCAAGAAGAAGGGGTGGGTACAAACTAATACTTTGAGCCTAATATCCTTTGTTTTATAGCCGTGAGCCAGACCACGTTACAACCCTCGAAAGACCTAATTGAGTCGAGGTTTATTCTGAAAGCATACTATCGCAAGGTTGCGTAACCTGACTCCCACTTATTTGCTAATCATCAGCATTGGTGTCATTATCTTTGATATATCTTTCATGCCAATCCAGTTAGCACAACGTTTGGACTAAATGGTCCATTCGTTTCACTCTCACGACACGTAATAAAAGACAATTCTTTCAAAAAAACTTGCATGAACTTTGCATTGAGATTACCATTCGTGAACAAAAATTTTGTTTACAAGTTAGCAGTTGGCATTAAAGAAATTCCAACACAAAGCAATCGAGCATGACTGGATTATTCAGCGGTCTGGACCAGAACCAAGTATACCATATAACCTTATGGACCTGGGGCATTGACATCCGAGAGCAGGAAATCAGTCAGTCTGAGGCAAATCCCCAGGCGTCGGTCGACCATGGGGCAAATCATTCATGAAGCGATTGATCAGAAGAGAATCATCTCGAGAATACTGATCAAGGGCAGGCCACCCAGAGTTTCTCTGACTTGAAGATAGGTCCCTCCAACGCTCAATCAGGATAAGTCAAGTCGCTTCACCGCTCTTTCAAGAACAAGCTACTCCAAAGAGTATATTGAAGCCAACCACCAAGAGTCGGTTCAACAATGATAAATCCTTTCATGGTACAAACTCTGGGGCAAGTCATCTCGAGATCGTCTCATTGGCAAGTTACTCAAGCAAGTTCATCTTCATCAACAATTGTTGAGTTCAAAACGAGTGTTGGGGAATCATACCATCACCTCACCCAAATAACCTTAACCTTCCGAAAAGGCCTTGCTGTCATTGGATCCTTCATCCCACAGCCTAAACCTGTCAAAACCTTGTAACCTTTGAACCTCCAAAGTCCAGTTCTTGCCTGGCAAACCTTTGTACCGGTCCCAACTGGTCAAACCTTTAAACCTTCAAACCAGTCCTATCTGGTCAACCCTTCGCTGAATACTAATTCCCGCCTGGTATATGTCAGCTTTTAAACCAGCTCTCATCTGGTCAACCTTCTTTTAGCCATTTCACCAGTTATTGTCTGGTAAACCTTATTCCAAAGTCCAGCTTCCATCTGGCAAACCACGAGATCAGCTCTCCTTTGACAGCTTAACCTTTCGCCAACCAGTCCCATCTGGTCTACCTCCTGAATACCAGCCGTCATCCGGTACTTCCAACCCAAAGTCCAATCTGCATTAGCAACCACCAAAGTCCGTCGTGTCGGCACCTGCATTTCCATTACCATCTGCAATCCTATGTATCATACGCATCGCATTCGGCTTTATAAGCATTTTGCATTATACGCATATCCAATATCGTATCATGCTTCGCCAACTCTTGCATCTCCGCACATTAGCATTTGCACTTCCATTTCCATTTCCGTTTATGGGACATCTTTATCATTCAGCATTAGCATGTGCGAGATCAGATCCAGGATCAATCTTGATGATTTTCAAGATCATCATCAGCCCAGACAGGGGCACCTCTTGCAAGACTATGGGTTTCTCTTACTAGAGTCAGAAGATATCAAGACAAGATTGAGCCCAATCAGGGGCATTCTTCCACAAGACCGTGGGTGTTCCCCACGAAGTTTTGCAACTTATTGAGCTTCAAGGCAATTAGCAGCCCAGTCAAGGGCATTATCTGTAAAGGCCATGGGTCCTCCCATGGAATTCAAGATTATCAAAGCAAATTCAGCCCAAACCAGGGGCATCTTTTCAAGACCATGGGTGTATTGCATGATGTATTGCAACCTCGTGGTTAATCAGATCTTCAAAATCAACATTCAGCCCGGACAGGGGCATCTCCAGTAAATCCATGGACGTTTCCCAGTGAGTTGTCTCCAGCAGACTTTAGTGATAAGTGGCAATCTCTTCAGAGAAGCTTATCCGTCTTCAGTGATAAGTGGCAATCTCTTCAGAGAAGCTTATCCATCTTCAGTGATAAGTGGCAATCTCTTGGGAGAAGCTTATCCATCTTCAGCGGTAAGTGGCAATCTCTTCAGAGAAGCTTATCCATCTTCAACGATAAGTGGCAATCTCTTGGGAGAAGCTTATCCTTCATCAGCGATAAGTGGCAATCTCTTCAGAGAAGCTTATCCATCTTCAGCGATAAGTGGCAATCTCTTCAGAGAAGCTTATCCATCTTCAGTGATAAGTGGCAATCTCTTGGGAGAAGCTTATCCATCTTCAGCGGTAAGTGGCAATCTCTTCAGAGAAGCTTATCCATCTTCAACGATAAGTGGCAATCTCTTGGGAGAAGCTTATCCTTCATCAGCGATAAGTGGCAATCTCTTCAGAGAAGCTTATCCATCTTCAGCGATAAGTGGCAATCTCTTCAGAGAAGCTTATCCATCTTCAGCGATAAGTGGCAATCTCTTCAGAGAAGCTTATCCATCTTCAGTGATAAGTGGCAATCTCTTCAGAGAAGCTTATCCGTCTTCAGTGATAAGTGGCAATCTCTTCAGAGAAGCTTATCCATCTTCAGTGATAAGTGGCAATCTCTTGGGAGAAGCTTATCCTTCATCAGCGATAAGTGGCAATCTCTTCAGAGAAGCTTATCCATCTTCAGCGATAAGTGGCAATCTCTTCAGAGAAGCTTATCCATCTTCAGCGATAAGTGGCAATCTCTTCAGAGAAGCTTATCCATCTTCAGTGATAAGTGGCAATCTCTTGGGAGAAGCTTATCCGTCTTCAGTGATAAGTGGCAATCTCTTCAGAGAAGCTTATCCATCTTCAGTGATAAGTGGCAATCTCTTGGGAGAAGCTTATCCATCTTCAGCGGTAAGTGGCAATCTCTCCAGAGAAGCTTATCCATCTTCAACGATAAGTGGCAATCTCTTGGAAGAAGCTTATCCATCTTCAGCGATAAGTGGCAATCTCTTCAGAGAAGCTTATCCATCTTCAGCGATAAGTGGCAATCTCTTCAGAGAAGCTTATCCATCTTCAGCGATAAGTGGCAATCTCTTCAGAGAAGCTTATCCGTCTACATCCTTTTGGGTGTCCGGTTTGTTTGTATATCACTTCTCAAACGTTTTCTCTTTTTCGGACAAATTCAGGGTCTTCTATATCTAATCATCTTCTACCTCGAAAGAATGAATGTCGTAGCCTTCGTCTTACTAGGTTTAAGCCGATTAGATAGGGGCATCTGTCATACCCTAAATTTTCCCGCTAGCTTTTATAAATAATTTTTCGCATTTTATTTTGCGTTATTTAACTTAATTTCATGCCGTTTAGACACGTGTCCGCCCCAATTAGGCGTTTTTTAAATCTCGACTATTTCTGCCCAATAGGAGCGTGACATGTGGCCAAAGGGTATTTTTGTAAATTTTATTTCCTTTTTTATTTTCTCCTTTTTTTTTTAAATATAATATTTTGTACACATTTTCTTTTAGAATTTTACTTAGACAATTAAATAGGTTTTTTTTTTATATTTCAGATTAGAATAGTATAGGATTATTAATTAATAGTTAGAATTAGTTTTTAATTATTAGTTAGTTAGTTTAGATTAGATTAATTTGAATTAGTTTATTATTAGAGTTAATTAAAAATTATTAAAAAATTAAAAAAAGCAAGGACACGGTGGAAAGAGCTGAGGCTCTTGAGATTTAGGGTTATTGGGTTATAAAAGAGGAACTTTCTACTGTTCAAAGAGGACCCTAACGGCCAACCCCAATCTGAAACCCTAACCAGCCGCCAGTTCCTACAGTTCACCATCTCAAACATCCAACCCTAACCCTAGAAACCGGCCGCCGTTCATCACCCCAGGTTCGCCGGAAAATTCTTCACCATTCATCAGTTTCAAATCCCAACACCAGAACTCAACCTTCAAACCAAACATCAAATGTAACACCACCTTCAACTCAAAACCTGTAAACACTATCATCATCAACATCAACTAACAACCATTCACGACCTTTTCACAACACACCAATCTCCAGATTCATCTTCAACCCCTCTTTCAACATCCAAAATCTGAACACCTTTACCGGAAAATGGAACCCAGCGCAACCCGTTTCAGAACCCACAAACAACACACTCTCCACTATTCACTCCTCCAATCTCTACAACCTCCTTTTTCTTCAACGTAACACTACTGTCCTCGCGTCACTCTGTTCCCACATCTACAAACCTTCAATCTCAAATCCACCACTCCAACAAACTTCTGAAACCCACATCTCACAACAACCAACAAAATCATTTCCAGAAATTCACCAACACCATTATCTTCAAACAAACAAAACTAAACCCAAAAGTTGTTCTTCATCATAACCATTTATCCACCATTTCTATAACCTGTGAAAACCCATTAAAACTCACCATTAAATCCTTACCATCATTTTCGAAATACCTCTATTAGCAAATCCACGCAGTGAACAAAACCACCATTTGAAACTTTAACCCATATCCAACAGTTCCGCAGATCTTCCCCAACCATCTTCAATCTCTGTTACAGAAAACTATATCACTCTCATTCAAGAACCACAACCCAGATTCACCAATATAATCTACATCAACTTCAAATCAACTTTCCTCACTAACCCTCGCAAAACATCAATCAGACCGCGATACCTAACCTTGAATCCACTGCAATCGAACCAGAAACAGAGGTAATTGAAGAGGAGAAGATTCAATGAAACCTAACAAACACGATGACCTTTTCTTCAGCCATCTTCCAATGATGCTTTTGCCATTCCCGAATCCCCTTCAAACCCATTTCGTAAAACCAAATAACAAATGTGATTGTACAAATTGGAATTTGAAGGATACGCAAGTGAAAGAATAAGAGGAAAGGTTTAGAGATGGAGACGCTTTCAGAAAAAAGAGGAACTCGAATCGAAACCGGAGAACAGGCAGGTTAACGAATTCAAGTTGTTTCATTTAGCTGGTTTTGTTCTATGATGGTGTTTGTTCGAGTGGGTAGTTTCCAAGTCCTTTTGGGCATTGGTTTCGTTTGACTAAGCCAATCTTGGGTGTTTTGTTTTTCACCCTGCGTCTATGTGGTATTTGGGTAGGCAATGGGCCTGGGATGGCCCAAGCGGATTGTTGTTTCCACATTCTTCTTGTTGTTAGTGCGTAATGTGGGGCGCTGTAGATGAGATCCTCTCATCATCCCACACACTTCTTGATTCTTACACTTCTGTGTTCTTCTTCACTTTTTTTAAAGAAATACTATTACTATTATTTTGTATATTAATTATGTTTATATAGTATTTTGTTTTAGTTTTAAAAAAAAACAGTTTGGTTATATTGTTTTTGTAAATATAATTTATTTATAGTTTATATATTAAACTCTTTTTTTAGAACTTTATGTATATTATTATTATTATTACTTTTATAGTTTTTATTATATATATTATTATAAGTTAGTTTCATTTCAATTTGTATTAGAGATATTAAGACTATTTCTATTTTTTTTAGAGTTGAATTCTTTCTCATTTGTTATTAGGCGTTTTGTCCCATTTTCCTCGTTTTGGTCGATGACGAGACCTCTGTAATTCATTACCAGTCAAATTATTGATGAGTAATGTTGGATCTGAGACCACCTCTTTTCTCTCTTCATTACCTGTCTCAACTCGATTCAAAAGCATTGACAAACCATCTTCAAAATCCAATTATCTTTGTATTGAATTAAAAAGAGGGGATTAAGTGTAGACTTTCTTCCTCTCCGAGTGTTGGGATGCCCACTGTAGTGAGGGTGGTTCCGACACTCGTCTTTCAATACGTAGACGCTTCCCGTCCATTTTCAAATCTCATCTCCTTAAAATCATTTCTTTGTGTTGAGCTAAAAAGAGGATTAGGTGTAGACCTCTTCTTCTTCGAGCGTAGGGATGCCCACTGTAGTGAGGGTGGTCTCGATGCTCGTCTGTCAATACAAAGACACTTCCAACATTTCCTCATAAAACCTCGGTCTCGTACTGAGTATACTTTCAATAATGAACTAATTTCTCTTTGCATTGAATTAAAAAGAGGGGATTAAGTGTAGACTTTCTTCCTCTCTGAGTGTTGGGATACCCACTGTAGTGAGGGTGGTTTAGACACTCGTCTTTCAATACGAAGACGCGATTTCATTCACCATCTCTCACTTTCACAACCTTCTTTCCACAACCTTTCTCACCTAAAACCTCGGTCCCGTACCGAGTGCATTTTCAAATCTCTTTTTCCTAACAAAAACTTGAATGGTCGTGGAGTGGTTAGGCGTAGGCCTTATCCTATCCCGAGTGCTGACGTTTACCGTAGGGTTCTCTGTCGCAAAAAGCACTTACCATTCAAAACCAAAAACACTTTAATAAGAGAATGAAGTTCTCTTTGTGTTGAACTAAAGAGAGAGGATTGAGTGTAGTCTTCTTCCTCTCCGAGTGTCAGGATACTCACTGTAGTGTGTGTGGTCTTGATACTCGTCTTTCAATACAAAGACGCCTCGTTCGCCACACCTTTACAACAAAAACTTTGAGATAAAGAATTGGGTACTACCCGTAGGGGTTACTATCTGAGGACTTATCTCGCCCCCTAAAAAACAATCCAATCAATCAAACGTGACTTCTTGCCTCGCATGGCGAAAACCAACCTTTCAAAAAGGATATGATACGTCCGTTCTACCGCAAACAGGTAATGCCTAAGTCTCCAACGAGCGAGCAGCAAAACACCTAACTGCTAGAATGCGCACGATAGCATCATCCATAAAAAAACATCAACACACCGTAGGCCGAACTACGGCTGCTCTGATTCTTTACTTTCTCAAGTAAAGATACGTAGGCACAAGGGCCACAATCCTTGCCGAGCACATTCCCCCCTATATCTGTAGTTCCCCGAACTACGTCGACTCTGACTTTCTCATACCTTTTGAGAATACGTAGGCCTAGGACCGCGAAGTCCTACCGAGTCCGTTCTTTCTCTCTCTTACCTCTCATTCTCCTGTTTCCAACCCTTTTCTCTCCCCTTTTGGAACACTTCTTATAGCATAATGTTTAAGAAAATAAATTCACACATCGACAAACAAAAGGTTCCCATCGAGTACGATGGATGCGAGGGGTGCTAATACCTTCCCCTCGCATAACCGGCTTCCGAACCCGTTCTTGGTCGCGAGACCATCTTATCCATTTCTTTCTTAAGGTTTTCTCGATATTTTCCTTTCCCCTCATGGGATAAATAAAGATCGGTGGCGACTCTTCTGTCCTTTTCTTTTCGCCTCCCCGTCGTTGCGCGATGCATTTTTCGAGTAGCGACAGCACCAAATCATGGTTTCTCCTATACAGAACACCATCCGGATTCAAGTAGAAATTGCCAGCCAATCTCCTAAGAGTCTTCTTATCGCGGCCAGATGCCCCAGTCGGATACTCTTGGTTCTTTAGGAAATTCTGGATATCAAAATACCACGGCTTGCCATCGGAAGCTTCCTCAATGGCGAATATGAAGGCGGGCCTATCAAGGCGAGATATAACTATTCTGGGAGCCTCATTCTAGAAGTTAACTTTGTACATGGAAGACAATGTCGCAAGTGCGTCAGCCATCTGATTTTCTGCCTGTGGCACATGGTGAAACTCTACTCTGTCAAAGAAGGGAAACAACCTCCTTGCATAATTCAAATATGGTATCAGATTGGGCTGACGAGTCTCCCATTCTCCCTTGATCTAGTTCATGACTAGCGCGAAGTCTCCATACACATCAAGATTTTTAATCCTCAAATCAATAGCCTCCTCGAGACCCATGATACACGCCTCATATTCAGCCTCATTGTTGGTAACTGGAAATGTCAGTCTGGCAGTGAACAGGATGTGCGTTCCATGGGGAGTCGTAATGATTGCCCCAATCCCACTTCCATATGAATTAACAGCACCGTCAAATATCAATTGCCATTGGGAACTCCGCTCAGGACCTTCACCATGCAACGACTCTTCGCAATCTTTCATCTTTAAGTACATGATATCATCGTCAGGAAAATCAAACTTCATTGGCTAGTAATCATCAATTGGCTGCTCAGCCAGGTACTCTGACAATACGCTACCTTTGATAGCTTTTTGCGAGACATACTGTATATCGTACTCTGTCAGTACCATCTGCCATCGGGCAATCCTTCCAGAAAGTGCCTGTTTTTCAAAGACGTATTTGATCGGATCCATCTTCGATATTAGCATGGTCGTATGATTCAGCATGTATTGTCTCAGACGTTTGGCAGCCCAAGCAAGTGCACAACACGTCTTTTCGAGCATAGAGTAACGGGATTCACAGTCTGTGAACTTTTTACTCAAGTAATAGATCACATGCTCTTTCCGTCCAGTCTCGTCGTGTTGACCGAGAACACAACCCATACTGTTCTCAAGAACCGTCAAGTACATAATCAGCGGTCTTCCAGCTACTGGTGGCATCAATACCGGAGGTTCCTGCAAGTATTCTTTTATTCTTTCAAACGCCTTTTGACAATCTTCGTTCCAGACAATTGCCTGGTCTTTTTTCAACAGTTTAAACATGGGCTCACACGTGGCAGTAAGGTGAGATATGAACCGGGCAATGTAGTTCAACCTCCCCAAAAACCCACGAACCTCTTTCTCTGTTTTTGGCGCTGGCATTTCTTGTATCGCTTTTATTTTAGCAGGATCAACCTCTATTCCTTTTTTGCTAACAATGAACCTCAGTAGCTTACCAGATCTCACCCCGAAGGTGCACTTATTAGGATTCAGCCTCAGCCTGAATTTCCTAAGCCTTTCAAACAATTTCAGAAGATTCACCAGATGCTCTTCCTCCGTCTGGGATTTGGCAATTATATCGTCAACATAGACCTCAATCTCTTTATGCATCATGTCATGAAAGAGTGTCGTCATAGCACGCTGATATGTTGCCCCAACGTTCTTTAAACCAAAGGGCATCACTTTGTAGCATAACATTCCCCACGGGGTAATAAAAGTTGTTTTCTCCATATCCTCCGGCGCCATCTTAATCTGATTATAGCCCGAAAATCCGTCCATGAAGGAAAACACCGAGAATTGAGCAGTGTTGTCGACCAACACGTCAATATGAGGAAGCGGGAAGTCATCCTTAGGGCTCGCCTTATTCAGATCCCGATAGTCAATGCAAATTCGTACCTTGCCATCTTTCTTTGGTACAGGTACTATATTGGCGACCCAAGGAGGGTAAGTTGTAACAGCTAGGAAACCAGCGTCCCACTGTTTCTGCACTTCCTCTTTAATCTTTACGGCCATATCTGGTTTAGTTCTTCTGAGCTTTTGCTTGACCGGTGGACAGTCTTCACGCAATGGCAAGTGGTGGACCACAATATCAGTATCTAGTCCATATATATCTTCATAAGACCAAGCAAAGATGTCACTATACTCTCGAAGCATCTCGGCAAGTCTCTGCTTGATATCACTTTGCAGCGCAGCCCCTATCCAGACATTCCTGACAATTTCTTACGAACCCAGATTAACGATCTCAATGTCCTCCTGATGAGGCAGAATGATTCTCTCTTCTTGTTTCAACAGACGAGTCAGCTCTTTTGGTAAGTCGTCATCCTCAACAATCTCTTCCTCAGCTTGGAATATCGGGTGCTCAAAGTCAAAGAGAGTCATATGGAGTTCTTGGTCGGTGTCATTTGAAATATGAATCCTGCAAAAGAAAGGGTTAAATGCTTCAAATGATATGCAAACGAAGCATACAACCACATTGCCATTTTATTGTGAAAAATAAACACAGAAAGCAGAAAAACAGGGATCACAAAATTTGCATGAGAGAAATGCCTTTATTTGATGATTAAAACAAAGCATACACATAAACAAGTAGGCCCTGAAATAAAATCACTATGCCCCGGGTAGGACATAGGATTGTACAACAATCGAAAAACAAGGCATTACTGTTTCGACGTCACTTGGATAAAGTCCTGGATAGACCAATTGCAGAGGCTTTGTCCTGGCTCACTGGGCTTGATCCACGAGTCCATGTCACAATCGCTATCGCCTTCTTCACCGTCAGACACAGCATTGATCTGCTCCAAACTGACTCCTCCCAGAGTGAACATAATCGGCCCTTTGAACTTTGGCGCGCTTTGCGAAGAAAATGATGACGACGGGTGATACCCTAAGCCGAACTTATCCTGCTTAATAGGAATCTCTAGAACTTGACCCCAGCCTTTGGTCTCCCCAGCCTGAACTACCGCTTGGGCTTCCTTGTACGACGACATAGCCACTTCTGACCCACTGCTTATGACAGGAGATTTATCTCTGATTTGCACTCCTTCAAAGGCTTGGCACAATGTCTCATGGATCTCACCATTCACTTCGACATATTTAAACGATGAGAGGTGACTGACCAAAATGTCTTCCTCCCCACATACGGTGACAATGCTACCACCGACCATATACTTAAGCTTTTGGTGAAACGTCGATGTTACAACCCCCGCAGCATGGATCCACGGTCGTCCGAGCAAACAGCTATAAGCTGGCTGTATATCCATGATGTAAAATACAATGTCAAACACCTCTGGACCAACCTGGATTGGCAAAGTCAGCTCTCCGAACACGGACCTTCTCGTCCCGTCAAATGCTCTCACTACCAGGTTACTTGGCGTGCAGATTACACCTAGGGTATCTAGCTTCAGCAATGCTTTCTTGGGCAAGACGTTTAGCGATGAGCCAGTGTCAACAAGGACATGGGACATAACAGTGCCCCTACACTCAACAGAAATGTGCAACGCACTGTTATGGTTACGACCCCTGGGTGTCAAATCAAAATCAGTAAAGCCAAGTCCATGCCCCACATTCACGTGCGCAATCACTCCTTCGAGTTGATTAACTGATATCTCCTGGGGTACATAGGCAGCGTCCAGAGCCTTCAACAAAGCATTCCAATGGGCTTCGGAACAAAGCAGCAATGACAAGATTGATATTTTGGAAGGCATCTGCTACAGATGGTCGACAATTTTGTAATCGCTCTTCCGAATTAATCTCATGAATTCTTCTACATCTTTGGTCAAAGCCTCTTTTTCCTTCTCTTGAGAAGGTCCTTCTTCATAAACTTTACCTTTCCCTTTCGCAATTCTCTCAGCTTCTACTTCTGGCGACGTATAGATTCTGCCACTGTGGGTTATGCCCCCTGCCCCCACAAGATTATCAACGGATCCTACAGGCGGGCTTGGCAAGTTAATGTTCTCCCCATTGCAATACACTTCCGCCCCATAATTCCAGGGGATGGCTTTAGTACTCTCATATGGAATAGGTCTAGCTTTGGTAATTGTGATAGTCAGCCTCTTGGGAGGTGCCGATATCGTGACAGTTTTAAATGGTATTGTAATCGTTGCAACTTCACCCTGCTTCTCAACTTTTGCCTCAACAGGCTTTTCTCCAGCAGTGCGATCAAATTGCAGCGTACCTTCGTCGATCATTCTTTGAATACCTCTTTTCAAGTTATTACAACCCTCAGACTGGGCCAAACAATCAACACAATCAGCGTCACAACCAGGGAACACCCCCTTCTAGTAACCTGCTCTTGACATAACCCAGAGGTGTTTTCAATTCATCCACATTCATAACCAGGTTCAGACTAACATCTTCCAGAATTGCACCCACCTGCGCCGATCCGTGAGGCGGCATCAGATTCTTCTCAATATTGGGCGCTTCATTACCAAAGTTTATAACTTTGCTATCTATCAAATCTTGCACCTTGTGCTTGAACGCTTGATAATTCTTGATGGTATGACCGGGTGCCCCGGAGTGGAAGTCGCAATGTGCATTAACGTCATACCCATAAGGAGGCGTGCCCTTCGGCGGAGCTAGCGTCCTTTTCTTAACAAGCTGCAACTGTAACAAGGTTGGAAGAAGCTGAGCATAAGGTAGCGGAGGTGCATCAAAGACTCTTTTCACAGCCCTATCCCAACCTTGATATCTCTGTGGAGCAGTGTCCTGTCGTCCCTGTTGCTGTTGTGGCTGTTGTTGTTGCTGTTGAGGTACAGGAATTGTCACAATGGCGATCTGCTGCCTGTGCCAATTCCGACTTCTATCCCTTTTCCGATCACCCCATACTGCACTGGTATCTCCCTGTCTCTTGTTCCCAAAAGCCTTTTTACCACCTCCAGCTGAGGTTGACTCACCCGCTTGAATCTTACCAATCTTAACACCATTCTCGATACGTTCCCTCAAGAGTATCAACTTGGAAAAATTAGTCGTCGAACAATTAATGAGCCTGTCATAGTACAACCCAGAGAAAGTGCCCACAAACATATCCACCAACTCACGCTCCACCATGGGCGGGTGCACCCTGGCAGCTAGCTCACGCCACCTCTGGGCGTATTCTTTGAAACTCTGACTATTCTTCTGAGTGAGGTTTTGGAGCTGGACCCTGTTCGGTGCAAGGTCGCTATTATATTGGTAGTGCTTGACAAAAGCTTCCGCTAACTCCTTCCAGCTACCAATTTGAGTAGGCTCTAACCCCATGTACCATTCCAATGACGGACCCGACAAGCTGTCTTGGAAAAAATGCATCAGCATTTTTTCATCATCAGAGTAGGCAGACATTCTCCGATAGTACGATCGCATGTGGACTCTCGGGCAAGTATCCCCCTTATACTTGTCAAATGTGGGTGCTTTAAATTTGAGGAGCACCCTCAAACCAGGGACCAATCCCATGTTAGTCACGTCCAACCCCGTGGAGTTCTGATTAGAAAGATTCCTCATCTGTTCTTCCAACAACGTGAACCTTCTATCACTGTCAACGGGCATCTCACGATCCCTGCCTGGAGGAGGGAAAGCATCTTCGCCCCAGTGAGAATCCTCATTACCATAACCAGCATAAGCAGTATGAGGACCAAAACCAGTCTGATTAATCCTAGGACCGTATCCCATATTACCAAAACCTTGATTTCCAGCACCTGACCCAAAGCCAACATTGTGAGCACCAGTACCCATACCATTGTGGCTTGCATTGCCGAAGCCAGCGTTACCGAAGCCTTGATTACCATAACCCTGATTCCTGTAACCTTGATTACCATAGCCTTGATTACCACCAAAACCAGTGTTGCCAATACCAACGCCCATACCAGTATTCCCAGCACCGAGACCAGCATTCCCAATGCCAACATTGAACCCAGCATCCCCAGTTCCAACATTGAAACCGACATTCCCCGCACCAACAGGGAAACCAACATTCCCAGGCACATTCATATTCTCAGCTCTGTTACCGTTCTCAGCAATATTGAGGGCAACCACCAGTACAGTGTCATCTGCTCGAGGAGTCCCGACTTGAGAAGTATTATTAGCCAACCTGCCGTGTAGCACACCCTGACTGTCAACCCTAGCAATAAGAGGCTGCACCAGAGTTTGCAGCTGCTCTTGGCCATTTGCCACAGTTTCCATCACCTGCATGAAAACTGCGCCATCCGGTCGCACATCTCTTGCATCTCACTCTGCATCTGGTCCATGGCTTTCTTACAGTTGCTTCTGGTAGAGTAGCGATGTATACGCTGATCGGCAATCCTGGAACCTGCATCAATAGAGGGTTAGGAAACAGTTCAAAGTCTCTGTCATGCAAATGATTTATGCAAATGCAAACACGTATCCCTGCATTAGGAGGAAGCCCCCCTCGATTCTAGCTCCAAGACAAATAAAGTCTACCGTCCAATAATGGAAAAGAAACCCTCATATATACATGAAAAGCCCGTGTGGGTAGCGTACAACAAAAGCAGAATACAGCTGAAGCAACAAGCATGACCCCAACCAACAAGCCTGGTGGTGATCAACATATTAATGCATAAAAGGTACAAAGAAATACAAAGAAATCAGGTGCGGCCACGGGCACGGAAATCCTCTAGTAATTTCTTCGTATCAGGATGGTCAGGCTGAGTGAGCAGGCCCTAGATCAACAGATCCCTTTGCCTGATGGCATCCGGGAGGTTCTCAGCAATGCTCCCCCACACACCTTCTTCAGAACGGTTCTCCACCCTACTCCTCTTAGCGTCATCCCGGAGTTGATAATCCAGTAAGTTAGCTTTGATCTCAACCATCTTATATTGGACATCTCGTTGGAGTGAGGCTTCAACCTCTATCTTCTTGTTTTTGGCCTCGAACCTGGGCTTCCAACTGGACTATTTGCTGCTTCAGCTTTTCTTCCCTCTCTTTGTGGCTAGTCAAGGTATTATTCCACAGCTTCTCGTACTGGGTCAACTTCCGGTATTCCTTATCTAGATCCTGCTTCTTGGTGGTCAATACCCCGTGCACTGCCTTTAGGTCCAACCCAAGACACTCTCTAGAATCAGTCTCTTTGGTCAAGTTAGCGCCCAGGTGGTTGATCATCTCTGTCTGCCTCTTGCAGGTGTGGACGGCTTCGTTCTTTTCTCTTCGGAGCTGAGCGATCTCATTTTCCAGTTCTTCATTGGCCTTGACTAGCTCTGCATTCTTGGCTTGAAGCTGCTCATACTTCTGGATTTCGATCATGGTAGGCTATGAAGGTTCGCCCTGCTTGACAGAAGGAAAAGGCATCAACACTTTCTCTGCTCTGTTGCGAATCCAGTCTACAGAAGGAGGATAAGCCTGATTATTGCTTTTCCCTAATGAGGTCTTTCCCTTTCGATGAACGTTGTTCCAAGCATGTTCAAACCTAACCAGATCGTCCCCTTCTAATGTACCAGTGAGGTACAGAGATTCCTGTACCTCTTCATCCTTAGGAGGGCCCCTCAAAGCATACCCGAATTGTCTGATAGCAACAGATGGATTGTAGTTGATACATCCCTTCCTACCCACAAGAGGGACATTAGGAAAGCTCCTACAGTTGTAAATAATTTCACTCCCTAGACGATCTCTATCAAACCAATCAATGTCTTCGGCAGACAAGCTCATCAGTTGCTCTGGCCATTCCTTCGTCTCTGTCGTCTTTATAAAAGGACCGTCCTTCGGTAGATGAGTGACAAACCATCTGTAGAACAATGAAGCACAACAGGACACCCCATTGCCTCTTCTATTTTCGTTCTTATAGTGTACCGAATGGTACACGTCTCCGAGCAAGGTTGGGATTGGATTCTTTGAGACGAAGATACGAAGGGCATCCACATCCACAAAATCCGGAATATTGGGGAATAGCATGATACCATATATGCACAGGGCCAAAATAGCTTTGAACGCCACCCAACATTCCTTCTTGGCGAAGTGTCGGGCTTTCTCAGCTAGAAAAGGTAATGGGAACCCCCAGGCTCCATTTCTCTTGACAGTCTTCCCTTCTAACTCAGAAACATCAATATGCAGAGCTGTAGCAATCTTAGCTAGATCTGGCTCCTGATCAATAGGCCAAAAGGGTACATGGGCAAGAATGGGTATCTCCAATATGACAGAAAACTCTTCCAAAGTGGGGGCCAGCACATAGCTTGGAAATGTGAAGCAACGAAAGCGGGGGATCATAAAACTGAAGCAAAGTTTAGAGTCTGTTCAATTCATACACAGATGGCTTGCACACAACACTGAGCAGCTTCCCATAGGTTCTTCTGAAATCTCCCATCGCTTCCTTACCAGACAAAGAAAGCAAACCCTCAGAGTAGTAATATCTGGAGTAGGAAATTTGTAGGCCAAGGTTCTTCTCACACTGGGCTCCATGATGGACACAGAAAGGACAAGATTGCTAGAATCGAGAGGGAACTGCACACCTGCAACACAGATACGTGTTAGATGCAATGCAATATGAAAATGTAAATGCAAATGCGAAATGCAGCAAGGGATCAAGTGCTGTGCTGTGCTGTGAAGTGGCAGGTCATATTTTAGCTTCAACAAGAAAATACCACACTCTGATAATAAAGGCCTACTGAAACCCACAATACTGATTCACTGACAAGAAAACCAGGTTGTCTGAAGGTTACAGTTTCCTGCAATAAACCCGACCCCGCTCACAGGTATGGACCTAATCACTGACAAAGGTACGACATCCTATGCGTTCATCATTGTCACAGACTTTCAAGAAACAATGATACGATACCCAGAAGGTGTGGCACCATCATCTCTTGAAGTGACCTCACTTAGCTGAATCACAAATGATCGGTCCCCAGAGTCGATAATCTTAAGACCTGAAATCCTTTCAATGGCCCACTGGGCTGGAAATGGAAATCATCTCAAAGAACCTCGTCTGAGTGCAGATTTCGTGGGAACTAGTGCATGCCTAACATACAGGTTCACCACAAATATGCTTCTAAAGCTATGTACATACTCAAGCCTGGGTCTGGCTTATCACTCATCAGAGCCCCTTCCCAAAACAGCACAATAATAATAATATCATACTGAAAATAAAATGCGGGAAGTAAAAAAGCGATAAATAAATACAACCCAACAGGTAAACACATAAGCGCTAGGAATGACTCGCACAGGGAACCGTTGGAGTCCCCAGCAGAGTCTCCAGCAGTCGCTACTGCAAAAATCGAGGCCGGCAAAACAGAAGAGTCGCCACCGTGCGTTATTTATCCCAAAGGAGGGAAAGGAAACGATCGGAAAAACCTGATGAAAAGGTATAAGACAAGGTCATCGCAACCATTGTCTGGATTCGGGAGTCGGTTACGCGAGAGGAAGGTATTAGCACCCCTCACGTCCATCGTACTCGATGGGATCCACACTTGTTGTGTTTAGCTGACGGGTTGGTTATACTATCTACGCTAAAAGTTTGGCCTGAAAAGAAAAGAAAAGGACTCGACAAAGTGCCGCGCTCTATGCCTACGTATTCCCGTCTAGAACGAGAAATTAGAGTCAACGTAGTTCGTCTAACTACGGGTGATGGGGGAAGGCTTCTCGCCAAGATATCGCATCTTGTGCCTACATACTCTCAACAGGCTTGAGAGATCAGAGCTAACGTAGTTCGGGCAACGATGGAACACCAATTCGTTCAACTGTTTTTTACCCGAGTAAGGTTAACAGACGATTCCAGCAGTTGGTGCATGCAGCTCGACCATTGGAGACTTAGGCGTTTACCGTTTGCGGTAGAACCGAGAGTTAACGAAACTTTTGTTATGAAAATGATTTCTCAAGGGATTAGGGGTCCGAGAGGACAAAAAGATGTTTGATCTTTGTTTTTCTGTTTTTTACGGAAGAAGTGTTTTTTAGTTGTCTGTAGTTTTTACAACACTAGAGACTATGCCTTAGGAGCGAATGCGTCGCATATCGTCCAAAGGACATATACTAACACTCTAGATGATTGAGAGGAGACCGCTCAATGATCACTTCCCAAGTGGCTTAAGGCTCGTATCACGCTTGTACTAACTGGCCTTTATTACGTTTTTTACTGTTGTTTGAGATAAGAAGAGAGAGGGAATAACTAAAGGGAAACTGTACAGTCCTAATGTTGTCATGCAAAATTAATCCTATGGTTGAGGTTAGGAGGGAACTACCTAATGTTATCATGCATGGTTAGAACCCTAATGTCTGTCATAACTTCTCTTGAATAAGAGAAGTCAGAGTTCCTAGGGGAACATGGCAATGGCATACAGAAACAGGCAAAGCAAATACTGTAAAGAAAATACTGTAAGTAAAATGCATGCAATGCAACACACAAGCAGAAGGAGTCGCACTCAACTTCTAAACAAACAAGCAATATAAAACAAACAAAACATACAAGCAGAGGTAGCTCGCTCAACCTCTATTATGCAAATATGTCAATTAGAAAAAAGAAAAATAACAAACAAGCAAGGGGATCACCACCTCAACCTTTAATGCAATACAAGCAGAGGGAGACCCACTCGACCTCTTGATGCAATCATGCTCCTATATTCAGACCACACTAAACATGAACTATCCTAGCACACCATACAATCATGCATGAAGGAAAGGAGTTTATGACAAGTAAGGGATTTCATCCCACAAGTAATCAAACAAGCTTCTATCTTAAGGAAAGAAATTGGGTGTTAGGAGGTCAGGGTAAGGTCTACAGGAACTTATCCCAGGCACTCAACCAACTAAAAGAGATTTGGGGGAATCCTAAAGGTTTGCCTCCTTCAAGAGATGTGCAACATTCCCCCCACAGGAGGGACTGTGCTACCTCAAAAAGGTTCATAAATAGGAAAGAATGAGAGAATTTTAGGAGAATGGAGATGAGAAGCAAGGTAAGTTCCACAGGAACCTACCACAGGCACTCAACCAACTCCATTTCCTTTAGAGAAAGGGAGCTCTCATGGACTCAACCCCTTTATGATAGTGCAATGTATTCCTCCACAGGAGAAAACATCACTCACAAAATGGATTCCAATCAAGCAAGGAAAAAAATGAAGAGGAGACTACCCCTAGAGGAAAAATCATCCACATATTTTAGCTTCTAAAGAAACCACAAATGATACCTTCTAAGGACATCCATCCTAAAGATCAAGGGTTCTAGAAGGAGGCTTATATCTATTACCAATCTATCAAGAGAGGAAATGGGACCTAGAATCATCTAGAGGTCATTTACAAGCCTAATCTGTGCATCTAGCCTAGTTAGGATCACCTAATCTAAGGTTAACTTGTAAAATGGGAACTTAATAGAAAATCATTTCTAACAATTCCAAGAAAAATACTTTACTATCCTACATGTATCAACATTCCATGGTAGAAAAATCAAAGGTTAAACCTAAGTAAAAAGGCTCAAATTAAATCCAAAGCTTCAAGGGTACACTAAAGGGATCCACTCATGAACACTCCTAAACAACTACCCTAAAACCTTATTTAAAATCATCTAAAAAAATCATAACAAAAATTACACAATACCATCAACATGTGTACAATCATCATCTAAAATCTCAAGATCAAACTCAGAAGTATGGATGAGAAATAAAATGAACAAAATCAACACACAATTATTCCATCATTTAAAACATATTACACTAGAAAATATTAAGTTAATTGCAAAATAAATGGAAAATTAAAACAAAAAGCATGATAAAATTTTAAACATTCTAATCTATATTCACAATTTTTATCAGGATTTATTGAGGACATTCACTATTTTATAGGAATTAAATCTAACAAGCATTAAAACAAAAAAATAAAGAAAAAGGAAATTAAAAACATGAACAGGGAAGGGTGTAACCAGCAGGAAGAACAAGTGTAATCTCGCCTGGGCCCAATACAAGGGGGTGCGAACAACATTCACAATCAGGCCCAACGGAAATGTTAATTCAGTTTATTATTTTCTAATGAAACAACGCCGGGGGGTGCCACAAGTAAGGCATCTACGTGTTATTGCATTTGGGCCTATTAGAGGGGGGCACAGATAGCAGCAAGCCCAACTGAATTAAATGACTAAACTAGCTTTCACAATTAAATGAAAAGACCACACGAGGGATCAAATTCACGCTCCCTAAGTGCATGTAGCGAGCTGAATGAACTTGGTAACTTCCACTAAACAAAACGACGCCGTTTTGGGATGTGCATGCGTGGCGCGTTCGTTGCCGTAGGATTGATGACTTAGTCTCCATTTTCCTCACGCTTGAGTGTTGGTGATTATGTCTTCTCCATTTTGAAAAAAACAGAGAGGGAAAATGCAGATTCCGGCTGCGAATGGCCGGAGCTTCGCCGACAACCTCTCCAGCACTCTATCTCTCTCAACACTCAACCAATCAACACGATTCTTGAATGAAAGTTGAAGGAAATTCCATGAGGATTACAAATATACCAATCAATTACGCTGAAACCTCAAGACCAGAGAAATCTATGTCCAAACCGAAAATGGATTCAACCCTAATTTGTCACTAAACCTCAAATTTACTATCCATAATCCATCTATATCTTAATTACAACCTAGCCACATGAATCTAAGAGGATAAAAACGTGTAAATTAAGTGCAATTTTGAGAAATGGAAACTTGAGTTAGAGCTTCGAGTACAGTTGGTTTCAGGCCTCAATTCTTCTCCAACAAGTGCAGATTGCTTCAGTGAATGATGATAAACGTTTCTTGATAACCAATTCTTGCTGAAACTCTCTGAATCTCCAAAACCGAAAATCCAATTCCAAGCTCTTTCACCAACTTGCTCCAATGGATTCTCAACTGAATTTGCCACTAGAAGGTTCTCAAAATGATCCACATCCAATTTATATTCAGTCTAACAACTTTGGAGGCCCAAACAAAGCCCAATTTGGGATTTTCAAGTTTCACTTTCCTTCCAAAATTCCAATGAGGTTGTACACGTTTTGGCCTTGCTCTCCCCTCAAATTCCATCCAATTCACTTACTTAACAGTCACGGAGTGTAATTGAATAGTTTTCCCTCCTTGAATCAAATCAAAGGGATGCATTTGGTATGTTTCTTCATAATGAAGTAAGACTCCATATGGCCATGTTATGAGCTTCAATTCAAAATTGTGATGATGCCAAAGCCTTTAGAATATCAATTCCAATCAAAATGATCACAAACTTGGTCTGAAAACATCCCATTTCCAACTGTTTTGAATTTTTACATTTTAATCCATTAAAATGGTCTTTTTGGGAATTTTCTTCAACCAATGCTTGATACAATCCATATCAATGGACTCTTAATACTTGGCTAAGCTAAAAACATCATTTTGAGTAACTTTCATGTTGAACAAAAATCCATTTGAAGCTTGCAAGATAGTGAAATTGACCTATAATGCCAAATGACCTATAATCTTACTTTCCCAAAATACCCCTAACTTGAGTTCTACAAATCAGATGAAAGACTTCTAATACAATTTGGAAAGCTAAGATCAAGACCTACAACTTTCATGTTGGCCAAAAGTTTAGGAGAAACACCCTTCTAGGTCAAAGGTTCCTTGGAAGCTGGTGAACTTTCACAGACAAATTTCACATTCCTCAGATGACCTGTAACTTGTCTGGACCATAACTTGAGTTCTATAAATCCAATGGAGGACTTCTAGTACTCAAATTAAAGCTAAGAGCATGCTCTACAAGTTTAATGTTGGCCAAAAGTGGAGATGAAACTTGTATCTTAAGATAAGTGGTCTTGAAGTTAGGCACTAAATATGGGACTTTACCCTAAGAACCCTACTTTAGCAACTCCTCACACTTTGAATTCTTCTTGAATAGATCTTGGAATATTATCTCATGTGTCTCAACACAACTATCCATGGTTACAAAGACCTAGAATTGAGCTTTGACCCTCTTCAATTGCACAGTTGACTTGGAATTACTCAGATGAAAACCCTACTTACAATACCCTTAACTGTGGCTCTTCACACTTGACACAATGACTTGACTGAGCTCCACCATGACCCCCAAGGCACTCCATGAGCTCTATCCAGACACTCTCTCCTTGATCAAGGCCTCACAATCCACTGATGATCTTGAATTGGTCCCCAGATTAGGAGATTAACCACACAAACAACTGAACTTCTTAAGAACCCAACCCTCTTCCTGATGACCAATGACTTCTTAAGCTTGAACAAAACCTCTAGATAGGCTTCTCTGGATACACACCACACCTAATCCCCTGTTAAATGAGTAATGCTATGTTATGAAAATGCTAGAACAATGCAATGCTAATGCAATGAAACATAAATCAAGTAAGAAAATGTTAGGCAAATTTTGGGGTGCAACAGCATGGTGTTTTGATTGGAAATTGAAATAGTTTAATAGAAATAATTTGAATGCAGAAGGATATATGTAACCAGGCAGAGGCGATAAAATTTGAATTAGAAGGTGACGTGGAAGCTTGTCAAAGCAGTATGGTAGTTTTGTCATAATAATAATTAATCCTCTTAAATAAATAAGTCTTTTATCCTTACCACTGTTTTTAAAATATTATGTTTCTATTTTTGTTCTTTGATATTTGATTTCATATAATTATTCATGTATATTTTTATAAATAAAATTTCTCATATAATTATCTCGCTATCCTATTTTTTGGAGTCGGTCGCTCCGCTTTGCTATCTAAAATTAATAACTCTGAACCACAAACATGTGAAGAAATAAACCAACCCCAACATGAAATAGTCATACTAGAGTTTTGATAAATGAGAGTAATGGTGAAAGTATGAACAAATTACTCAAGAATCAAATAGAAAATGAAAGAATGTAGCATTATAATTACCTCTCTGATACCATATTACAGTTCTTGATAGATGCCATGAATTGAAGAAAAATAATAAAACATATCCTGAATAACGAGAGAATTGCCATCGTTACTTAATTAAGTGCAAGAGTTATATAACTTTTATGAATAACTAACTAATCTACCTAACTAAATAACAAATTAGTTAGATTAAGAACAAATAACTAACCCGACGAACTAAATAACAAGCTAGTTAGATTAAGGACAACTAACTAATCTAACCATATATCTAATATGAAGACATGGTGAGATAAAGAAAACTTGACATGAGAGTGAAGGAAAACAAATGCAAGAAGAGCAAGTTCATTATTTTTTCAGTAGAAAAGCAAGTGAAATCATATTTCCTACTCTTATAAATAACCCTACAATCACAAGCAAGACATGTGTAACATGTTGAAAGAAAATAAAAAGTTTGACAAGTTGTGTGTTGAACTATAAGTGGGTAAAACAACAACCATTACTTCTCGAGTAGTTTAAGGAACACTGGCAACTTTTGTATAACTAGTTAAAATATCAATGACAAATTTTCTTTTGTTGGTAAACATTTTGGCAGGTCTTTATTATACTTGAAATTTGAAATCCAAAAGATAATTTCGAGTGAGAGGAAGAGATATTTCAAAGAGAACATAACATGCCAACTTCGAGAAAAGAGCAGGAAAACTGGTTTTGAATTTGACTGAAAAAACTCATTTTGACTGAGTTTGGATTTTCTCCACTTATAAAATATAGGAGCAGATCGAGTAATGATGACATTAGTATCCACCCCAAATCTGACGTCAAATCTGCTCCATTTATTTCATTATGTAATTTATTATTTAGTTTGAATAATTTATAATATGAAATATGTGGTAAATATTTTGATATTTTGATTTGTATTTATTATTTAAATATTTGTATAAATTTTTTTGAGATTGTTTTATTTTATCATTTGTAATATAATTTGGTTTTGGAAAAACTAAATTTGTTTATTAAAAAAGATTTATCTAACTAATTTTAGCGACAAATGGCTTCAATGGATAAGAGAAGGGGATTTGAATTGTTTTTTATCAGTCATTGTGAATTAAGGCACAATAAAGGATTTCAAGGCTTCAAGGGGCCTTAGGCACGGTGACCCCTTGTCACCTTATTTGTTTTCATTGGTAGATAAAGATTTGGCTATATTGGTGAGGAACGCGAATAACAAGGAGATTTTGAAGGGATTTAAACTGTATGATGAAGAGTTTGTCAACCTTATACGGTTTACAGACGACATGATTTTGATAAGTGATGGCTCGTGGGCTAATCTCTAGGGCATTAAGTCAATTTTAAGAGGTTTCGAAATGATTTCGGGGTTAAAAATCAATTTTCGGAACAACAACTTGTATGGGGTAGGGGTTGAGGAATCATATTTTACTGTAACAACCCAATTTCTGGCGTGTAAATCAGGTGTACTTCCATTCAAATTCTTAGGAATAGTTGTGAAAAGGAACCATAGAAGATTGGATTTCTGGAACCCGATGTTGGATTGCTTCAGGTCTAAGCTATCAAACTGGAAGGGGATATTTCTTTTAATAGAGGAAGAGTTACCCTTATTAATGTAGTGCTAACGAATCTTCCAGTTCACCACCTATTTTTTTCAAAGTCCCGTCTAAAATAGTTAAGGAATTGATGGCCATCCAAAGAAGATTCTTATGGTCTGGCTCGAATGACAAGTCAAGCATGGCATGGGTTAGTTGGGCATTAATCTGTAAGCCAAAGAGTTACGGTGGCCTTGGAATCAAGGATATAACAGTCTTTAATAGAGCTCTTTTGTCTAAGTGGTTGTGGAGATTTATCTAAGAACCAAGTACAATTTGGAAAAGGATCCTAGAATCAAGGTATGGGTGTCTTGTGAGTAGAATAATGGTTAAGAAGGAGTCAAGGGATTCAAGGTTGGAATCTATGTGGTGGAGAGACATTATGATCATAGGAGATTCAATGGAGGTTGGGGGTTTGTTAGGAAAGTATCTTGTAAACTTGGTGATGACCTCATTCTTTCATTTTGGCATTCTTGCTGGTATGATCAGGTCCATTGAGAGGCTTGTATCAGGACCTCTATGAAAGATTAGACTTGAAATGAGTGTCTATAAGGGACATGAGAGTTTGTGTGAGAGGTGTGTGGAAATGGAATCCGCGCTTTAGAGAACAAGTTCTCTTGGGGGGTCTGCTGGAAGAATATAGATAATTAATGGTATTGCTTCCGGAAGCTAGCTCTGGTACGGGTGTTATGGATTCGTTTGTCTAGAAAGGATGCCCTCATCATATTTTTACAGTAAAATTGTGTTATAAAGCCCTGTTGCAAGCCGGTGGTTTAATTTGTCTGATGTGGAGATTACTCCCAAGATTGCTTTGAAATTATTGTGGCAGACAAAGATTCCTATAAAAGCAAGGATCTTTGGCTGGAGATCGGAGTTAGGCAAGCTTCCAACTAGATCAAATCTTGCGGCCAGAGGAGTAATCTCTAACCCTCACGACATGGTGTGCTTGTTTTGCTTTAATGTTGTGGAAGACAACGACCATCTCTTCTGTGCATGCCCTTGCATAGTATGGAGAAAAATTTCAGATTGGGTTGGGATAGATCAGATTGAAGAAGAGAATGTTTGTGTTCACATGCTGGACTGTTTCTTGAAGGTGGCGGGGAGAAGCTCTAAGGCAACTGCATGCAACATATGGATCACCACTTATTAGTCTATCTGGTGGACTCGTAATCAAGTGATTTTTAATGACGTGATTAGAAATCCAGGTGATATTGCTCTTAGGACGATTCACACTTCTTGGTGGTGGTTAGATTTTTGGTCTCACAAAAAAGTAAAGTGTAGTTATTATGAATGGTTCAAATCTCCTACTGATTTTTTTGTAGAAGGTAGGATTTGTAGATAGTTGATGTTTTGGTATGAGTGTTTTGGGTTTGTTTCTTGTAGATGAGTTGGTGTGCCCCTAGTACTTCCTATGAATACAATATTGTTTATAAAAAAAATTAAATGGCTGATGGTAAAACGAATACAGATACTCGAACCCGTTTGAGATGAATTTGAATTTGAATTTTTTATCCCTATTAAAAATTAGGATGAAGAATATAAATTATTTGAAGATTTGAGTTTGAATTTGAAGAAAATAAAAATAGTCCATACTACTTGTTGCCATTTCTACCAAACAGCTGATATATCTTTTGACCACTAAACAAATTAATAGATATACACCCCACCAACACCTATAAATCTATTAATTTGAAACCCTAAATTTTTTGACTCAAATCTATAATTGCTCATCGAATCCATTTATTAGTAAAACTTGTTTTTTTAGTCTTCAACAACATAATTAATCATTCATTTAAGCCTATTATCTTATGTTTCGCCATGAAGTCAATTTGCTATACATGAAGATAGAGATATATGAAAGAAACTAAATCCAACTTACAAATGAAGAAACTAAAGCTAAACATTAGCCCTTATTATTCTCTAGTCTACTCTTTGAAAAATCATTATTGTTTTATTAGCTTTGCAATAAGCCTTTAGTTATTTACCCATAATTTTAAGAGAATATACCAACCTTCAAACAAAAACCAAAGAACATGATGAAACTTTTTAACAAGAGAATTTTTAGCATTTCATTATTGTATACTAACGTTTCTAATAATTTAAACATATTATAGACACATCTCTACTTTTACATGGACAATATATATTCAATGTTATAATGAATCTCAAATCTAGATTTTCGTCATCGTGAAGTCACTTAGTAGCTTATAAGATAATCGTCTCGTCTAAGCATGCACGACAAAAATATTAGTTTAGCATTTTTCATGAGCTACTTGTACGTATTTTTAGCGATAAAGGAAGAGTTTAATCATTAGTAATGGCTTAAAGAACACTAGTGTATCCCATGTAGAATCTAAATGCTTTTGAATTAAGATTAAGTGTTGAATAAGTTTTAGGTGGTAGCTAGGATATATGTGAACCATGAAATCCAATATATATCCAAAACTTTGTGGCAGAGATCCACCAAGCACCAACCTTCTTCTCTTTTTTAAACAATTGAGAGTGTTTCCCACCTCTTTTTCCCTTTACTCATAAGGATCCAAGAGGAGAGAGATAAAAAGTGAATATAAAGATAATGCCTTAGAAAAGCAATTGACTTTTTAAATATTTACAAAGGTTGACATTCACATTAGGCTACTTTTATACATAAGTCCTCAAAGTATCCAATGATCCCTAAAACTCAAATTTAGCTTTTTAAATTTTCTTCCATCTCTTTTATCATATCATTTTACACTTTTCATACAAATAAATAAACAAGAATTTATTTTAAGTTTCAGTTGTGAGTTCAACTTTTAATATATATATATATATATATATATATATATATATATATATATATATATATATATATATATATATATATATATATATATATATATATATATATATATATATATATATATATATATATATATATATATATATATATATATATATATATATATATATATATATATATATATATATATATATATCGATTGGATTATTAATTTATGATGGGGACTAAAGAGGGGAGTCAATGGTTGGCTAGGTATACACAAACTCAGTTGTGTTTTTGTTGTCTCCCTTTGCTATGTGTTATGATAATGAAGTCCCCTCTATGCCTATAACTTTCCTTCTGGAAGAGGAAGAGATTTGGGACATATGACCCCACCATTGGGTCCATTCCACTTAGTTTTGTTTCTCCTATAACATTGCTTGATTTCTTTTAAGTAAAAAAAACATACAAAGGTGGAGGTACCTTTCATTTGCTTCAAGTCCCATGCGGGGGACCCAAAAGTTTTTGTTTTTTTAAAAACCTTGGTGGAGGTGTGATGAACCCTTTTCCTTACATGCACCAAAAGAGTGTCATATAAACATCCCTACCACCATGTTTCTCACTCTAGAATTGTGTGCATGCCTTTGCTTCTATTTTACATCTCTCTCTCTTGAGGGTCCATGCATGATAGGATGTTCATGTGAGTGAAAATCTAATGTCTTTTGTAGCTAATTATGGCAAGATATATGTCATTTGTAATCGTTATGATTAGTAGTGGTATTTAAGTATATACTATGATTTTATATTGTTAATTGTACTTTAGAAAAGGAAATCAAAAGGGAAGGACATATTGCTTTCATAAAAAAGAATTTCATGGATATGTACACATCTACACCAATTCACCATGCATGTACCCATTTTTTTTTCATTTTTAATTAAGTTCTTTTATTAGAAATCATGGTGAATTAAGTTAGTGGCGTTTTATATATGTATTTAATTTTAATGCGTATTTTGTATGCCTCTCATCTTAATCTTTCTCTTTTTTTTTTCTTTAAAAATATTATAAACTAACTATAGTAATGTTTTTTTTTTCAAGTAGATTGTTTTTCTTTCTTTTTAAAAGCAAGATGAATGGATATTGAGCACAAAGGGCAAGGGGGTACTCTTACGCAATACAAAATACAATATATAAAAAAGATTTCCAACCAACATAAATTGACCTTAGTTTACGGAAACAAGTTAAATTCGTAAAAGTAAGACTTAGAGTAAGAAATATTTCCTATGCACATCCACTTCCAGGCTAATAACTTAATATACCATATTATATCATTCAAATTACAATTACCATTGTTAAAAATCATATCATTACTAACCTTTCAAATACTCCAAACAACCGACAACCATTAGGACCCCTTATTAACATTTGAATAAGAAATGCAAGGGATGCCAAACTAAGAAACAAAGTGCTTCTAAGGAGAACCTGTCAAAGAAATAAAACAGACGAATCAAGCTCCCACCAATTTCCAAACTCTCAAGGAGAACGAATAAGAGAAAAGAAGATAACTTAGATCTTCTTTTGAATGAGAGAAGAAAAAACAATAGTCATCAGAAATAGCAGACCCTGGACCTCTAATCTTTAATTGGAGTTTTGTAGTCAACCTGTTGAGAAACGTTCTCCAACCAAAGGATTTAATTTTTGCATAAACGTGCGACCTCCATAATAGACTAAACACTCGACAGTGATCTGAAGCCAACTTATCCTGAACATTAGAGTGTTGCAGCATTTGGCCACATTCCTTAACAGTGTAAACAACACTACTAACTCCATTCCAAAGCATTACATCTTCAGCACCTTCCACTGGGAGGTATTCAATTAACACATTCTACAGGCACTGCAACCTTACCTCCACACAATCTTGTCCCTCCCTTTTAATACGGAATTCATATCCCCAACTCCAAATACCATTGTGCCAACCTCCAAAATTCTCCATGACATCATCTTTACGATGACAAATATCATACGTATCAGGAAAACATTTGATAAGAGGTTGATTTCCAATTCAATTAGCAATCAAAAAAGGAATCAAATATCCTTTTTTGAGTTTGATTGTAATTGAATCTCCAAAACAAAAATCTCTATTAGTATATAAATCTCCCACTTTGCACAAGTCTTTCCACCAATTGGAAGATGATCTTTTAAGATTACATCTTTGTTCCTTCAACAACTGATGCTCAACACCTCCATTCAAGAATCTTTTCCACAAAGCTTTCTCTTCAACCAATATTCTCCATTTCTATTTGGTTAGAAGTTCCAAATTGAATTCTTCAATGCCTTTGATTCCAAGACCTCCCAATTCTTGGTTTTTGCAAACATTTTTCCACTTCACTCAATGGATCTTAGACTTCGCTTCCAACCCTCTCCACAAAAACCGCTGCCTGATTTTGTCAATGTCTCTCCATACTTTCACCGAGGCTTTGAAGAAAGAGAGAAAAAAGATGGGAAGGTCGTTTAGGATTGAGTTAATGAGAGTTATCCTTCCTGCAAATGAAAGAAATCTACCTTTCCAAAGAGCTATCTTTGATTTAAATCTATCAATGATGGGAATCCACGTGTTAATCCTTCTAGGATTCGAACTAATGGGAATCCCAAGGAACTTAAAACAAGGATCACCAATCTTATAAGACAAAAAGTTTGAATCACCTGCCAAAAAGTGATCCTTAACATTGATACCAATCAACATACTCTTATAAAAATTAATGCTCAAACCTGAAACAAGTTCGAATCCCCTTAGAATTGCTTTGATACACCATAAATTTTACCATCCTCCTCCTCCTACGATAAGGGCATCATCTGCGAATTAAATTATTTCCAAGGATAGGTCCTCCTCCACTCTATAACCTTTGAAGTACTCCCTTTCTGATGCCCTAGATATCATCCCTGTTAAACCGTCGACAACTAAGACAAAAAGAAAAGGAGATAAATAATCTCTTTGTCTCAGCCTTCTTCCTACTTCAAAATCCTGTTGTGACTGCCATTGAATAAGATTGACAAATGACTCTTAAAAATGAAAGCTTCCATCCATCTTATCCAGTTTTTCCTGAAGCACATCTTCTTTGTCATAAAGCATAAAAATTTCTAATTCACACAGTCATAAGCTTTCTCAAAGTCTACCTTGAACATAACACGTTCCTTTTTGTCTCTTGTAGCTTGATCCACAATTTATTTTTCTATCAAAACTCCATCTAGTAATTGTCTCCTAGGAACAAACATCATTTGACTTTGAGAAATGAACCCCTCCCAAGACTTTTTTCAACCTTGCAGCCAACAACTTCGAAATAATCTTGTACAGACTTCCCACGAGATAAACATGTCTATAATATGTTTATTAGGCTGATCCACCTTAGGAATAAGACTCAAAAAAGCCGAAGTTATTGCCTTAGAAAGAAAGGCTTTACTGTGAAAACCCTACACAAACTTGATGATGTCATATTTCAAAATCTCCCAACAGCCTTTAATAAAAACAAAGTTGAATCCGTCCGGGCTCAGACTCTTTGAACCATCGTAACTCTAAACAACCTTTTGATTTCTTATTCTAAGAATGGAGCCTCCAATAATAAGACATCATCCATGTTTAAAGATTTAAAATTAAAATCTTCCAAATAAGTCCTCCTCTCTTCAGGTTTTTTAAACTTTTTCTTGAAGAAACTCCACACGACTTCTTTCAATCTTGAAGAAACTCCACAAGCAAAGAAGATGAATTAACTATAAGTGGTCCTCAAGCCAAATACAAAAACGCAATCGAACACGAGACCAATTAGAAAAGAAAAAAAGGTTGGATTTGCTAGCCAAAGAAACTTATAAAATTCATCAAACCCCACATTAATTCTAATAAACCAATTCCAAGTTGTCTCCCTACTCAGTCTCAAGATATTATCCACTTCTCTAATTTTACCGCTGAAGAGAATATCATTCCTGCATGACCAGGAAACAACCACCAAACATAGCCCATGGTAATTGGAATTTACCACACCATGTAAACTGAACTGAATGGTCCTAATGAACTCCATTGCAACACCTTCAGAATGCACAAAATTTCCACCTATCCACTTAACAATTGAAAACTAAACCCGCCTATCATGGTTTATTTTGCTTCTGTGCTATTTTGATGTTGTTGTTTACTGTCGTCTCCGGTGTTAGAAGATTTGAATCTCTTACTGAAGCATTACAAAGATCTGCGTCGTTGCTTCTATCTCAGTAGTATTAAAAAATTAAGTGCAGTGACTGTAGTAACATTAGCCAAACTAACAAGACTTCGATCCCACTACCTTTGACATTGGAAGAATCATCGATAAGCACTGTCCAACTTGACGATAAGTTCGATATGTCTGAAATTGTTTAACTTATGAATTGCCTTATTCTTGCAACATTCCATCGCTATATTTAATTGAACAGGAAAGAACCTTCAGTGTCAAAACTGCGAATTGAGTTCATGTCTAAAAATACCTATGTTTTTCTAACATACAATTTCACCAACACTTGAACCACGAGTTGAAATGAAACAAATTCAGAATCATTTACCAATCAAAACGGTTCCCGTTAAATATAGCGAATGTGATAGATGCTAATACCTTCCTCTTGCATAACCGACTTCCTTACCATTTCTCTTCCCTAAGGGTTTTATTGATATTTTCTCTTTCTCTTATAATAAATAAAATCCAGTGGGAACTTTTTTGTATTTTCGTGCGTGCGATGCGCTCGAGTATTTTTCGCGTTGCAACAACTAGCGACTCTGCTAGGGATGACTTACTAAGACTCCCCAGCAAGATGGAGAATCTGCTGAGGAGTCCCTAAGCAAGTCAAGCCTAGTTTTGTTTGTTTTCTTTGCATGCTTGGGTGTTTATCTTTATTGTTTTACTTGCTTTATTTTTATTGCATGTTTATTGCTTTATATATTCATTGTATTCTAGATATCTGCTATATTCTCTATTATGGGTTGGGATTCATGATGTTACATGAGAGAAAAGCTATACACCTGAGCTTGAGTATACACACAGGATAGTAAGTGGTAGAGTCGTGTTGACCTTCTTGATGTTATGTCTTGACCATGGTCAACACGAGACGTCACTCCTAGAGTAGACCCTTTTGGGAGCATCACTGTCTTACGAGTCATTCATTTCAGACAATGATATCTCATGATGGATCCATGACTCTAGGGACCTTTTTAGGAACCCCTTCCTTAGAAGAATAGTACCTACGTGTAAGGGAATATATATTTTTGCAGGAAACTCAAGACTCTACCCACCTTGAATATCATGAATGCGTCAGACCTTTGAACCTGCATTGAGAAGTATATACAAATTATCCATAATATATCAAACATCTAAACATATATTATCGCATATTATTATTGCATCATCATATATATATACCGAAATTTTGAATCTAAATCATTGCATCATCAAACCTTTGAACCATTTAAATACTGCATATCTATTTGCATTCATCCACATGAAAAATCCATATCCATTGTTTCCAAGGAATCCCAAATTTCCAGTCATTGATAAACATTCAAAAATGATAAAACCATACATAAAAGATACATACCAGCTCATAAATACATACATTCTTTTCACTTTTTCCCATACTGGTTTCCTCTTCTGTCTTTGCTTCCATTCTCTATAATTGGCGACAATTCTCGAATTCCATGAAAACTAAAAATGTATTCATACATTCATGCATTTGCATTTCATGCATATAAACAAAAAAAGCTCATCATTTCCCTTCCTCATCCAGAATACGGCGATTTCCCGAAGACAATATTTAAATAAAAGTTGGTCAGCAAAGAATCATGGAAAAGGTGGAGCATGAGAATGCAACGTGCAAGGAAAGCTTGGATCACGCCTAAGGTAAGGTCGAAATAATATTCAAGGTGGGTAAGATCAAACACAACTTGATCTGATAAGTCTGTTGTCATATTGCTCTTGGTGAACAAACTGAGAACGGACTAAAGGCGGGTAAAATCCATAATGCAAGTGCAAGCAGTCTTCCATTTTATCCCCAAGAGAAATATCTTCTACTGAATCATAAGCCCACTCAAGGCAACCAGAAACAGGAGTAGAAGCAAAACAACAAAGGGAACAACGATCAAGAGAGGAGACATTCCCGCTTTGACCTAACTTTGATATCTTATCCGCATCTACTTCCTATTCTGATTCATTTGGGGAAATTATGCCCAAGGAGATCAAACCTGCCAGGTTTCCTACCAATTTAAGCATAATCCTAATACCACGAACAAATACCATGCAAGATACAAAGTTCAAAAGCTTCTTGATAAAAAATTGCTATGCTTTACAAAGAAGCTTTGCTAGATCATCCTCAAAATTGATCTTCCTTAGGCCGTCTTTAGCTTTTTCATTTGCATTTTCTTTTTTTGTAAAGTACTGTTTGCTTTTAAAATTGTTGCTCACAATGGTGATATTAGTGAAATAAGCATGCATTTTTTTTATTAAATCGATTCGTATTCACTCCGCGCTTAATTCATTGTTTTCTTTTTCCATAAAAAATGGAAACGGTATTAACACTTCTCCACTTCACTTAAGCAAGGATCAAATGGAGGATGATAAAGAACATATACCCAAATTTCTGATAGTATGCTTTTGAATAAAACTTTGTTGGTGATGTAAGTCATTATTTCACCTTCTAAACACCGGAGATATAAGGAAGATAATCCCTCGTCAACTCCTTGAGCCTAGAAGTTGGCGTTCATTTCTTTACAAAAAAAACCTTTAATCTTAATCAAGGGCAGGGTAGTTGTTAGTTAATTTGGTTGTGCATTCAAATTCCAAAAAAGGACATCCCATTAAGCGATCAATCACATCTTATGCATCATCTGATGTCGAAGAGGTTGAAAATCCAAAAGTTTACAATGGTTGTCTCTTAATAATCAATATCATAGTAGTCACGATCTTTCAAAAGAAAAAAAAGGCCACTAAGTCAAAAACAAAAAATAATGATGAAATGACTTAGGTAAAAATTAGAGCATCCCAGTGGACTACAAACTCGAAAATTCAGTCCACGCAAAAATTAAGGATAACAAAAGAATAAAAAACAATCTTCAGCAAAAAAAGAAAAACAAGAGTAAAACGTTGTGACTACTAATAAAAAGGGTGATTGCCACTCAAGTGAACGAAAGAAAAACCTCATTGGTTCCAAAAATCTTTGGAAATTGAATGCACATGCTAAGTTAACTGAACGTAGGATTGGAGAACATCAAGTAGAATGGGGTGGGTTAAAATCAAATTTTGAGCCTTATATCCTTTATTTCTTAAACCATGAACCAGACCACGTTATAACCTTCAAAAGACCTAACTAAAGCAAAGGTATTTCGAAGTCATACTACTATGAGGTTACGTAAACCTGACTCCTAGAGATTTGTTAAAAATATATGTATTGATATCAAATTTCCACACCGTCTTTCACACTTTAGATAATGGTTTTGATCTCGAAACTTGCATGAGTGTCACATTAAAATTACGAATTTTGAGTAAAAAAATTTAATCCGCAAATCAACACCTAACACCAAGGAGGTTTCAATGATGATCTATAACATATGGTCCTACCAATGTCATTCCTCCAAAATAAGTTAGTTAGGGGAATTCCCTCAAAGATCAGCCATCCAGGGGAAAAATTATTTCAAGACTCGTACAGGGGCTGGCCATCTCAAGATTACAAGAAGCCAACCCTCCATGAGACAGTTAATCAAGGGCATATAGTTTTAATACATTGGGGCAAGCTAGATCAAGATCGTCCAATAACAAGACTGCTTCATAACTTGTGATTGGGGCAATCCATGTAAATACCCAACAAACTAGGGCAGAGATAGGCTACAAAGGTGCAAGTTCTCTCCACGTTTCAAGTTTCTTAGGCAAGTACAAAATTGCATAAATAATCATTGAGTCTGAAGCAAGCGTTGGGAAATCATGTCATTACAACCTTTTTTCTAGCCTCAAATCTTCCATCTCCCGCCACATGAGTATTTGGTGAACCATGCATAAATAATTATCATGCATAAATCAGGTCATTTCGCTAATAGCAAAGCATGCATATCATTATCGCATAGATTATTACCATGCATTAATCATGTCACTTTGCTCATGCATATCATTCATTTAGCATAACATGAAACCTTGTAAAACAAAAAAGAAAAGCCAAAGCCTAGTCTTTATTGATTCCTTCAAGAAAAATCAAATTCCAACCTCGGTTGACACCCTATAAAGTCCAATCATCATTGGTATACTTAAAAACCCGTTTTTTTCGGTAACTTAAAATCCTGATTTCGATTCATAAACCCAATGGTCATTGGTACTTTAAATTCTCAACCTTCATCCCTTTTGACAAAAAGCATCCGGTCCTGTACAGCTATATATACCACAAAGCTTAACTATGTTGGCATTCTGAATATAGTAATCATCATTACATAGCATTGCATCCCTAATATATGCGTAGCATATCTATCAAGACGGAGGACTACTCCATACAAATTCAAACATGCATACAAATAATCCAGATTTGGTACCTTGCACAAAGGACCCAAATCAATCCCCAATTAAGACAATAATATAGCTTCAAAGAAAATATTACCCACACGAATTCCCATTTAATATTCCCTGCAAACTCCCCAGGAAGCCTTACCTTCAAGCAAAGTCCAACTTCGGTTGGCACTTCGTAAAATCCCAACTTTGGTTGGCACCCTATCAAAGTTCAACTTCGCCTGACACCCTATCAAACTCCAACTTCAGCTGACACCCTATCAAATCCCAACTTTGGCTGGCACCTGTTGATGCGGTAAAGCAGCAAGCAAAAAATATTAAGTACCCAGTTTTATCGTCTCCACAGGGATCGGTGCGATACGAACGCCGTTCAATGTTCTCCATATTTCTAAGCCTATTGTTCAAAAGTTCTGGTTTAAAAGCTTCAAGGAACCATAGATAAAAACATAAAATATAAAGTAAAGACGGAAATATAAACGAAGCCTTGTTGGGATTGGATCTCATCAATTGATAACACATGCATTCTTCTGATAAAATTAAACACAACGCAATCATTCGTCTAATATCCATACGTATCATCCACGACAGAGGTCATCTCTAATGCAACATCGAGAGAACAACCGTGTTGTCTCATTGGTGATATCTCATCCCAAAAAACACAACACAGAGCATTAAGAACTGATACTCATGCAAATGCTAAGCCTAAACTTATGTCTAGCATTTAGGACCTAACAAGTAGTCATCCTAGATCCAGATCTGAAGAGTATATCTCTATAACGGTTCAAATCAAAGATAAACAGGTAAACAAAAACGAAACCCATATCGGATAAACGATTGTTTCATATAAAACACAATGATCAGAATACGTGCATACGCTTAACCCTTTTTACATGTATTCACCTAATCTGCCAAATGGTTGTGAACATCATTCTTCATCACTATTATCATGCACCCGCATAATATCGTATTGATCCTACTCATGTTACCCATGCTACTTAATCAACACAATAACATAAAAGATACAATGAATATCAATTTACAAAATCATGTCAAAAATTTGTTCATTGATAGAAGAAAATCTGAGATCAAAGATGTGAAAAGGATTTGTCAAGACCCACAAATAAGCAATCAAAGATAATCAATCAATAAAGAATCCAAACTAGTTCACAAGCATAAATTAGATGAAATACATAAGGTATCAAAAAATTACATCTAAACCTCAACAAGAGATCAAAGATCTTACCTCCTCCCTCTTAGGGTTTTGTGTTTCTCTCTCTAAAATAAATGAAGAGAGATAAGTTTTGATGTAGAAAATATTACATAACTTGGATCCTTCCCTAAAAAGCAATAAAAATACTTATATAGTACATTCCGGATCTGTCATGTTCGCCTAGCGAACAACAAATTAGGCACCCGAGGTGCCTCTGAACAGTCAAACCGCCCCTGAGACTTTTCCAAACGTTCTCTAGGAGAGCAGTCCTTCGCCTAGAGAAGCCTTCGTTGTGAACTTCGCCTAGCGAGTTTACGGTCCTTTTCGCCTCTGTCCAAGTCTGGGAGTGTTTGCTAGAGCTTCGCTACCACTTCGCCTAGCGAGTACTTCGCTGCCACCTTCGCCTAGCGAGTACTTTGCTGCCACCTTCGCCTAGAGAATTTAGGGCCCTTTTCTCCTCTGTTGTGAATAGTTAATTGATTCTTGGCCTTCTCTACGTGGTTCGCCTAGCGAACTTGATGATGTTTTGATGGAAGCTTTGCTAGCAAGTTCGCCTAGCGAACTTGCTGTTGTTTGCATACTGTCTTGATTTCTTTGTCATATTTCTTGTGTCTTATTTTCCATTTTTTCATGCCTAATTCCTGCATAATAACATACAATTCAAAGGTACTAAGACATTTACACAATATATTGCAAACCAACCAAAACAAGAATGGTTTTCAACACTTTCCTGATGAAAAGGAGTGAAAAATGCCAACATTTGATAGACCAAATAAGCAAAGTTTGGCATCTAACAACTCTCCCCAACTATATTTTTGGTTGTCCTCAAGCAAAGTATGTCTCTCATTTCAAACAAGAGGATTTACTCAAGATTAAGATTCACCCCAGAATGGATAAAATGGCTCAAACACAAAGAATGCAAACAAACAATGATTTCAAATGTTGAGAATCAAACAATGCAAAAGAACTAAATTCTTAAAACAAATATAAAACCATGCATCAATCAACAACTAAGTTTTTCATGAATGAATCACTCTATCTCTTCTCTTCGAATAAGGATTGAAGAAATTACGCGTTTGCAACCGCGGGGATAATTTCACTCAACTAACAAACAATGCCAATATCAATTCAATTCATACAACATCTAACAGTCAAAAGTGAAAGCATGGAAGCAAGAAGATCGCTAAGGTCTTTAAGGTTGTAGCTTGGTCAGGTTTACAAACAAGGGACATTTCTAAAGCCATTGAAACGAAATTGCCGATGCAAAAGAGACCTTCACCGTACACGTTGTTTACACGCCTCAACTTCATTCCATTTGTTTTTCGATTGCAAACCTTCCCAACTCTTATTTCACAACTTATTCTTTAACTATTTTTCTTTTCCAAAGAAGCATTCTTTTTCTCTTTTTTTTTACATTCATATTCACATAACAATTTTTTTCAATGCTTGCTTGAATTTTTCAAAAGTTGTAGCAACCTACTATCTTTCCTTTTCATTCTTCCCAACTTAACTTTTACTCAACCCTCAAGTGAATGCTCTTGCCTTTTTATGGCAAAGAGGACAATTAAAATAAATTCAAGGGTTCAAGAAATTTTTTGGAATCTCACAAAATTCAGAATGAGATTCACATTTTTAGGCTCAAAGGGGTTAACGAATTCTCTCTACTCACGGGTAAGTTGCATTTGGACATAGTTGTGCTCAATATAAACAAGTGTCTTGATCATTTATAATGCTTCCACAGATTCACAATGATAACAAGATAAAGCATGAATCACACGAATCAACAAAGTTTATCAGAAATCCATCATTTAGTAAACAATGGAAGCTTTCTCACAAATTGTGGTTTTTGGTCCTAAGTGAAACATTCATTCAAACAAATTGCTAAAAGAACAAATTTCATTTGCACAAAGACTTAAGTTCTTAAGCATTCTAAAATTCTAAACAAAGGAAACCATGTACCTTTACAATATTCACTAGTTTCATACTATCATTGCCATCCAAACTTAGTCCAAACTTCATTGAATGCTTTTGTACAAATAGCAACCACTCTAGAAGGAGTTTTTATCATTCCTGAGCACACTAGAGAAAACATAAAAAGAAACAAATATATACAATATATACAAAGCTTAAAAGTATAGAACCGTTGCAACGAACTTCAATATCTCAACACCAATCCCCGGCAACGGCGCCATTTTGTTGATGCGGTAAAGCAGCAAGCAAAAAATATTAAGTACCCAGTTTTATCGTCTCCACAGGGATCGGTGCGATACGAACACCGTTCAATGTTCTCCATATTTCTAAGCGTATTGTTCAAAAGTTCTGGTTTAAAAGATTCAAGGAACCATAGATAAAAACCGAAAATATAAAGTAAATATGGAAATATAAATGGAGTCTTGTTGGGATTGGATCTCATCAATTGATAACACATGCATTCTTCTGATCAAATTAAACACAACGCAATCATTCGTCTAATATCCATATGTATCACCCACGACAGAGGTCATCTCTAATGCAACGTCGAGAGAACAACCATGTTGTCTCATTGGTGATATCTCATCCAACAAAAACACAACACAGAGCATTAAGAACTGATACTCATGCAAATGCTAAGTCTAAACCTATGTCTAGCGTTTAGGACCTAACAGGTAGTCATCCTAGATCCAGATCTGAAGAGTATATCTCTATAACGGTTCAAATAAAAGATAAACAAGTTAACAAAGACGACACTCGTATCAGATAAATGATTATTTGATATAAAACACAATGATCAGAATACGTGCATACACTTAACCCTTTTTACATGTATTCACCTAATCTGCCAAATGGTTGTGAACATCGTTCTTCATCACTATTATCACGCACCCACACAATATCGTATCGATCCTACTCATGATACCCATGCTACTTAATCAACACAATAACATAAAAGATACAATGAATATCAATTTACAAAACCATGTCAAAAGTTTGTCCATTGATAGAAGAAAATCTGAGATCAAAGATGTGAAAAGGTTTTGTCAAGACCCACAAATAAGCAATCAAAGATAATCAATCAATAGAGAATCCAAACTAGTTCACAAACATAAATTAGATGAACTACATAAGGTATCAAAAGATTACATCCAAACCCCAACAAGAGATCAAAGATCTTACCTCCTCCCTCTTAGGGTTTTGTGTTTCTCTCTCTAAAATAAATAAAGAGAGATAAGTTTTGATGTAAAAAATATCACATAACTTGGATCCTTCCCTAAAAAGCAATAAAAATACTTATATAGTACATTCCGGATCTGTCATGTTCGCCTAGCGAACAACAAATTAGGCACCAGAGGTGCCTCTGAACAGTCAAACCGCCCCTGAGACTTTTCCAAACGTTCGCTAGGCAAGCAGTCCTTCGCCTAGCGAAACCTTCGCTGTGAACTTCTCCTAGCGAGTTTATGGTCCTTTTCGCCTCTGTCCAAGTTTGGGAGTGTTCGCTAGAGCTTCGCTACCACTTCGCCTAGCGAGTACTTCGCTGCCACCTTCGCCTAGCGAATTTAAGGCCCTTTTCTCCTCTGTTGTGAACAGTTCATTGATTCCTGGCCTTCGCTACATAGTTCGCCTAGCGAACTTGATGATGTTTTGATGGCAGCTTCGCTAGCAAGTTCGCCTAACAGTTAATATGAAACCCATTTCTTGTTTGGAAATCCGAAAAAGAAAAAATCCAGTTCATGTTTGGTAATCAGTTCCCATCTGACAGTTAATTTGAAACCCAATTCTCGTTTGGCAAACCATTTCGAAATCTAGTTCTTGTTTGGAAATCCGAAAAATATGTAGTTCTTGTCTAACAGTTAATCCAAAACCAGTTCCCATATAGAAAATTAATCTCTCTTCCTAGTTCTCGTATAGTAGTCAGTTCTCGTCTGCTAGTCTACTTTCGAAGTTAGTTCGTGTATGGTAATAAATTCTTCAGTTGCCTTTTGCAAGTCGTATCTGCCTTTTTCATGAGAAGGTTGTATGTATTTGCCCTTTGCAAATTATCTCTACACTCTTTATACTTGCCTTTTGCAGGTACTGAATTAATTCTCTCCTGCTTTGTGGAGAATCCTTTGGGGATATCTCAACTACTAATGTTTTCCAAAGCTCAATAGTGGAGGCAAAAAAAAAATCATCATACACACTTATACCTATCTCTTCTCTTCGGAGTGAAATTTTTTGGATCTTTAAATTTAATCCTCTTCCACCTCGAATGTCTGAAATCCGTTACTATTCATACCTTTAGGTTTAAGAAGATTAAATATGGGCAGTTGTCATACCTCAAAAATTTTCCTACATCCTCATTCAATTCGCATGGTTTATGATTTTGTTCATTTGGATACATTTGTCTATTTGATCGTGTATTTAGGTCATTCATCGACATTTTCATATTGTAACAAATTTAGGCCAAAGGTTCGACAATAATGGATTTATTTAGTTTAAGTGATATTCGAGGCGGATATTATTTGGTAATTATTCGGGTTTATTTCTCATATTACTTGTGGTGTAGATCATCTCTTTATCTGAGATTCATGGTTATCAAGGGAATTGGAATGATTCTTTAAATTCAAAGAAAAAGGACAAGTTGGAATAGAAAAAAATTTCATTAATTTATTGGAAATTCATGGTACAATACATATTGCTTGAGATACAAATCAAAAGAATGAATTACAAGGAAAGAGGGTAAACAATTACATCTTTTGGGTATAGTTAACTTTTTGGTCAAATGTTGACTTTTGGTCAACTATTGACCATTGACTCGATTTTGACTTCTGGGTTTTCCTAGATCTATTCTATAAATATTTGATCAATGGATTCATCATCATTCATCACAAGTGACTTATGTCATGATTATGTTAAGTGTTAATTTCCACGAAATTCTATCTTCCATCAAGCTTCACTTCCATGACTTGTTCTTAACTTTCCTATGTTGCTTCAAGCTCATTCTTCCACCACAATACTCACTTTACTACAAGGAAGAAGGTACACCGGGTTAGATATTCATGTCATGAAGTTAAATCATCAAAAAGTCATGGAAAACTCAAGAAATAAAAGGAAATTTTTGCACTATGTAGTGAATTCAATACTTATTTTTTCAACACTTTCCAACATTGATTCATGCCCAAAAATTCAAAATTTAATCTATGAGTTTACACCATTCAAAAGTTCTTATTTTCAACACAAAATCACTTCTCAAAATCACTTAAAGTCATGGGATAATTCACCAAAAACTCAAGACAAAGGTGGTCAAAATTCAAAGGCAAAAGCATTTAAATTCATGTTTATCACTAATGACCTTTTGCCTTACATTCCAACTTGGTACTTTTGCAAAAACCAATCACCATTTGTCTATAACTACCTATACATCCATAATCATTCAATTACACAATTAACCCTTAACTACCATAACTACCAAACTAACACAAGTTCTAACTTCCATTTTCAATCAAATTTCCATTCAATCCTAACCGTTCATAACAATCAATCCAAGTGTTGAAATTAGTGATTCATAAATATGCCTTAAATTTATTTCCCACCATTGTAAATCTCTTACTTGGATCACAATCCAAGTGTCCTCATTCAACCAAAAAACTATAAAAGACCTACTATTTTTCCTCATTCTTGGATCATGAATTTATAGTAAAGTTATTATGTTAAAATTCCTCCCCATCGCCTAAAAGCGGATAAAATAAGTTGATGGAGTTTCATCACTTGAAGCTCCATTCAATTGAGCATAAACTCTCTACCATTTTCCATTACTTTTACCATTATTCATCTTCTTCCTCATGCTTCCAAAATCATTTATTCACAAAAAACCAAGAATTGATAGTAAAGTTATTATGTCAAAACTCCTCATCATTACCAAAGTTCATATTCATCACCATCTATAACTTCACATTAAAGTTCTAAATTTAGTGGAACTTGCCACAATCCTATTTCAATAAATCATGAATCAAGTTTCAATAATTCACACATTATCATCAACAATCACCATCCAAAGTTTATCAATATTTAAGCGTATTCATCAATATTCTACATTCAAGATTCATATCTTATATTCATTAATCATAAAAAAATAATCATAAAGCTTGGAAATTATGGGAAGCATAGCAAAATGAGCTTACTTTGAAGTTTTCTGGATTTCTCGTCGGTAAATTTGTCGGCAATTCTCAATACTAACCGGAGAAAACCTCCGCTCCCTGGTAAGATGCTTCGCCTCTCTTTTCCACATTATCGCTTTCGAATTGGTTGAAACATTTTATCAAACAACTTGCGTGCAATAGCGGATTTTGCATTTTTCTTCACTTTTACCGATAATATTTCATCCACTTTTATTATTTGATGTGATATACCTGTAGTTCTAATTTAAATCAAATTCTGTAGTGAAACTGAGTTATAATCAAACCACAACACAAACGTAATTATGTCGAAATCGTAAAATGCATAGAACCAAGCCAAACATGAATCATTCGAGCACTAATTAAAAATAAGAACCAAAATAAACAAACTCCAAATCATGTTGTATTTGTGTTTAAACCATATTCAGTCGCATTATTAATTATTCATACCTGGCTTTTTGTAATATCTATTTTCTTTCTACACTTGACAAATAAGTTGACTATTGTTGATTTAGACAAATATTAAAGGGTGAAAAGATCAACAATATAAAGTCTATATAGAAATTAGTAAATTTTAAGAACATGATTTTTCTTGTACTAGTTGCAACGCTCCAGTGAGTAGAAACATTCTATTTCACAAATCTTGAGTTTTAATACTTATGTTTTTTTCTAAAGGGTAATAAGGAATACAAGGGTATTCAACCCATAAAAACACCAAAAAAATGTCGTCTTCCACTTGCATAACCGACTTCTTTACCCAATTCTCTTCTCTAAGGGTTTTATTAATATTTCCCTTTCTCTTAGATAAATAAAATTCAGTAGTGACTCTGTTGTATTTTTTAGCTTGCGATGCGCTCGAATATTGTTTTGCGCTGCGACACAAAGTCATTTACAAATCTCATTTGAGATAGTTTATTGAATTTCATTTTTCAAGGTCATTCACTCCATTTTACTTCATTTGTTGCAAAGTCACTCACTTCATGTAAGCTTTTCATCCATAACTCTAATTTGGTAAGTTTCTCATTTCATTTCTTTTTTTGAAATTTGAATAACGTTTTAGGTAACATAGGTCATTTAACATGCATTAGATAATAGTGCATTCGAAATAGTTAGCTGATATAGACATGCATTTTCATTTAGTTGGAGTTTAGGGCATCAATAAGGTTTCTGCCATTTCTATAACTCACGAGTTTATCTGGAGATGCATCTCCAAATTTTATTTGAACTGGTTTACGGATATGCATCTCCGAAATTTTCCCTGACTGCATTTTGATGTGATTTTTTATTTTTATTACAGGTACACAAGTTCAAGGTTCACAACCATTTTCTTCTACTTCTCGAAGCCGTTTGTCTTAGGCATCTACTTCACAGGAAGCCCTCGAAGCTTAGGAAGCCAATTAGGAGGAGCTCGTTGCTGATGTTGATGCCCTTGTATATAGTTGTCTAGGAGGTCCATTTGACACCTCCTTATTTCATCTCTATGGAGACCATGCATCTAGGCATGTATGAGAAGGAGAGGTAAATTTATTTACTTTTCCATTACATCTGTTTTATATTAATTTAATCGCGACTGATAGAGAATGATTTATTTTTACAATAGTGGAAGATTTTGGAATTGGATCAACTTGAAGTTAACTGATTCAAGAATGTTCTTCGCTACTTTAAATATATATATATATATATATATATATATATATATATATATATATATATATATATATATATATATATATATATATATATATATATATATATATATATATATATATATATATATATATATATATACACACACACACACACACACACACACACACACACACACACACGTCACTTTCCGACCTTCCTCTTGGCGAGATGACCATCACCTTGGATTACGTCTCATACCTCCTACATCTTCCCATCAAGGGAAAATTACTAGACCATAGAAGGATCAGTCGAGACGAATCCATTGAGATGATGGTCACCCATTTGCGAGTTGATGCAACATCAGAGGCTGACAAGGGAGATGAGTGTTCTCTGCGGAACAAGGCATGACAATGAGCGGCTCTTGGCATCTTCTAGGCAAAAACCAAGTTTACATCGGAATGAGAGACATCCTGAGGCTGTACAGGTATGAGACTACATGGTTGAGAGAATACTTATAAGGATTGAATGATATTACCTACACATATAAGATGCATCTTTTTTTCTGATAAACTAACAAATAAGAACTCCATAGGTTTGTGACTTGGAGTAGTATTTGGATGGGTGACCTTTTGGGAAGTTTTCTGAAAAGCACGTGAGTGACAACAACGTATGATGAAAAGACCTGTGTAGGTTTGTAGGGTCAATAGGTAATCCTTAAAGCACCCTAGGGCATTACAAATGGTAGCAGAGTATACCTCTCCCAGTAAGATGTGTTTTGGGGATAAACCAAGCAAAAGCTTGTAGGCATGTAACACCCAAGTTCGACGAGGGCTAGGAGTGGTCGCTGGTGCACAAGGAATGACAATGTTTGACTCCTAGAACCTTCTAGGAAAAAACTGAATTCATATCAAAATGAGAGGGATCTTGAGGTTGTCCATGTGAGGGAGTGCATGGTTGAAGAAAGGCTTATAAGGATTGATTGGTACTATCTATACCAACAAGATGCATCTTCTTTTCGGTAGCCTAACAAATAAGAACTCCATAGTTAAGCGTGCTTGGCATAAATTAGTATTTAGATGGGTGACCTTCTGGGAATTTTCCTAAAAAAGTATGTGAATGAGGATAAAACATACTGAAAAAACATGTGTTGGTTTGTGGGGTCAGTCGGTAATCTCTAAAGCAACTTAGGGCATTAGAGCTGACCTAACTGAGGCTGCAGATGAGGTAGCTCACACAATAGGCTCTCATGCTAGATTTAATTTCTTGGAAAAACTTTATAAAGACCACATACAGATGGGTATTAATGTCGTAGATGATGGATGATATGCAGATTGAGAACCACCAGTAGTGTGCATTGAGGTGTTACCTCTTGTTCATGTTTGGCATGTCCATGTTTATGGACAAAAGTTCAACCTACTTTGATATGGTGTACCTTAAATACTTCAGAAACTTGAAGACAATTCACGAGTACAACTAGGGGCCGCTTGTTTGGTTTACCTGCACTCAAAAGAAGGTTGTCTTTGAAAAACAAAGCAGTTGACAGGAAGCTGCATCCTGCTTACAATAATTTAATGTTACTCATATTTCATAACTCTTTTATTACACTTGTTACTGATTATTTTATCTGAACCATTATCAGGGATGAATCATCTCTCACTTTCCTTGCATTTCTGGATGACGACTGTGTTGACTACACTGAAAATTGGCCACGTGCTTGTGCCTTTAGGACACTCATAGGGAATTAGGCCATCAAACTCTTTCGGGTGTATCTTGACTGTCATGTAGCAGACGACATTGTCTCTTGCCCATACGACGATCACCGAGAGACGTGTCAGATGGAGGTCATTTCATTATACTCCAGATGGTTGGCTTGGGGTCATATATGATGTATGCGTATGTGCATAAGCGAGTGATCCGCCAATTTAAATATTTGTAGGTTATTCTGAGACATCCCTCAGAGTATGCTCCTCCTACCATCCTTTGTAGAGATCTTGATGGCATGCTTAAGGATCTCGATAGTCATGTGGTACTAGAGGAATATCGCAGGGTGTCAGATCTTGTACAATGGGTTTTTGCAGACAACTACATCACATGGTTCTATAGGGTATCACATCCTATCATGACACCAGAGGCTCCTAGAAGACCACCTAGGACATTTAATCATAAGATACTAGTGGTTAGGGATGATCATACCCAGGATGTGATGTAGGTCTATCAGGGTATTATGGATGTGGCAAGACCGCGCCTATAGGCTAGACTTTTTAGAGCAGGTAGTCCCGAGTTGATCCTCGTAGAAAATATTATGGTCGAGGCACGAAATTCCTTGAAGTACAAGTGGAGGATAAGTCGGAAGGGGGTAAGACATACCCAATACTTTATGTTTGTTTGTATTATTTTTTATATTCTCGAAAAAATTATGTATGATTGATACATTTTGAATTGTATTTAATTAATGCATGACTTTTTATGTATTTTTAGTATCATTTGAATCAATTAATGAATGTGTTTTTTAATTTATGGTATAAAATGACCTAAAATATAAGTTGGCTTTAAAAATGTCAAAGTTAGGACAATGTTGTTGCCTAGAAAGCATTTAAGGGGGTTTCCGGAGATGCATCTCCGAAATATACCCTTTCATATGCAATAAACACGCTTACATAGCTTAAGATGAACTCAAGAGTTTTTACGGAGATGCGTCTCCAAATACACCCCAGAAAATTTACGGACATGTTGTACCATATTTTGCCAAAATGGAGTGTGTGGCTGAATTATGGAGGCTGGTGTGATTTTAGATGCGCTTGAAAGTGCATCTATGGACATCAATAAGGATATTTTTGAGTTTCATAGGTGTGGGGCGCATCCATAAGTGGGATCTTATTATTATTATTAGTGTTTTACACCTGCTAAGTACTAACGCAGACCTATTGGCTGGTGTATATATGATAATGTGGGTGATCTAATAACATATATTAGATTTTTATATTTAACTCATCTCCACACAATTAATTTATATGTATAAATTTATCTCATCACTTTTTTAGATTAAAAGTAATGCACTAACAATATAAAATAGTTTTACATTGTCACCTAATAATGATTCATCATTTAGTTACGTCACACTATTAATTTAAAAATATCAATGTGACTTAGCATACTACATGATGATGATCGGTTAACAGTGTAAATAATTTTACATTGTTAGTGCATATTTTTTTTAAGTGGGTATTCTTAGATATAATTCATTTCAGCTTAGTATAACACAGATTTATCTTTTAGCTTAGCCTACATGCCATTTTAGTTGTGTATTTAAATAACTTTGTGACTGATTTCATAACTAACGCAGTATTAGAATTTTTCATTCCACCAGAGAAGTTAGTTATGTTTCTCATCTCTCTCTCTCTCTCTCTCTCTCTCTCTCTCTCTCTATATATATATATATATATATATATATATATATATATATATATATATATATATATATATATATATATATATATATATATATATATATATATATATATATATCATCTTCATCTTCTTCATTCTTGTGCACCAACAATTGGTATTTAGATCTCTGATTCGAATTCACGGGAAATACTAAGGGAAACGTGAGTGAACATGAGGTGTGTGTGATTGATTTCGATTCAGAAATTCAAAGTGAATTGAAGTTCGAAATCATAACAGAATCACAATTCTTGATTCTGAGGGATTGGGAAACATGAGTGTTTGGTGAGATCTGAATGATTTCTTGCATAAGATCGAAGATGAGCAGTTGAAACGGTAGTTTAAAAACAAATCTTCTAGTATTTGATGGAAAGAATCAGAATTGGTAGATGATTCAAATTCGTGAGTTGTTCGGCGCTAAAGATCTTCTTGATCTCGTTAATGACGGTTACGCAGCGGTTGCAGCAGATGCAACTGCAGCACAGAGAAACAAGGAAGAAAGATCAGAAGGTGTTATTCTATATTCATCAGTGTGTGAATACAAATGTGTTTGAGAAGATCGATGATTCAACGACGATGAAGGCTGCGTGGGACACAGTGAAGAAGGTGAAGCTTCAGTCTCTATGTAAGCAGTATAAGAATCTCAGCATGAAGAACAATTAAAAGGTACTTGATTACATCTCCAGAGTGATTCTGATCACAAATAAGATGAAATTTTGTGGAGAGAATGTCTCTGAACAAGTAATTATTGAAAAGGTATTGAGATCACTTACTCCTCAGTTTGATTACATTGTAGCAATTGAACATTCTAAGAACCTTAACACTGTTAGAATTGAAGAGCTACAAAGTAATGTAGAGGCACACGAGTTGTGTCTGACTGAGAGAGCCTCTAAAAGAGAGGCAGAGCAGGCTCTGAAGGCGTATTCTGGTAAGAAGAATCAGAAGCAGTTTTGGCTAGAGACTAAGAAGAGACATGGTGATGGTTATCAGAAGTCAGAAGTCTCCAACTTTGATGAGAAAAAACATCAGAAGGGAAATAAGAAGTTTGACAAGAATAAGGTTCAATGTTACTGTTGTAAGGTTTAATCACTTTGTTGCTGACTGTTGGTCAAACAAGGAAAGGAAATCAGAAGAAGCAAACATAGCCAGAGGTGAGTCTGATGATAAACCTGTGTTATTGATGACTACTGAGTTTGATGGTGGATATTTGCTAGACTGGTGGTATATGGACACTGGATGCTCAAATCACTTAATTGGAAATAAATAATGGTTGAATAATTTTGACTCTAGAAAGAGGAAAAACCCCAAATGTGTTAATGATAAGTATCTGAATACTGAAGGAATGAGAAATGTCAAGGTCAGAGTGAAGAATGACAAAATTTTTTTAATAAAGGATGTTTGGTAAGTTTCTGGCATGAAGAGCAACCTGATGAGTGTAGGTTAGTTAATTGAGAAATATTTTCCAATTACTATGAATGACAATCTCTTGAAGTTGTATGATTATGATCAGAAGTTGGTTATGTAGTATGAACAGGGAAGCAACAGATCATTCAAGGTGAATGTTGAAACAACTAAAACTAAACGCCTTAGTGCAGAAGATACTAAAGGTGATAGTGAGTTGTGGCACAAGAGATTGGGGAATCTGAACTTCAGAAGCTTAAGGCATCTGAGTCTTAAAAATCTGGTTCATAGCATTCCTAAGATTGTGAAGTATGAGAAGTCATGTGAGATATGCATGAAAGGCAAACAACCTAGATTTCCATTTGCATCAGAGTTGGTTCTAAGAGCAAATCATGCTTTAGAAGTAGTGCATTCTGATGTATGTGGACCATTTGAAGTACATTCACTTGGAGGAAACAAGTACTTTGTGTCATTTTTAGATGAGTTCAAAAGAATGATATGGGTAACACTCATCAAGTTTAAGCATGAGGTGTTTTTTGAGTTTCAGAAGTTCAAGGTGAAGGTTGAAAAATAAAAGTGGTAAAAAGTTGAAAATTTTCGGAACTATGTTGAGGTGAATACAACTCTATAGAGTTCAGAAGGTTCTATGAGGAGAATAGAATTAAGCACGAGGTTACTGTTCCATAAACTCCTCAACACAATGGTCTTGTTGAAAGAAAAAACAAAACTTTGCTTGATATGACAAAGAACATGCTGAAGAAGAATAATCTTCATCACACCTTATGGGGAGAAGTTTTTTCCACTGCAACATATGTGCTCAATAGGTGTCTGACCAATAAACTGGAGATAAGAAAAGTTTGAAAAATATAAAGATGTTTGGTTATGTTTATTATAAACATGTATCAGATGCTAAGAAAAGGAAGTTAGATGATAGAAGCAAAGTCATGTTACTTTTAGGGTACAATAGTACATGTGCTCATAAGTTCTAATGTTATATCACTAACAAGGTGGAATTTAACAGGGATGTCATTGTGAAGGAAACTGAAGCATGATATTGGAACGAGTCTCAATCCAACTATGGTGCAGTGTTAACACCTGAGTTAACTTCTGAAGTTATTTCAGATTCTGAAGGAGAATCTGCCTCTGAAGGAGATTTTGCCTCTAAAGACGAGTCAGAGTCTGAAGGTGACTATGATTACTAAAGAAGAGTCTGAAGGAGAATCTAACTCTGAAGGTGAATCTGATTATGATCTAGATTCTGATAATCATCCAGTCTCTGATGGTAATCATGCCTCTGAAGGTGGTTCAACCTCTAAAGGTAGGCCAACATTTGATATTGTTCTAGCATCTGAAGAAGATTCTGAAAAAGTTTAGAGACCCTAAAGAATCAGACAAATACCAAGAAGATTTGCAGAGTTTGACATGTTGCAAGATACTAAGATATACTCTGAAGGGGAAGTCATCAAGTGTGTCATGTTGGTAGACTTTGAACCAAATAGTACTAAAGAAGCTCTCAAGAAGAAAATGTGTTGATGGCCATGAAAGAAGAACTTGAGGCTATAGAAAGAAACACGACTTGGGAGTTGACTGAGCTTCTAAAGAGCAAGAAAGACATCAATGTAAGATGGATTTACAAGTTGAAACTAAAGCCACATGGATCAATTGGAAAACACAAAGCAAGGTTAGTAGCTAGAGGATTTCTACAAAAATTTGGTTTAGACTATTTTGAAGTGTTTGCATCTATAGCTAGACATGAAACAATCAGACTGACGATTGCTATATCTGCTAATAGAAATTGGCCTATGATGCATTTAGATGTAAAATATGGATTTTTAAATGATCTTTTACAAGAGGAAGTTTATGTATCACAACCTCCTAGATTTGTGAAAAAGAATCAGGAAAGAATGGTGTACAATTTGCATAAAGCATTGTATGGACTGAAATAAGCTCCTAGAGCCTGTAATCTAAATATTGATTCACTTTTTAAACTTCAAGATTCAAAAAATGTGAGACGGAGTATGGTATTTATGTTCAGCATACATCTGATAGCAATATGATTCTGGTGTGTCTCTATGTTGATGACATATTGCTAACATAAAATTGTTCAAATGAGATAGCTAAGTTCAAGAAGGTGTTGCTGATAAATGAGTTTGAGATGACTGATCTAGGAAATATGACATATTTCTTATGGATGGAGATTTTGTACTCCGATAAGGATATACTTTTGCATCATCTAAAGTATGAACTTGTACTTCTAAATAAATTTGACCTAATGAATTGCAAGTCTGCAATCACACTTGCTGAAACAAATCACAAACTAGATTCTGATGTTGAGGGTGATAATGTAGATGTTAAAATTTTTAAACAGTTGATAGACTCATTAAGATATCTATGTAATACCAGACCTGATATTTGTTATGCAGTTAGAGTGATAAGTATGTTTATGAACAAACCAATGTGGTCACATTACCAAGCTGCTGTCAGAATATTGAGGTATGTTAAGGGGGCTCTGAAGTATGGAGTTTTGTTCCACTTTGATGTTAAATCTGATTCAAAGCTGATATGTTATTCAATCTCTGATTGGTATGGAAATAGTTGACAAAAGAAGTACTTCTAGAAATTTCTTTAAGTATCTTGGAGGTCCTATTTCTTAGTGCTCCAAGAAGCATTTAGTGGTTGCATTGTCGACGTGTGAAGCTGAGTATATTGCAGGTGATTTGACTGCTTATCAAGCTGTGTGGATTATGAACTTGCAGTATGAACTGAAGATCAAGGTAAGTAAGCCTGTGAAAAAATTTGTGAAGTGCACAACTGAACATGGAGTATATGTAAGGAGAAGCAATAGTGAATTGCTTATACTATGTCTCTATTTTGATGATCTGTTGATAACAGGAAGTTGTAAGAAGGAGATCGAAAATTATAAACATGACCTAAGTGAGGAGTTTGAAATGTTAGACTTGGGAAATCTCTCATACTTCTTTGGTATCGAGTTCTACAAGAGTCGTAGAGGTTTGATGATGTACCAAAGGAGATATGTAGGTGAAATACTCAAGAGATTTGAGATGCAAGATTGCAACCCAACTTCGACTTCACCTAAGCCTAGAATACAACTGTCGAATGACACAAATGGAGATGATGTCGATCCAACGCAGTACATAAGACTCATTGGATCACCTCGATACTTTTGTCACACAAGGGAAGATCTAGGATAAAGTGTGTGTATGGTAAGTAGATTTATGTAGAAGCTAAAGGTATCACACCTAGAAGCGACGAAGAGGATACTAAGGTATTTGAAAGGAACTCTCAACTACGATATTTTGTTTCCTGTAGCTGATGAAGGAAAAGAATGCAAGTTAGTGGGATACACCGACTCAAGTTGGTGTAGTGATGCTGAGGATAAAAAATTCACACTTGACTATGTGTTTATGCTAGGTACTACACCAGTTACTTTGAGTTCGAGAAAAGAGGCAGTAGTGGCATTGTCGTCATGCGAAGCAGAATACATAACTGCTTCTCTTTGTGCATGTCAAGTAAAGTGAATGGTGAATTTGGTCGAAGAGATTACAACAAAGAGTCATGGAGAAATTACCATGAAGATCGACAACATGTCAGATATATCCATCTAGCAAAGAATCCAATAGCACATGGACGAAGCAAGCACATCGAAGTGAGGTTCCATTATCTTCGAGAGCAGGTGGCAGAAGGGAAGATGAACTTGGAACATTGCAGAACTGAGAATCAAATTGCAGATATCATAATGAAAGGAGTGCAAGTCAAAGTGTTTAAGAAGGTAAGGTCTATGATGAATATATATAGCTCAGACACAATGAATTAGGTGGTGTGTTTAGAATGTAATTTCTTGTGCCGAAGCAGATGTAACTCGACAGAAATAAGGATGTGTCGAAATTAACCTAGTATAGTGTGTGTCAAGTAGGGTTAGATGTCGAAGTGTCGAAGCAGGTTGCTTGACACAAAATTTCGACTTAGACCAAAATAAAATTTTTGAACTTTTGTGTTTTTGGATTTTACCTTAGGGTGCAAGGTAGCTCAATTATAAATAGAGGGAGAAACCCCTATTTTGAGTAAGCATAATAGAGAATAACATTGTAACACACAAAAGAAAGTGCAGTTGTATAGTTGAATAATATTTTTTTTTAGTTTGAGATCAGAGTTATTCTGCAAAAATCATTCTCCTCTTTCCCTATTTTGTCAAACCCTAATCTTCTTTCTTATTCAATTTTCTTTCTTTTTCTTCCATTAACAATTGCTCCGCTGAATAATTCTTACAATTAAGGTGTGATTGATTCACTCAAGTGAAGAGTGAAGAACAAAAGATTTTGATCGGTTGATTGAATCTTATTTATCAAGATTGATTCAGAATTACTCAAAATTTTGAGTTAATTCCAACATCTAACCCACACCCAAAAAAAGGTTCTTGAACTGGATAAACAATATGCACAAATCAATGCCTACTTTAAAGCTTGATGACAAAGAGAACCATTACCAATTTGATCATGTCTGAGCTTTTTTTCTGTATGGATCATTGAACATGTCTGAAGTTCAAGTCAATTTTCCAAGTCTCTTAGTTTATAATTGGTTGAAGTTCAAGTAAATTTACTTTACTTTGAAAATGAGTTCCAGCATACAGAAAAATATATCATATAAAAAAAATCCAGATTCCAGAACATAACATGCAATATTCTGAATTTTAGTAACTGCATTACTGATGTAGTTTCAGTAAAATTCAATTTACTCAGGAAAGTGATTAAATGTCAATAATTTCTTATACTGTTTTTTGCAGAGACAAAACACTACCTTCAACTGCATTATTCAACATATGAACACCAACCATATCTAGTATAGTGGTCAGCAGCTCAAATTAAGGAACATTAATAATGAACTCTTCTCCTATCTACCAACCAATATATGTCACAAATTAGTAAGACTGACATAAGGTTGTTGTCAGCCTTTTTTTTTTGCAGCAAGCATGTTACTATATAGTTAAGGACTTTGACCCTTCAGTGAGAAAAAATATAAATGAAAGTAACATTATTAATTCAAACTGAGTACATTTTCTGTTTCTGTTGGTTCCATGAATTCACAGTAAATTTTGGTACACCAAATTGCACCATAGTGTAGCATGAGATCTAAATCTTATACCCTAGACAAAATGGAACAATAAATTATTCAAGAAAATGATGAAAACAAACAATTGGATTTGTTAAACTCAAACTACTTAGTAACACAAGCAAAACAACAAAACTTAAAAGATGGAATGGTTTTCACAAGCCTTTGGCCACAATTTTGCATAGATAGCTCTCACAATTGGAAGAACAGCAACAAGAGCAAATTGAAGTTGTTCTGAGCTACTGGTTTTCACAGAAATTTGTCCGATACTTTTGTTGTTCAGTCCAGCACGAACGGCCATCTTATAACTTCGTCTGATAGAAAATTGCGATTGAAGGTTAGCACCTAAAGCCAATTCCCCTCTCCACTTCACCAGAGAAAGGCCTAATGAAGACTGATCCTGGCCTATTGGAAAATCCGCATCTCTATACCGCACTTCTACATTGGTTCCATAAGCAGAATTTCCTTGACACCTCATAACGCCTGTGCTTCCCATTAATAAGAAGCATCTTCCAAGCGCTATCTGATCCTCAACTTTTAATCCGGTTGATACATTTTCACCGAAAAATGTCGCAGACACGCCTGCACAAGTCTCATTCCTTTTGAAATTCTTGAATTTTGTCTCTCCCCTAAGGATATAGGCTAGTTGTTTTCCAATGCTTTGTATGTCAAAGCCACCCATGCTTGAACCATTCTCTCCATGTTTTGCAGCAATTGAGGAATCTAATTGGATACTAAAGTCTTCCTTATCCTTTGAAACCTGAACACCAAAAGATGCTGGAAATTTATTGGCAAGTGCTAGACTGTTTTCAATGGTTAGTCCATCATAACCATAATCATGATCCCAACTATTCATATCCAACATCGGTCGTGTAAGAAACTGGGATGTAGGTTCCAAGGAACGATATCTGAAGGCCGGATTATCACCATCAAAGGATAGTGGCACAGTCATATCAGGCAAGGGAGTCGATACTACATCCGGGCTTTCATTTTCCGGATAACCACTTTCTTCCATGTAGCCTTCGTTGATTAAATCGGTTTTACCTTTGTTCATCTTTATCTCTCTCATCCTTCTCAATTCCTCTTTCCATTGCTTCTTCTGGAGAAGTTTGACGCGGTAATCATACTCTTCGAAGTATGCTCTTTTTTGTTCTCTACTGAGTTTAGCAACCTGAGATTTCGTAAGAGGCCGAAATGGCAAAAGGTTGTCATATTCATCTTCATCTCGATCAGAATCAGACAACTCTGCAAACTCAATTTCAGAATTGCCAGTATCAATACCATCTTGATCAGACGCGAGTTTTGGATGGATACGCTGCTGCATCAACCAAGACAACAGGTATGGAAGCGATGGAGTTCGAAAACGATGACCAAACACCTTTTTGTAATCAAACAATTCTTGAGTTTTGGAAAGGCTAGCTGCTTCTGATAGAATCTTCATTGAGTAACACAAAAGCAACAAAAGAGGCCTCCAAGTTTGACCATTAGGAAGCACTTTGTGTCCATCTCTATTCCTTCTACAAGATGGGTGATTCTCAACAAGAGCAACTGGATTCATCACACTCGGATTCATAATACGCTCATCGCGAATAGCTTGTCCCACAGCTTGTTGAATCGCACGACTTCTCTGAGTCACAAACACATTATAACTCAACGGTGCACATAATGGTCCTTCTGGAGGTGCAGTAGCAGCATGAGTCAATGTGATAACAGTATCCCTCCATATCAATGGACCAAATGCATCACAAATTGATTTCAACAATGGTAAATCATTGAGACTCTTGGTTTGTGTATCGAGACGGTCGACATAGAGAACCATATCAATTCGTTTTCTTTTGGTTAATCTTAGAATCCTTGATAAAACTTTCTTGTTATAACACTGTTCCATTCCAGAAGATTTCAAACCAGGAGTGTCAAAAACCCTTATGCTAACACCATCAACCGTTCCAACAATCTCTTTAACCGCCGTTGTTGCAGAACCATACGCATTAGTTTTGGTTTTCACTTTACCAAAAATTGAATTTATAGTAGCACTCTTGCCTACACCTGATTTTCCAAGAACCAATATATTCAAAGAAAAGTTCAAACTTTCACCTACTGCTTCAAGCTTGAAAGCAGTTTCCTTTGCAGCAGCAAGACTGAAAATTTCACTAGTTTTCTCACTTCCAGCAATAAGAGCCAACCTGCTAAGCACTTGGGCTGCAATTGACTCATGTGCAGTCACACCAAGCCTAAGAACTAGTCTCAAGAACTTGATCCTGATTTGTTGCAACTTCTCCAATTTCATTTTTTCTTCTTCACTCAAACGGTTGTTATCAACATTGTTTTGTTCCACATCAATTGTTAATATTTCTCCTGTCAAAAGGGTAGTCAAGGCTGAAGCGTCATGCACCTTCTTCCCTCCATTGTTGTCTGTGTGATTATCCAATTCACTCACACCCCCATCATCGTCAACACCAGCATCAGCATCGCCAATTTCTGAGTGTAGTTGTTCTTGTGCTAACTTCTCAAACAATTGCCGGATAACTTCAGAGTTTCCGTAGGTAGTTTCTTGGCCTTCTTCTTCTTCATCTGACATCAAACCATCCACTTGAACTTGATGATGATCATCGTCACCATCATGTTCAGTGTCACTGATCCGTTTCCCGGAATCAGACAAGCCGTCTCCATCAACAGAAAATTTAACATCACAAACAAATCATCGTCACAATTCACACAGTACAACTAAAATAGTAATTCAAAGAAATACGAACACTACTTAACTATAAGAATATCATAGTAAGAGTACCACAAAAAAACCATCACATAAAATGCATACAAAAAACACCTAAGAGTTCATTGTAGCGTGTTAGAGGAGAAATAATACAGCATGTTTTTTGAGAGTGAAAATGAAATGCTACCTTGTTTCTGTTTAGTGACAAGTAGAACATGATCATCTTGTGGTTTCTCCATCGTCCTGAAAACGAGACGCTGTTGTTGTATGAACGAAAGGTGTTTGATTATTGGTAATAACGAATATTGGAAAAAGAGACAGCCATTCAAATGAGTGTGTTTCTCAACAGTCAAGACTCAACACGATACGAGACAACGCTTCAGACTCCTATTGGTTATGCTGTGTTTAGAATTTAGTTATTTCTGGAAAATATTTAAATATGGCCTTTTATATAAAAAACTTTCTTATCAAAAAATAAATAAAATATGTCTTTTCTGATTATAAAACTATTTTTAGAAAACTATAGTAGTTTATTTTAAAATTATTTCTAAATTAGTTTATATAAAATTAAAATTTTATTATAATAAAAAAAAATTCTCTCTCCATTTAACCATTAAAGCTGTTTTTTAAAATTATATTACATTCAAGACTAATTGCTATGTATTATCAATGTTAATTATTTTATACGATTAGGGCAATCATGCTATGTATTACTCCATCTATATTACAATGAGTAATTCGGTTTACCATTTTACATTAATTTAAAAAATAGAATACATGAAAGATGAAATGATATTTTTATTAAAGTACCCTTGTTATGAATTGAGAATGATGAAATTAATATTAATTAGAGAGTAGAATTAAAAAAAATTGTATTAGAAATTGAAATTGATCACTTACTTTAGAATATTTTTTATTTTAAATAGATCACTTATTGTGAAACGAAGGGAATATCAATGTTAATTATTCCACACGATCATTGCAATTATTCATAAAAATTACATTAAGATAAAACTCAAACATGAATAAAAATTCAATCATAAAAATAAAATATTGAAGACCAAAATAAATTAAAAAAACAAAAATATAAGTAAAACTCGCGAGTATGACTAATAATGAATCGAACCAATTCGAATATAATTTAAAACTCGATTAGACCATTAAATCGTTGAATTTGCTTCATGAACTAAATGAATTCAATATAAGTAAAAAAAAAACTAAATGGTTAATCAAATGAGCTAAAGTTAAATTAGATATAGTTCGACACTTACATTCATGAATTACCTCAATTATATATACCTTATAAGTTTAATATTTTTAAAGATTTACTCCAAATCTTATTTCTTTATTTTTATTTAAATTTAAATTTTTTATTTTATTTTAATATTTTTAAAATAAATATTAATTAAAAATACCTTATAAGTTCGTGAAGCAAACGAGATGAACATAACGAGTTGAATCAAATTGTTCGTGAACTTAAAACGAATCAAGTTTGAGCTTATAAAAAATTCGTTCAGAACTTGAGTCAAATTTTGAGTTGGACCGATTCTTATCGAATCGAGCTGAGCTAAGTCGAGTTCGACTTGATTCATTTCTAGCTCTACTCACTAGGCTAAGAATAATGGGTAGGTGATTAACCTGAGTTCAATTTTTATCGACAAGTTTTTTGTACATTTATAATTAATAATATAAATAAGTAGTTGATATTTATAAATTAACGGTTTAAAAAATGAGAAGAGGAAACATAGTAATAGGAAATAAAGTTGACACAAAAAAGAAATATCCTCCCCAACCTCCTCATCCCCGCGTAAATTCTCAAAATTGAAATATTGACATAATTTTCCCAAAATCATTAATATATCAAAGTATTTAACATGTAAGTATATCAAGGATCTATACATGGTCTGTTGGAAATATGTTTGATTCCCGCTTAAGATTCCACTAACTCGTGATGAATTTCGAATCAATTCTTGATAAATAAGAATCAATCTTTCTGATTGAATATCCCTCTTTTTCTTCACTCTTCACTCTAGTGAATCAACCAACTTTGGTTGTAATAATATATTGTTGCACAATTGATAATTAAAGGAAGAAAAGAAAACTGAATTGTGAAGAAAAGGAATTAGGGTTTCAACATGAAAGGGAAGAAGAAGAGTTGTGAATTCTACAGAGTTCCTGTCTGTTCTCAAAACTTTACAAACTGCAATGATTCACTTTCAAGTTACAATCATAATAAAGTTACTCCCTATTTATAGGTTGAGTTTGCTTGCACACCAAGAAAACCCTAACTAACTCATTTAAACAAAACAAATAAAGCTAAGTCAATAATTTTGTCGAGACATACTTCGACACTTTAACACACAATATTTCGACGATAATGGACTCAATCAAAATTACTGCTTTGACACAAAAAATTATACATTAAACACACAGTCTAATTCATTGTGTCTAAGTTATCTACATTCATAATGGATCTTAATTTTTTGAACATTTTGACATGCACTTCTTTCGTCGTGATATCTGCAATTTGATTCTCAATTCTGCAGTGTTTCAAGTTTAGCTTCACTTCTGCCACTTGCTCTCGAAGATAATGGAACCTCATTTAGAAGTGTTTGCTTCGTCCTTGCGCTATCAGATTCTTTGCCAAATTGATAGTAGACATGTTATCGATCTTCATGGTAATTGCTCCATAATTCTTCCTTGTAATATCTTCAACCAAATACATCATCCACGTTGCTTGACATGCACATAGAGAAGCAGTTATGTACTCTACTTCACATGACAATAGTGTCATTACTGGTTCCTTTCTTGAACTCCAAACAACTGGTGCACCACCTAACATAAACACATAGCCAGGTTGGGACTTACTATCCTCGGCATCACTACACCAACTTGAGTCGTTGTATCCTACTAACTTTCATTCTTTTCTTTCGTCAGCTGCAAGAAACAAAATGCCATAGTCAAAAGTTCCTTTCAAATGTCTTAATGTCCTCTTTGACATTTCTAGATGTGATAACTTTGGCTTATGCATGAATCTACTCACCATACTACACTGTATGCTAGATCAGGCCTTGTATGACAAAGGTATTGAAGTGATCCAATGAGTCTTATGTACTGCGTTGGATCAATATCATCTTCATCGGTTTCTTTCGACTGCTGCACTCTGGGCTCAACAGGAGTTGAAGTTGGGTTGCAATTTTACATCTCAAATCTCTTGAGTATTTCACCTGTATATATTCTTTGGTGCATCATCAAACCTATACTACTCTTGTGGAATTCAATTCCAATGAAGTATGATAGATTTCTCAATACTTAAGTCATGTTTGAAGTATTCGATTTCCTTCTTGCAACTCTGTTATTGACATGTCATCAACATAGAGACATAGTATAAGAAATTCATTATTGCTTTTTCTTACATATACTCCATGCTCAGTTGTGCACTTCATAAATTTATTCTCCCTTAAAAAGCTATATATCTTCTTATTCCAAGCTCTTGGAACTTGCCTAAGTCCATACAGGGCTTTATGCAGCCTGTATACCTTACTTTCTTCATCTTGCTTCATAAACCTAACTGGTTGTGCAACATAAACTTTTTCACCTAAGGCGTCATTCAAGAATGCACATTTCAATCCATATGATATATGTGTCAGTTGTTCATATTTGCTAGACCAAAAACCAACCTTATTATTTCAATCCTAGCAACAGGTGTAAATACTTCATCGAAGTCGATTCCTTCTTTCTAAAGAAGTCCTATTGTCACACGTCTTTCCTTGTTTCGAGTTACTTCTCCTTTGGGATTCAAATTCACCTTGTATACCCACTTCACATTGATTGCCTTCTGGCCTTGAGGAAATTCGACAAGTGGTCAAGTGATGTTGACTTCGATGGACTTCAGTTCCTCATTCGTTGCTTTCATCCACTTTGAATCCTTTAATGCCTCAACTGCATTGACTAGTTCAACATCTGTATAGAAAGCATAGTGTACCAGCTCACCTTCATCATCGACCACATCATTTGATGTAATCACACATTCTTAAGACCTTGCAGACATGTGTCTTGTTATTTGAGGTCTGTTTGTGCCTGCTTGACCTCTGACTTCTTCTTATCAAACTTCTCTTTCTTCTTCACTTGTCGGTTATTCACATAATATTCTCACTGAATCCTTCTTGATATTTTCAGTCCAATCTCATTCCTTAAGCTTATCTATTATCACGTCTCTACTAATCACTACTTGCTTGTTCATTGAACTAAATAACTTGTATCCTTCAGTCAAATGATATCCTATGAGGATCATTTGACTAGACTTGTCATCAAGCTTTCTTCTCAACTCATATAGCACATGTCCATATGCTATAGATCTAAATACCTTCAGATTACTCAAGCTAGGCTTCACACCAGACCAACATTCTTCTAGCATGATTCCTTTTAGCCTTTTCGTTGGACATCTGTTCAAAATATATGTTGCAGTCGACATATCTTCACCCTATAATTCTTTGGGTAGATGCTGGTATTTCAACATACTTCTCACCATACTTGTGATGGTTCTATTCTTCCTCTCTATAGTTCTATTCTACTGTGGAGTCTAGGTATGGGTGTTCATTGGTTTAGGAAAATCTGAACCAAATCTTAATATTAAAAAATGGTTTTGCACATTTGTTTCTAATGTATCCGATCAATCCAACCCAAACCAATCTGTTATTTCTCAGCTTGGTTCGATTAGTGTTTTATCAACAAAAAAAAAGTGAAAATCCAATCCAAACTAATCCATATGTTTTTTATCAGTTTGGGCACCAGATTCTCTTAAAACTGAACCAAACCGGCCTGCGAACACTTCTAAGTGTAGGGTGGCACCACCTCATGCACAATCATTTCTTTCTCACATAATGTGTCAAATTATTTCGACACATATTCTCTACCACCATCTGTCCTCATAATCTTGAGCTTTCGACCACTTTGTCTTTCAACAATAGATTTAAACTTGGAAAATACCTCGATCAATTCACTTTTCTTTTTGATCAGGTAAGTCCACAGTTTTCGACTGAAATCATCTATGAATGTGACAAAGTATCTGTTACCTCCAATATAATTTACCTGGATAGGTCCACACACATCAGAGTATATGATTTCAAGAATTTCCTTTGATTTGCTTCATGCATCCTTGTTGAATTTGGTCTTATGTTGTTTTGCCTACACACACTTCATTTGGAATGTCGATTTGTGGTAACCCTGAAATCATTTTTTTTTCTCTTCAGATCTTTGATGTCTTTGAAATTGAGATGGTCAAGTCTATAGTGCCATATCCATTCACCCCTACTAGATGCAGTTGCAAGGCGCTTGTGCTCTATCACATTAAGTTCAATTTTGAAGGTTCAATTATGAGACATATGTGTCTTCAAGATTAACCTACCACCTGAGTCAAGAACTCTCATTATCTTGTCTTTAATCGACACTTTGTAGTTCTTTTCGACCAATTTCCATATTCTGAACAAATTACTTTTCATGTCTGGTATGTACAGTACAATGGAAATTACTGACCTTTTGCGATCTTGCCTCATAATCAGAACATCAACGATATCTTCAGCTTCTAGAGTATTGTCATTTAAAATTTTTACCATGTTCTTTATTAAGGGTTTTATGTTGATAAACCAATCCTTCGTACCAGTCATATGTGATGAGCATCCTGAGTCTAAGTACCATTGGTCCTAGAATCTTTCTTCATCTCTTGTAGTGACCATCAACAACATCTCTTCTTATTCATGCTTTGCAAACTTTTCATCATTTTCTTGGCTCTTTTTCTTTTCAGTACAATCACTAGAGTAGTGACCATACTTCTGACAATTGAAACACTGAATGCGACTGTTTTCAGGTTTTCGACCACCACCTCTTCCTCTACCTGCAACTCCACCTCTTTGGTTGCTTTGGTATGAGGTCTTTCTCTAATTTGACCAGTCTTATTTCTGTTGATTTCAACCAGTTGAATTGTTGTAACCTCACCTACCTTTGTTGTTGAACCACTCCCTTTTACCTTACTTTTCTCTTGTTGATTGCGCCTGCAAAGCCACATCACTTTTCGACTTGCTTGCAGCTCTTTCAACTATTTTTTATTCATGATATGCCTACTACCGCATGGTAAAACTTTAGAGATAATGACCTCAAGATCTTTGCAACAGTTGATCTTGATGTCAACACTTTTCCATATACCTTGATTTAATTCACCGATTTTGTAACCCTAGTGAAAAAATATGTTATACTTTTATTGTCTTCAATATGAAGCAACTCATATGTTCTCTTGTGAGTTTATAACATCACCTCTTTCACTTTTTCTATACCTCCAAATGATTTCTCTAGAACTTCCAATGCTTCTTTTGATGATTCTACATCATTGACCTTTTCGAAATTATCTGGATTAAAACATTGATGAATTATAAAGAGAGCTTTATAATCTTTCTTCTTCAATTGTTTGTGTGCATCCTTTTTCTTCATCTGTCGCGTTTTTTGGAAGCGGCGTCACTCCCTCCTTTACAAGATCCTAAAGATCTTGACAACAAAAAACAACATTCATATGTTTACACCAATTCTCATAATTCTGACCCTTCATAATTGGGAGACTCGTTGGAAAAGATTATTCATCGCCATTTTCGTCGTGTTTTGATTCCCACAAATTGCTCATTCAGTGCTCTAAATACCATATGTTAGAAATACGCTTGATTCCAGCTCAAAATTCCACCAAAACTCGATGAATTCCGAACCAAATCTTGATGAACAAGAATCAATCTTTATGATTGATTCTCCCTCTTGTTCTTCACTCTTCACTCGAGTGAATCAACCAACGTTGATTGCAAAATTATATCACTGCACAATTTATAAATGAAGGAAGAAAAGAAAACTGAATTAGGAAGAAAATGAATTAGGGTTTCAACGTGAAAGGGAAGAAGAAAAGTTGTTAATTCTGCAGAGTTTCTCTTTGCTCTCAAAACTTTGCAAACTGTAATTGTTCACTTTCAAGTTACAATCATAATAAGATTATTCCTTATTTATAGGTTGAGTTTGCTTGCACGCCAAGCAAACTCTAACTAACCTAACTAACTCATCTAAATAAAACAAATAAAGTTATGTCAATAATTTTGTCGACACATACTTCAACATTTCGACAAACATCATTTTAACGACAACAGACTCTATCGAAAATAATGATTTAACACAAAGAATTATAATTTCAACATAATCAATGAATATCTTTGGATTGTTGTTGCCTTAGCTTACTTGTATAGGGAACCAAATGATTGCGACAAAGTTGCTAGTAGAATATACGAAGATGACATAATCCTTTATTATATTAATAGTTGTTAAAAATAGTTTATTCAATTTCATTTAATGATTAGTACATGTTAGATGCAAGCACGACTCTATCAATATTTTATAGTATTGGCAAGGGAGATTATGAGTGGAAATGCGCAAAGACGAAACCTTGTGCTAACGTATATATTTTGACTAACAAAAATATAATTAAAAGTCGTATCGATAGTGTATGGATTGGATATTACCACAAGATGTGTTCTTTGACTCCTACACCCACTCATTGTGCTACGTAACAACTTGATGACATTAACTTTTATTCTGTTTGAATCAGATGCATACTGCACATGGTCTCATACTTGCCATAGCGAGTCTTGCGCTACTTGAGGTATATGCAAACTAATTTAAGACATCTTTTCGTTTTTGATGTACCTATGATCACTTGAGAGTATGTTGATAAGAGATATGTTAAGTATTAGGATCATATGTTGCCTGCAGATGACCTAAGAGATTGTATCCTGAGTAGTTTGGGAATTGCGATAGAATACATTAAATGTTATATTAAGATATCATATATCTACCTGATTCTCACGTCCGAGAGATAACCATCGGTACCAATTGAGGAGGAAACACTAACAAATGAGGCATAAGAAGAGGAAGACGGTAGTGTCACTGATCCGTTTCCCGGAATCAGACAAGCCGTCTCCGTCAACAGAAAATTTAACATCACAAACAAATCATCGTCACAATTCACACAGTACAACTAAACTAGTAATTCAAAGAAATACAAACACTACTTAACTATAAGAATATCATAGTAAGAGTGCCACAAAAAAACCATCACATAAAATGCATACAAAAAACACCTAGGAGTTCATTGTAGCGTGTTAGAGGAGAAATAATACAGCATGTTTTTTGAGAGTGAAAATGAAATGCTACCTTGTTTCTGTTTAGTGACAAGTAGAACATGATCATCTTGTGGTTTCTCCATCGTCCTGAAAACGAGACGCTGTTGTTGTATGAACGAAAGGTGTTTGATTATTGGTAATAACGAATATTGGAAAAAGAGACAGTCATTCAAATGAGTGTGTTTCTCAACAGTCAAGACTCAACACGATACGAGACAACGCTTCAAACTCCTATTGGTTATGCTGTGTTTAGAATTTAGTTATTTCTGGAAAATATTTAAATATGGCCTTTTATATAAAAAAACTTTCTTATCAAAAAATAAATAAAAAATGTCTTTTCTTTATAAAATTATTTTTAGAAAACTATAGTAGTTTATTTTAAAATTATTTCTAAATTAGTTTATATAAAATTAAATTTTTATTATAATAAAAAAAATTCTCTCTCCATTTAACCATTAAAGCTGTTTTTTAAAATTATTTTACATTCAAGACTAATTGCTATGTATTACTCCATCTATATTACAATGAGTAATTCGGTTGACCATTTTACATTAATTTAAAAAATAGAATAAATGAAAGATGAAATGATATTTTTATTAAAGTACCCTTGTTATAAATTGAGAATGATGAAACTAATATTAATTAGAGAGTAGAATTAAAAAAAATTGTATTAGAAATTGAAATTGATCACTTACTTTAGAATATTTTTTATTTTAAATAGATCACTTATTGTGAAACGAAGAGAATATCAATGTTAATTATTCCACACGATCATTGCAATTATTCATAAAGATTACATTAAGATAAAACTCAAACATGAATAAAAATTCAATCATAAAAATAAAATATTGAAGACCAAAATAAATTAAAAAAACAAAAATATAAGTAAAACTCGCGAGTATGACTAATAATGAATCGAACCAATTTGAATATAATTTAAAACTCGATTCGACCATTAAATCGTTGAATTTGCTTCATGAACTAAATGAATTCAATATAAGTAAAAAAAAACTAAATGGTTAATCAAATGAGCTAAAGTTAAATTAGATATAGTTCGACACTTACATTCATGAATTACCTCAATTATATATACCTTATAAGTTTAATATTTTTAAAGATTTACTCCAAATCTTATTTCTTTATTTTCATTTAAATTTAAATTTTTTATTTTATTTTAATATTTTTAAAATAAATATTAATTAAAAATACCTTATAAGTTCGTGAAGCAAACGAGATGAACATAACGAGTTGAATCAAATTGTTCGTGAACTTAAAACGAATTAAGTTTGAGCTTATAAAAAATTCGTTCAGAACTCGAGTCAAATTTTGAGTTGAACCGATTCTTATCGAATCGAGCTGAGCTAATTCGAGTTCGACTTGATTCATTTCTAGCTCTACTCACTGGGCTAAGAATAATGGGTAGGTGATTAACCTGAGTTCAATTTTTATCGACAAGTTTTTTGTACATTTATAATTAATAATATAAATAAGTAGTTGATATTTATAAATTAACGGTTTAAAAAATGAGAAGAGGAAACATAGTAATAGGAAATAAAGTTGACACAAAAAAGAAATATCCTCCCCAACCTCCTCATCCCCGCGTAAATTCTCAAAATTGAAATATTGACATAATTTTCCCGAAATCATTAATATATCAAAGTATTTAACATGTAAGTATATCAAGGATCTATAAATGGTCTGTTGGAAATATGTTTGATTCCCGCTTAAGATTCCACTAACTCGTGATGAATTTCGAATCAATTCTTGATAAATAAGAATCATCTTTCTGATTGAATATCCCTCTTTTTCTTCACTCTTCACTCTAGTGAATCAACCAACTTTGGTTGTAATAATATATTGTTGCACAATTGATAATTAAAGGAAGAAAAGAAAACTGAATTGTGAAGAAAAGGAATTAGGGTTTCAACATGAAAGGGAAGAAGAAGAGTTGTGAATTCTACAGAGTTCCTCTCTGTTCTCAAAACTTTACAAACTGCAATGATTCACTTTCAAGTTACAATCATAATAAGGTTACTCCCTATTTATAGGTTGAGTTTGCTTGCACACCAAGAAAACCCTAACTAACTCATTTAAACAAAACAAATAAAGCTAAGTCAATAATTCTGTCGAGACATACTTCGACACTTTAACACACAATATTTCGACGATAATGGACTCAATCAAAATTACTGCTTTGACACAAAAAATTATACTTTTAACACACAGTCTAATTCATTGTGTCTAAGTTATCTACATTCATAATGGATCTTAATTTTTTGAACATTTTGACATGCACTTCTTTCGTCGTGATATCTGCAATTTGATTCTCAATTCTGCAGTGTTTCAAGTTTAGCTTCACTTCTGCCACTTGCTCTCGAAGATAATGGAACCTCATTTAGAAGTGTTTGCTTCGTCCTTGCGCTATCATATTCTTTGCCAAATTGATAGTAGACATGTTATCGATCTTCATGGTAATTGCTCCATAATTCTTCCTTGTAATATCTTCAACCAAATACATCATCCACGTTGCTTGACATGCACATAGAGAAGCAGTTATGTACTCTACTTCACATGACAATAGTGTCATTACCAGTTCCTTTCTTGAACTCTAAGCAACTGGTGCACCACCTAACATAAACACATAGCTAGGTTGGGACTTACTATCCTCGGCATCACTACACCAACTTGAGTCGTTGTATCCTACTAACTTTCATTCTTTTCTTTCGTCAGCTGCAAGAAACAAAATGCCATAGTCAAAAGTTCCTTTCAAATGTCTTAGTGTCCTCTTTGACATTTCTAGATGTGATAACTTTAACTTATGCATGAATCTACTCACCATACTACACTGTATGCTAGATCAGGCCTTATATGACAAAGGTATTGACGTGATCCAATGAGTCTTATGTACTGCGTTGGATCAATATCATCTTCATCGGTTTCTTTCGACTGCTGCACTCTGGGCTCAACAGAAGTTGAAGTTGGGTTGCAATTTTACATCTCAAATCTCTTGAGTATTTCACCTGTATATATTCTTTGGTGCATCATCAAACCTCTACTACTCTTGTGGAATTCAATTCCAATGAAGTATGATAGATTTCTCAATACTTAAGTCATGTTTAAAGTATTCGATTTCCTTCTTGCAACTCTGTTATTGACATGTCATCAACATAGAGACATAGTATAAGAAATTCACTATTGCTTTTTCTTACATATACTCCATGCTCAGTTGTGCACTTCATAAATTTCTTCTCCCTTAAAAAGCTATATATCTTCTTATTCCAAGCTCTTGGAACTTGCCTAAGTCCATACAGGGCTTTATGCAGCCTGTATACCTTACTTTCTTCACCTTGCTTCACAAACCTAACTGGTTGTGCAACATAAACTTTTTCACCTAAGGGGTCATTCAAGAATGCACATTTCAATCCATATGATATATGTGCCAATTGTTCATATTTGCTAGACCAAAAACCAACCTTATTATTTCAATCCTAGCAACAGGTGTAAAGACTTCATCGAAGCCGATTCCTTCTTTCTAAAGAAGTCCTATTGTCACACGTCTTTCCTTGTTTCGAGTTACTTCTCCTTTGGGATTCAAATTCACCTTGTATACCCACTTCACATTGATTGCCTTCTGGCCTTGAGGAAATTCGACAAGTGGTCAAGTGATGTTGACTTCGATGGACTTCAGTTCCTCATTCATTGCTTTCATCCACTTTGAATCCTTTAATGCCTCAACTGCGTTGACTAGTTCAACATCTGCATAGAAAGCATAGTGTACCAGCTCACCTGCATCATCGACCACATCATTTGATGTAATCACACATTCTTAAGACCTTGCAGACATGTGTCTTGTTATTTGAGGTCTGTTTGTGCCTGCTTGACCTCTGACTTCTTCTTATCAAACTTCTCTTTCTTCTTTACTTGTCGGTTATTCACATAATATTCTCACTGAATCCTTCTTGATATTTTCAGTCCAATCCCATTCCTTAAGCTTATCTATTATCACGTCTCTACTAATTACTACTTGCTTGTTCATTGAACTAAACAACTTGTATCCTTCAGTCAAATGATATCCTATGAGGATCATTTGACTAGACTTGTCATCAAGCTTTCTTCTCAACTCATATAGCACATGTCTATATGCTATAGATCATACCTTCAGATTACTCAAGCTAGGCTTCACACCAGACCAACATTCTTCTAGCATGATTCCTTTTAGCCTTTTCGTTGGATATCTGTTCAAAATATATGTTGCAGTCGACATATCTTCTCTCTATAATTCTTTGGGTAGATGCTGGTATTTCAACATACTTCTCACCATACTTGTGATGGTTCTATTCTTCCTCTTTACAGTTCTATTCTACTGTGGAGTCTAGGTATGGGTGTTCATTGGTTTGGGAAAATCTGAACCAAATCTTAATATTAAAAAATGGTTTTGCACATTTGTTTCTAATGTATCCGATCAATCCAATCCAAACCAATCTGTTATTTCTCAGTTTGGTTTGATTAGTGTTTTATCAAAAAAAAATGTGAAAATCCAATCCAAACTAATCCATATATTTTTTATCAGTTTGGGCACCAGATTCTCTTAAAACTGAACCAAACCGGCCTGCGAACACTTCTAAGTGTAGGGTGGCACCACCTCATGCACAATCATTTCTTTCTCATATAATGTGTCAAATTATTTCGACACATATTCTCTACCACCATCTGTCCTCATAATCTTGAGCTTTCGACCACTTTGTCTTTCAACAATAGATTTAAACTTGGAAAATACCTCGATCAATTCACTTTTCTTTTTGATTAGGTAAGTCCACAGTTTTCGACTGAAATCATCTATGAATGTGACAAAGTATCTGTTACCTCCAATATAATCTACCTGGATAGGTCCACACACATCAGAGTATATGACTTCAAGAATTTCCTTTGATTTGCTTCATGCATCCTTGTTGAATTTGGTCTTATGTTGTTTTGCCTACACACACTTCATTTGGAATGTCGATTTTTGGTAACCCTGAAATCATTTTTTTTTCTCTTCAGATCTTTGATGTCTTTGAAATTGAGATGGTCAAGTCTATAGTGCCATATCCATTCATACCTACTAGATGCAGTTGCAAGGCGCTTGTGCTCTATCACATTAAGTTCAATTTTGAAGGTTCAATTATGAGACATAGGTGTCTTCAAGATTAACCTACCACCTGAGTCAAGAACTCTCATTATCTTGTCTTTAATCGACACTTTATAGTTCTTTTCGACCAATTTCCATATTCTGAACAAATTACTTTTCATGTCTGGTATGTACAGTACAATGGAAATTACTGACCTTTTGCGATCTTGCCTCATAATCAGAACATCAACGATATCTTCAGCTTCTAGAGTATTGTCATTTAAAATTTTTACCATGTTCTTTATTAAGGGTTTTATGTTGATAAACCAATCCTTCGTACCAGTCATATGTGATGAGCATCCTGAGTCTAAGTACCATTGGTCCTAGAATCTTTCTTTATCTCTTGTAGTGACCATCAACAACATCTCTTCTTATTCATGCTTTGCAAACTTTTCATCATTTTCTTGGCTCTTTTTCTTTTCAGTACAATCACTAGAGTAGTGACCATACTTATGACAATTGAAACACTGAATGCGACTGTTTTCAGGTTTTCGACCACCACCTCTTCCTCTACCTGCAGCTCCACCTCTTTGGTTGCTTTGGTATGAGGTCTTTCTCTAATTTGACCAACCTTATTTCTGTTGATTTCAACCAGTTGAATTGTTGTAACCTCACCTACCTTTGTTGTTGAACCACTCCCTTTTACCTTACTTTTCTCTTGTTGATTGCGCCTGCAAAGCCACATCACTTTTCGACTTGCTTGCAACACACTATGCCAAAAAAGACCTTTAGCAGCGCTTTTTTTGGTCTTTAGCAGCGCTTAAAAGCGCTGCCTAAAGTGGCGCTGCTAAAGGTAAAGGCAGCGCTTTTCTTTTGCCTTTAGCAGCGCTTTTTTTTTTGCCTTTATCAGCACTTTTAGCAGCGCTTTTTTCACCCTATAGCAGCGCTTTTATAAGCGCGGCCTAATCCCACTTCACCTCCCCCCTTTAGTAGCGCTTTTTAAAAGCGCTTTCTTAGACCCCCCCTTTAGCAGCGCTTTTTTAAAGCGCTGTCTTAGACCCCCCCTTTAACAGTGCTTTTCTAAAGCGCTTTCTTAGACCTCCCTTTTCAACCTATAGCAGCGCTTTTTTAGGTCTCTTTTTGCCCCTTTAGCAGCGCTTTTTTTAAAAGCGTTGTCTATTTTTCACGATTTTGAATTTTTTTTTTAAATAATCACATTTTTTATATATTTTTCAATAAACCTGCTTATAACAAATACATTCCCTGCTTATAATCCAGTCCTTTAGTTCAACAGTTTTCCCTTATATATAACAATTATTTTGGCCTTATTTTTGTGTATTCATCACTTTACAATATTATACACAATAACTAAATTATACATTATAATTCATCACTTTGCAATATTATACACATAAACCTGCTTAAATATATTACAACACATTCCGATCCTCAGAACAACATCACATATACAATCAATTTACATATAATTACAAATCCGATAACTTTACAAATAGATACATTATAGAATTCTCAACTCAAGAATAAATTGACACCATTCCTCCTTAATTTCTTCCAATCTTGCTTTCGAGTAAGTACCGCACTTGAAATCATCAAAATACTACATAATATAACAGAACATGCACGATTTAATTTTAAAACTAATTACTCAGATAAAATATCAGTTAATTATCAAAATGAATCATATAACTTATGAATTGATCCATACCATGATTGGAATCTCTATTTGACCAGAAAGAATAATTTTCTTCATAAAGCGCAATACAAAAGAGATTCTAAACACACAAACCTCATTTCGAAGCTCGGCGTAGTAAACAGATCCAAAGCCACCTCGACCGATTATATTTGCCGCGCTAAATCTGTCAGTAGCTTTGGCTAACTCCTCATACGAAAACTCCACTGACTTATCAACCGTAATACCTGTCAACCTCGGAGAAGCAATAGTAGTCGATTCAGAGGCCTTATCCAAGCTGCTTCCACAACCTAAATCCATGGAACAGATAATACTCATATACAGTTTCACATTTTGCATGAAAACTTAATCTTCAATTTAGAACTAGAAAATCTCACTATACAGTTTACAACAAAATATGATATACCATGTTGGAGTTGACTATATTGATCTTCGGACGCACCCGGGACTGGTAGAAGAGTTACATGAGCAACTTTTTTTCTTCTATATAGCACAAAATAGAGAATGAGTGCCAAAAGTAAAATCCCAAAAGCTCCTTCAACAACTATGCCAGCAATGGCTCCTTTGGACATTCCTATATACAACAATGTCAGCATCACATAGCAATATTTATTTACCCTACCATGTTTTATGACTTACAAAGTATGTTGTTGGAGTAACTGCAAACCCTCTGAAAAATCCTAGTAAGCTACCGAAAAATGGGAATGTAATAGCAATAAACACGGTGAATGCTGAAAAGAACAGAAAAATCTATATTAATATTACAAAACTAACAGAAACACATTATTATCTATAAATGTAAAATATAAAAATATTGCATAATTAGTTTTTGAAAAAAATACAAGTAAATATTTAATTTTACTTACCAACATATACATTACGAACAACAAAACGAAGCATTAAACTTGGTTTGAAATTCAGTTTCTTCACCAATAGACTTTCAAGCATATCAAACATTGGCATTGCAAAAACCTACATTAACAATCAAAATATAAAATGTATCATGATATTTTTGTAACTTTAATTATTGTCATAAAATAAATTATACTTTTTTATAATAAAAAATAAAATTTACCTGATAGCTTCCAATTACATGGAAAACAAAAAACATATTAGCCATTGCAATCATCCAAGCTGGTTTCTCTAAAGAGATGAGAACATTATCCTTCACCTCATTACCAAACACCCAATAACCAATAAGAGCTACTGGCCAATAGCACATAACAACAATAATGTAGGAAACAACAACCCCTCTCCACATTGAAACCTTGGATGGTTTTTCAGATGTTGATGGAATTGTTGCTTGGATTTCCAACACCAGACTGTGTCCAGCATATGCAAAGGCAACGGATCCTATTGCATTAAATAAATTAAAGATTAAGTATGTGGTAGTTTTAGATGGATTTGTATATTACACATTTTCTTGTACTTCTTTATGCGCGCTAGCAGCCCACGCAATTGTAGAGTAACTGAAATGAAATATAAATTATTAAAAATTTGAAGTTAGTATTTTCCAATCCTCCTTTAACTACGAATCGTGAGACTGGAAATCAAACCGCAGAGAAAAATCTTACCCCCTTGCGAGCTGAAGGACGTGGAGCCAATTCCTTCTTGGTGACGATGTGACCCTTGTTCAATCCAACGAAAAGACCTGTACTGGGTTGTTTTGGAGCCATCTCTCCTGTACCAGATTTAAAAAAAACGAAATTGAGACTTGTTGAATGGTGTTAATACGTAATAAGATTTATGAGAAATGATGAAGACGAGACATAAGATTGAGATCAAGAAAGATGTAGAATAAGATCTGGTGGAGGACGGATATGACCGTCAAAAATGGACGAACGGCGGCAGAATGAGGTGACGACGGAATGACCGGAGGAAAAACGACGGACGGAGGCTGTCGGACGGAGGCGCGGACGGAATGCGTCGACGGTGACTGTTCTAATTCTAAATAGGGCAACGTTCGCGAGTGGAAATAAGAAAGAAGAAGACTGTTCTGATTCTGCGAAAATATTGGGATTTTTTAAATTTATGCTACTTAAACCTATAGCAGCGCTTTTTTTGGCATTTAGCATCGCTTTTAAAAGCGTTGCTATAGGTCTGCCTTAGAACCCCCTTTAGCAACGCTTTTTTTGGCATTTAGCAGCGCTTTTATAAGCGCTACTATAGGTCTGCCTTAGGACCCCCTTTAGCAGCGCTTTTTTTGGCATTTAGCAGCGCTTTTAAAAGCGCTGCTATAGGTCTGCCTTAGGACCCCCTTTAGCAGCGCTTTTTTGGCATTTAGCAGCGCTTTTAAAAGCGCTGCTATAGGTCTGCCTTAGGACCCCCTTTAGCAGCGCTTTTTTAAAAGCGCTTTCGTAGACCCCCCTTTAGCAGCGCTTTTTTAAAGCGCTTTCTTTGACCCCTCCTTTAGCAACGCTTTTTTAACAAGCGTTGTCTTAGGTATGCTATTTTTTTTGTTTTTTTTTCATGACCCTTTAGCAGCGCTTTTTTAGAAAGCGCTGTCTTTTGTTGCGCTGCTAAAAGTCATTTCTGGCGTAGTAGCTCTTTCAACTATTTTTTATTCATGATATGCCTACTACCGCATGGTAAAACTTTAGAGATAATGACCTCAAGATCTTTGCAACAGTTGATCTTGATGTCAACACTTTTCTATATACCTTGATTTAATTCACCAATTTTGTAACCCTAGTGAAAAAATATGTTATACTTTTATTGTCTTCTATATGAAGCAACTCATATGTTCTCTTGTGAGTTTGTAACATCACCTCTTTCACTTTTTCTATACCTCCAAATGATTTCTCTAGAACTTCCAATGCTTCTTTTGATGATTCTACATCATTGACCTTTTCGAAATTATCTGAATTAAAATATTGATGAATTATAAAGAGAGCTTTATAATCTTTCTTCTTTAATTGTTTGTGTGCATCCTTTTTCTTCATCTGTCGCGTTTTTTGGAAGCGGCGTCACTCCCTCCTTTACAAGATCCTAAAGATCTTGACAACAAAAAACAACATTCATATGTTTACACCAATTCTCATAATTCTGACCCTTCATAATTGGGAGACTCGTTGGAAAAGATGATTCATCGCCATTTTCGTCGTGTTTTGATTCCCACAAATTGCTCATTCAATGCTCTAAATACCATATGTTAGAAATACGCTTGATTCCAGCTCAAAATTCCACCAAAACTCGATGAATTCCGAACCAAATCTTGATTGATTCTCCCTCTTGTTCTTCACTCTTCACTCGAGTGAATCAACCAACGTTGGTTGCAAAATTATATCACTGCACAATTTATAAATGAAGGAAGAAAAGAAAATTGAATTGGGAAGAAAATGAATTAGGGTTTCAACGTGAAAGGGAAGAAGAAAAGTTGTGAATTCTGCAGAGTTTCTCTTTACTCTAAAAACTTTGCAAACTGTAATTGTTCACTTTCAAGTTACAATCATAATAAGATTATTCCTTATTTATAGGTTGAGTTTGCTTGCACGCCAAGCAAACTCTAACTAACCTAACTAACTCATCTAAATAAAACAAATAAAGTTATGTCAATAATTTTGTCGACACATACTTCAACATTTCGACAAACATCATTTTAACGACAACAGACTCTATCGAAAATAATGATTTAACACAAAAAATTACAATTTCAACATGATCAATGAATATCTTTGGATTGTTGTTGCCTTAGCTTACTTGTATAGGGAACCAAATGATTGCGACAAAGTTGCTAGTAGAATATACGAAGATGACATAATCCTTTATTATATTAATAGTTGTTAAAAATAGTTTATTCAATTTCATTTAATGATTAGTACATCTTGATGCAAGCACAACTCTATCAATATTTTATAGTATTGGCAAGGGAGATTATGAGTGGAAATGCGCAAAGACGAAACCTTGTGCTAACGTATATATTTTGACTAACAAAAATATAATTAAAAGTCGTATCGATAGTGTATGGATTGGATATTACCACAAGATGTGTTCTTTGACTCCTACACCCACTCATTCTGCTACGTAACAACTTGATGACATTAACTTTTATTCTGTTTGAATCAGATGCATACTGCACATGGTCTCATACTTGCCATAGCGAGTCTTGCGCTACTTGAGGTATATGCAGACTGATTTAAGACATCTTTTCGTCTTTGATGTACCTATGATCACTTGAGAGTATGTTGATAAGAGATATGTTAAGTATTAGGATCATATGTTGCCTGCAGATGGCCTAAGAGATTGTATCCTGAGTAGTTTGGGAATTGCGATAGAATACATTAAATGTTATATTAAGATATCATATATCTACCTGATTCTCACGTCCTAGAGACAACCATCGGTACCAATTGAGGAGGAAACACTAACAAATGAGGCATAAGAAGAGGAAGACGGTAGTGTGGTCCTTGTTTGTGCATGAATCTGAGACGTAAATCTGAGTTACTATCTTATGGTGCTATAGAGCAGAATCTTGAAGTTCGTTGTGTATTCAAGAATATTTTAATGGAGGCTATGAATGTCTTATGACATAAGAGGTTTAGGAGAAAGGGGAGTAGTTCTCGTGCTACACAGTATGAGGTATTTTGCTTAGGATCTTTTTGTATTATGTATTTGTACATAACATTATCTATTATGTATTCATGTTATAATTTTTTATCTGTATTACTTTTTAATGTCATGTTATGATATGTTTGTGTAATTTGGAGGATCTAATCTCAACCAAAATTGCATTTTATTATAAAGCACATGTTCAGATTCTAAAATTAAAACTCATGCTGAAAAGTGTTTTTCATGTTTTATATTTTTTATTATTTGAATCCATGTTGAGGGAGTGTTTTACATAGTTCAAGTTCTATAATCTGATGTGTTAATTCGGTAATTTTAATTGTGTGGTTTAGATTGCAATGACACTTTCTGTGAACTATAATGTCCAAGAAAGAACTTGTAAAAATTGATGTATTTGATTCATTTTCAATTCACATCAAAAAAGTAATGAATTTTTCTTACCCATACCTAATTGAATGAACTTTAACCTAGTTGTGGTTTACTAACAAAATGGAACTTTTCTCGTTTATTTAGAACCAACGATAACGTTAAACTATCATATCTGAAGAACCATTTAAGATTAAATGAATCACTGTCTCAACCACTACAATGCAAGAAGAGTGGTAGTGTTTGTAAGAACAAGATTTATTCTGCATCTGACCTTAAGTTTTGATGATAACTGCACATGTTATCTTCGACAACAATTCGATACTCTATGGTTTCTGTCTAGTGTGTAGCTTTTGCTAAATAAGATCTGACTTTGATAGAAAGGTGTGTGACATCATCCGACTCAATTCTAAACACTCTGAAAGAAAACATATGTTGTGTACAAGATAAAGTCAAAGTTCAGAAATATTTTTCAATACAACAGTTCTGAAGAACGTTTTTACTAGAGGTTATGATCATGACTTTGTGTGTAAAGCCTTGAAGGCTTTCTAAGAGATGTGATTTTATCACTCAAAAGTTCTGAAGTTTTTGAAGACAAATTTCTGTTGAACGAAGTTTTGAAGAAAAGTATGTGTTTAACAAGTTTTGAAGTTTCTGAAGACAAGTTTTTGTTGAACGAGTTCTGAAGTTTCTGAATACATCATTTCAATTGTAACAAAGTTCTGAAGATTCTGAAGACAAGGTTCTGTTGATCGAAGTTTTGAAGACTCTGAATACAAGTGTGTGCTGAACAATTTCTGAAGACGAGGTTTTGTTAAATGAGTTATGAAGACTCTGAATACAAGTGTGTGCTGAACAATTTCTGAAGACGAGGTTTTGTTAAATGAGTTCTGAAGTTTCTGAAGACATCACTTCTAAAGACCAAGTGTTAAAGACTCTTAAGGCAAGGTTCTGCTGAACGAAGATCTCAGACTTTAAAGACTTAGGTTCTGAAGTTACAAGTATTGATCTCTCTACAACATGCTCCATCAAATATACATCTGAAGCCTCTGAAGAATTAGAAGACAGAAGATCAAGAATGGTTAGATAATATGCTGAATATAAAAGTACAATGTAGTATATGACCTCTACCTAGATAAGGTGACGCAAGGACAACTTTTTGTATTATGATGTGACCATTCCTTCAAGTGAACTTGTAAAATTACAGTTGGAATTTGTTTCCTATTATAACCTCCAACGGATCTATTCTCAAGCTCTCTATATATTGAAGATCTGAATGCTTAGAAAAAGCAAGGTCAAGCAATGAGTAGAGACGAGAAGAGAAAAAGAGAGAGAGATGATGTGCTGAGAGCTAGAAAAGCCAAAGAGAAGAAATGTGAGCTCATATAAAAGAAGAAAAGAGAGAGCTGAAGAAAACACAAGAGTATGTGTGCAAAGTGAAAGCAAAGCACCAAGATGTAAGCTCAAAAAGAAAATGCTTGTAGCTCAAAAAAAGATAGAGCGCTGCTCTACATGAAAAAGATAGAAACACTTAAAGAAGCTTTTAAGCAACAAAACTCATGTTGATATGATGCAAATCTCTTGGAGATTATTCTTAAGATAGTTTTGTATAGTAGCAAGGAACTGTTGTTCATATCTTGCTAGAAAACAATTTTGCATTTTTTGTAATTAAACTTGTGTAATCTGCTTGTTTAGAAGCATCTCTTATACACACATTTGTAACACTTTTCAAAGTGGTTGTTCCTTAATTGACTAAGTCGTGAGTCTGTATACTTGAGAGGACTAAGTTATTTTCTAACACTTAGAGATTATAATCTTTCTAGATTGTTGGATTAAGTTCTTGTCTAAGGCGAAATCACCTTGGTGGGTGGACTGGAGTAACTTTGTTAACAGTGAACTAGGATAAAAATAATTGTGTTCATTTATTTTTATTCTCTTGAATTAGCATTGAAGTTTGAATTTGGAGAAAAGATCAAATTTGGTGAAACCCAATTCAAACCCCCTTTCTTGTGTTTGTCGCCCCTTCAGTGTTAAGTATAATCATCCTTCAATCAACAATGCAAGCGTGTTAAGTTCATCAACATGTGCTAAGTTTATTAGCATCAACATGTAACTTCAACACCCAGATGTCAGGCATGTTCGGTCAATCCAATTAGCCATCATAAAAAAATAGGGATGCTCTTTCCACCTTTAAGTTTTCACCCCACACCCTCGAAATTTAAAAATGAAATTCAAGTGTCAGAAGATACATCTCCGGCGCACCCAAATCACACCAAAATGCGTTATTATAAAATCCACCCTAAATTGATGAAAATATGGCCTGAAGATACATCTTCGTATTATATTTTAGGGTTTTTAGAGATTCATATCCAAAAAGTCCCCTGAATGTTATTGGCAGCGTGTTAATTGCAAAGGAGAATTATTTCGGAGATGCATCTCTAGAATCCCTTATGAATCATATATGAGCAGCACCATTTTCCAAACATTGCAATACTTTGGTGTCGTGGTTTGTCGATTTCAAACATATACGCTCCTGTCAAAAGAAAATATCATCAACTGTGTCCAAAAAAAATATCGCCATCTACATCAATTTAATTAGTTGAAAACATATGAATTTCAAAAGAAAATAAATATGTCTCACCTTTCCATACATGTCTAGCAGCATGGCTGGCGTATAAATGAAGTAAGCAGTAATGGTGGCAAAACAGATCCCCCCTCGTCCCGACTTCAGCCTACCAAAAAAGGGGGTGGGGGGACAAGCCCACCAAGTAGAAATGAGCTTAAAAACCTAGCTCCCTCTGCCAAGGTGGCGGGAACCCGCCTATTTTTTAATATATTTATTTTTCATGTTTTTAATATATTAGTATGATTATTTTTACATTTCAATTAGATTTTTCACTTATTTTTTAGAATAATTTTTTATAAAGCATCTTTCTAACAAATTTTATTTAATTTTTTTTTGCATATATTCACAAATAAATGTATAAAATAGAATCATCAACAAGTATTCTAAAATATAGTTCAAGTATTAACCTTCAACTAACCAAAAAATGATTTGAATGTTAGATAACTACGTTGGCGGGGCAACCCGCCCCTTTTTTTAGCGGGCTTAAGGTGGGAGGGCTTAAAGCGGGGTGGGTTAGGCGGGTAGGCCCACACAAAATTCCAACCCAACCCTCCATTTTTCCACCCTTAGTAAGGAGATGTCAAATGGGCCTCTTGGGTAACTCTAATCAGGAGATGTATCTCAGAAAACAGTGCAAACCAAATCTAGAGATGCATCTCCGGACAAACCTGTGATTATCTCATCCATGTGTCGCACCTCGAAAAATATATTCAAACATACGACCCTCACGCTAAAGGCGCAGAAATGCAGTTTGATAGAGTAGCCACCGAACTTTATTTATCCCAAAAAGATGGAAAAGGAAAATATCAAAAAAAACCTTTTAAAAGACGGATAAGAACGATGGTCGTCGTAACCACGTTCCGGGTTCGGGAGTCGGTTACGCAAGGGGAAGGTATTAGCACCCCTCATGTTCGTTGTACTCAACGGGAACCTCTTAGTTCTATTTGTGATGGGCGTTATCTAAGCTTGCTTATTTTCTTCTCAATGATAAAAATAGAATGGTAAGATAAAAGGATGATGATGCTAGGGGAAAATGGGTGGTTATAGGATAGGGTGCTCGCCATGGATTGGGGTCCTTGTGCCTACGTATGTGTTGCACCCCAAATTTTGACCCCCTTAGATCCTCACCATCATTTTAGGATCATATTCATTTGATTATCTAACCTTAACCTATTTCAAGTTTGTCTTTGTTAAGTTGCAGATGGATTAGGGTTCCGTACAATCGAGAATCGAGGTTTCAATAGTTTAATCAGTCAATATATTGGATTGATTCTCCATGAAACAAGTATCCACATCATCAAAGATACTCCATTAGGTCAAGCAAGAATCCAATTTGAGGTTGTCCCCCAAAGATTAAAGACAGTGCAGTTCAGGATCCCCGATTAGGGTTTCTAATTAGGAAAAGTCAATTGTGGTTTGACTTTTGATTTAAAAGGTGTTACAATGATGGATTTATGGTCCATTAAGTTCATATGGCTTAGGGAGTCTCACTCAAGAAGTTTCAAGGCCTCAGAAGACCCAGAACATCAACAGGCGACTCGATAGTCATCGATCGATCGTTTCGTTGACCAAAAAGTCAACTCTTCAACCATAAGGAATTTGACCTTAAAGTGTGAAGAAAAAATATTCCTAACAACATATTACACTTATCCATGAAGTTTCATGACTATTGTATCAAGGATTGAGGAGTAATCGAAAAAGTCAGGAATTAGGGTTTTGAAAGGGGCAAGACCATAACTTCCTAACCACACATCCAAATGAGGTGGTTCAAAGCTTGTTGGAAAGGTCTTTGCAAGCCCTACAAAAGTGTAAAACTGACCCATGGGAAAAAATGCATAGATTTGGAGTTATAGCCAAAATCATCACAAGAGGGAAAAAACACTTAGAAAATTTCTAAGTTTTTGGCCTTTCAAATCATGTTTTCAGCCAACTTTGAGGAGTTTTTTGACCTAGTTCCACTTGGAATCTGAAGATCGTGAAAACATGAAAGTTATATAGCTCCATGAGGGTTTTCCAAAAATTACTAGAATTCCTCCATAGCCCTTGTGAGCTGAGAGTTCTGAATCCAGCAAGTTGGGGTCTCAACATTTGAATGCACCATTTCAACTTTTTCACAAATTCACTTTTCAGCCACTTGAATCATTCTCAACCATTTGATCAACATGTAATCTGATAATTAGAAGAAACCATGAGTAGAAATGCAAAAGAGGTGAAGGCTTGAAGGGCTTGACATGTTGGCCAAGCAAGTGGCATTATTTTATTCAAAACAAAGAGGAAAGAGAAACTTTTCATGAGAACTTGCAGTTGCAGCCTACCTACTCTCTAGCCTCACTTCAGTCATCTCCATGTCCTTCATATCACTTGATTTATGCATCACAATGAGCTAAGAACTTGAGTGTACAGCTGCCACAAATCTTGGACAGATTTTCTTCCAAAATCTCCCTCCAAAAGCCACAACTCAAAATCTGCCCCAACACCTCTCATGGCCTATAAATAAAGGCTTCATACCATTGTATACAACACACCAGAGCTATCCAAAACACCATAAATACATAGCTCTCCTTCTTTCCCTCTTTACTTGAAAGTGAAGAAACTTCACAAAATCACCAAAATCCACCACTTTGCATTTTTCACACCAGTCTTTGTTCCAAACACAAAACCACTTAAAAAACCATACACACAAACTTAAAATGACCATTTGAAGCTATTCTCACCATTAGTTTCATCAAAAGAGCCATGAATCAAAAAGTCAACCTCTCTCACACCATAGTTTGACTTTTGTGCTTGAAATGAGCCAAATCACTACACAAACCATTTTTCATCATTGTGACACTTTGAACACCTTCCCTTTATGATATTTTAACTGTCCAAAACCTCAAACCATGGCTGGAATTCCATTTGGTCCAACTGTCTACAGAGTTGCCTCTTTTTCTTCAAGAAGAAGTAACAATCTCAAAGCTTGCATATAAGGAAGGAATTCTTGATTTTTGCAGCTAGACTACAAGAGGTATGTAGTCCTAAACCTCCTCATTAGTATGCATTATGTTTATGTTTTTTGGTTGTTAAATGGTTTTCACATTGTTATGTTTAAATTGTGCTAAACTGTCAAGATTTAGGTTTAGTTGGTTCAAGCCATCATGGTCATGTTTGTTATTTGTGAACTTTCATTTAGTGTATACTTCGATCTATCTAGCATAGTCAAAGCTTTCATTATGAACTATCATTAGAGTAGGGTTGTTTTCAGAGTGTGTTAGATTTGGATCTGTTGAAAACTTAGAGTTGGTAACTCTCTGTGTTGGTTTCACTTAGGCTTGGCATTGTAATACCAAGTTTGTGTTATTTGCTTTAGGATGGACTTTGACCTGTTTAGTTTAGAGTCATTTTTTGTTGTTCTTCATGGTATGGTTAAGTAACTGTCATTTAGAGTATTGCAATGGGGGAGGGGCTATGTTGAGGTTTTAAGCTTGTTGTGTGCCTCAGTTCTGTTTAGGACCATGAGGGCAGTGTGTTGTTGAATTCCTTGTTTCATTATGGACTGTTCTGAATATGGTTAGGGACAGACCATGTCTTTTATTGTTAACTAGTATGTGTTGTTTAGTATGGAGACTGTGACTGTCAATGAAACTTCAGCTTGAATGAAGATCTGTTGTACTACATTGTTCTAGTTAGAATGTGCAGGTACAGTTAGGGTTTATAGTGTATTGTTGGGTTTACTTATTTTGGGGGATGCTTTTGGTTCTGTCAGGCCATGTCCAGGTTTTAATTTGCTAGCTCCTAAGAAAGCATTGCTTTGTCTTTGAGCCATTTGTTTTAACATTGTACATATGCCAAGACTATTTTAAACCATTTCACCAACTTGTAATTTGACAACCACCTTCTGATTCATGGCAAAAACTGAGATCCTTCTTTGAACATAACCCATGAGTAATACATTTCAAACATGAGCAGACTTTGTTTAATCTTGAACTCACTTATTTTAATCATCCAGTTTTGTTTAGACCCTTGAGAGATAGTTTGTTTGGGGTGCTGGTTGAAGGAGTTTAGTATGGTTTGTATGGAATTCTAGCTGCTTGTTAACCATTTAGTGGATAGGTTAGTTTTAACTTTGTTCATTTGGGATAAACCAGGTTTTCCTTGGTTGGTGGATTGTTAGCATGATTTATGTAGAGCTCTTGGTTTGCTGTTGGACATTAAGGGCTTGATTGGTGTTCTAGGTAGCAGGTTTGAGTTTGGATTAGAGGCTCAATGAGCTCTCCCTGCTGGTTTGCTTTTTGTTTAGAAGTTGTTACCATTTGGAGTTCATGACAGATTAGGAATTTCAGACCTTGTTGACTTAGTGTGTTTGTGACTTGGTTTTTTGTGTCTGTTGTCCATATTGTCATGAGAGTTGGGGTCACCATTTTAGAACTCATAGTTATGACTGTCATTAGGATAGCTTTAGCATGTGGTGCTATGTTTTGTAAAATTTGCTACTGTTGAGACATTGGTACATTGAGGGCTGCTTTACTATCCAAGTTTATTTGTTGTCAAAACTGGTTCTTCTTGGTTTGTGTAGTAACTGTCATAAGGAATTGATGGATATGTCCAACATTATGGTTTGCATTGGTGACTGTCTTTAGATTTAGGGCTATTACATGTTGAGTTGATTCATGATCAACATAATTTATGTTTGTCTCAAACTGTCTTAAGTTGGAATCTGTCAACTCTTACTTCATTGTTGCAAATTTATCTATCATAGTTAAAACTTGCATGTGAAGCAATAACTAGCATGAATGTATGTTTGCATTGCTTTGTGGCTGCATTTATAGGAATTTAGGTTCATATCTATGTTTGACTAAGAAAGTTGAGGTTTCATAGCAGTTCATGGAATGAACTGAACCTTGACAGCTTTGGTTGTTAGGATTTGGATCCAGATGCGTGTGTGAAACTTTTGACATGTTTAATTTGGCCTAGGCTTGATGTCTTGATCATCATGTTTGAACACTTTGGTTAGGATTAGGTTGTTCACTCAAACACCAACTTTACCAACTTGGCAACTTACATGCTAATTTCTTATTTTGGGATCTTTTGACAAATTTCCTTGTTAGAATTCCTTCCGTAGCACATTTAGAGTTTGTTCAAACCATTACATGATTTTAAAAGTACCTGCTCTGATCTTTGAATATCAAAATGCATCTCAAATGTCCTTCATTGCATGACCAATCGTGTTTTCAGCTGGGAGCATCTTTTTGAAATTTGGTTTGAACCATTGTAATCCTCATGAAAAATCAAGCAGGTTTGACTTAAATTTCACTGAATTTGGTTGAGATTTGAAAGAGTTTGAATTAAACTGTTTTTGAAGTTGTCACTTGGTTTTGCTTTGAAAATTGTCCAGAAATACACGCCCATTTGGTATATATTCAAATGGGGTGGCTTGATACAAGGGATGTATCGCCACCCCAATGGTTATTGCCTTGCCTTGAAGAACTTGCCATGCTATTGAACCCGTGTTCGACCCTCAGCGAGGGTAATATTTGCTCATTTTCTAATTTTTCATGATTTTTAATATTTCTTCTCCTTTTTCCATATTCTCTCATTCGCTTCAAGTGGTTGAGTTGGTCTAGTTTTAAGCCTATGACCCCAAGGTCTTGGGTTCAAGCCTTGGGTGAGGCACTTCTTATTTTTTAGCATTTGATTTTATTTAATTTTATTTAATTTCATTTAATTTTCAATTTACCATAACTCCTTCATTTTTAAGTGATTCTTTTTTCCAAATTCTTGTATTAATGTATATTTTCACATGATGATTAAAGAATTCTAAAATTCTTATTTTAGAAATACTTTATATTATGAGAGAATTGTAAACCATTTTAGGGTTTTCACCCTTCTCTTATCTCTCACTTCTTCATTCCAAGACTGTGACCTTATTTCTCTTTGAGTTTCTAAATTGAGATTATGAACTTGGATGTTTGGCTTCCTTGTGCATTTAAAGTTTGAATTTCAACTTTGCTTGTACGCATTTAAGTGGTTCACCTTTAAAAAATTTTGATTATCCCCTTGAAGTTTTGAACCTTCTGTTTACATTGTTGTGACATGGTTGGTCACAGATGATATCCTTTACCTTTACCCTTTATCCTAAACTTAGGATTGGAGTCTCCGTACTCACATTTAGCGTTCCGCCGTGGACATCCTTTACCCTTTATCCTAACCTTAGGATTTGAGTCTCCATACTCACTTTTAGCATCCCGTCGTGGACATCCTTTACCCTTTATCCTAACCTTAGGGTTTGAGTCGCCGTACTCACATTTAGCGTCCCGTCGTGGACATCCTTTATCTGTTATCCTAACTTTAGGATTGGAGTCGTTGTACTCACTTTTAGCGTCCCGCCGTGGACATCCTTTACCCTTTTATCCTAGCCTTAGGATCTGAGTCGTCGTACTCATGTTTAACGTCCCGTCGTGGACATCCTTTACCCGTTATCCTAACCTTAGGATCTGAGTCACCGTACTCATGTTTAGCGTCCCGCCGTGGACATTCTCTACCATAATCATCTCAACATAGATTCAGGAGTCACCGCACTCCATGTAAGTACTTCTCTATGAATGCTTGCATCCCTTTGGAACCTTGACCACAGTCAAGAGTTCCTCACCCCTTCTCAGGGGAACTACGAACGCTCTGATTCCCGTTAGGATACGTAGGTACAAGATGCGACGTCTTGGCGAGCCAATTAACCCCATTAACTCACTAACAAATAACTTCCTGTTTACATTTGCAACTTAGGATTGGAGTCGTCGTGCTCTATTTATTCGTCCCGTCGTGGACATTTCCCATGTTTACCTTTGCCATAGGACTTGGAGTCGCCGTGCTCTATTTAGTCGTCCCGCCATGGACATTCCCTTCTTTGCTAACTTAACCTTAGTTTTGAGTCGCCGCACTCTATGTAGGGGTCTCACCGTAGACATTTACTTGCCCCTTGGAACCTTGACCACGGTCAAGAGTTCCTCACCCCTAGTTAGGGGAACTACGGTTGCTCTGATTCCATTCCCGTCAGGATACGTAGGCACAAGATGTGATGTCTTGGCGAGCATACTTTGTATATACTTTATATCTTTACCCTAGAACTTTCCCTTTAGCAAGCAAACTTTAGCAAAACACAAATACTAACAAGAGGTTCCTGTAGAGTATTACAGATGTTTAGGATGTGAAATACCTACCTTAGGCATAACCAACCCCCGAACCTTTAGATCTTTCAGCTTAGTTCTTGCGTAGCGCAAAAGGTTTTTCTTTCTTTAAACCTTTCCTTTGGATAAATTAAAGTCCAGTTGTGAATTCAAGAGTTAAGGTTCAAGTTAATCAATAGCTTGGACGAGAATGAGAAATCAGAGCTTCGTAGTTCGACTACGGGAAAGGATAGGGGAAAACGGAAGATGGAAGGAATTGTGCCCGCTAAGATCATTGCAATCTTGTGCCTACATATCTTACAATCAAAAATGAATGAATAATCAAAGTGTCTGTAGTTCGTGGAGACGACCACAGAAAAATGGGGATGAAGGGTTGAAGTTTGGATCGAATGACGATTACTCGAAGCTTAAGAAAGGCTCTTTGGGCCCAAGTAATCGGGAGAGTGAATCAAAGACTTTACTCTCTCTCTCTCTTTTACATCTTGAAACAAATTTGTGTTTGAAAGGTGTTTTGAATGATGAGTGGTTGGAAGAAAGGTGAACGTTGTCGAGTTGGAAAATGTTTTAGAGGCGTCAATTGCTCACACACTGTAAAATAACTCGCATCCAAACAAATGAAGAGAGATCACAGGCTCAATCCCCCTCTTTTTCACCTTGAAAAGGTGTCGATAGTTGTTAATTGTATTGATAGTTTGATTGAGAAAAGTCATCTGATGTTGGATCAAGGGTTTGATTATACTTGCGTTCAAAACCGTGGTGGAATGGAAGTTGGTTTGGGAATGGCTCGAAGATGAGTTGAGGGTTTGGTTGAAAATGGAACCGGCTCAACGACGAATTAAGGGTTAGATTGTGAGAAACGATAATAGTCCCTGAGGGTGCTCCTAATAACGAAACCACGATGAAATGTGAAAGTCTGTGTGATAGGTTGATGGCGAATGCATACGAGCAATCGACTTAAGAGGGGTGTTTGAAAATGGCTCGACAATGAATCGAGAATTAGTTTGAAAATAGTTTAGTCTACGCTAGTCCCTAAGGGTGCTTCTAGAAGATAAACCACAATCAAAACAAAATGCGAATGCGTACATCAGAATGGGAGAGGGGTACATGTAAGCTACACGGGATTGCACGAAATAAAATGGTTCATTGTCAGGTAGCCCAAGAGGAAGTCGTGTGTGTGCAAAGTGTCCTAAACTATGCCTTGAGCAAAAGTTGGAAAAAAGCTCCAAGTTGGGGTTTTTCATAAAGTCCAAGTTTCGTAGATCGGAAAAGTAACCAACAGTCCACTAATTTAGACTTTTATTTTTTCGATAATTGTTATGTATTTTTGAAAAGTGTATGAACAATATGAATAATATGGAAAGATAAATAACAATATAATCAAGATAATATTCACAATAGTATAATCAAGATAATATTAACAAGTATATGAACAAGATAATATAATCAAGATATAATGTGAAAATAAAACATGAGTATATTGACAGAAAGTAAAGTTAGTTGTTAGTCGATGTGAATTGAATCGGGACGAAATGTAGCGCTAAACTGTTGTAGCTCGATCTATGACGAAGATCAAACTATAAGAGGTCATGTAAGTTAATATCCGTGCTAAAAACACGATGGAAAAATGATATTGAGGATCATTTTCCAATGTAATCGTGTCACACGGACCGAAAAGACGGATGATCTCGTCTTAATCACAAACTCTTATTAATTAATTGAAGGTAACTTATCATGATCCCAAAGTATAGAAAATGATCTCATTGATCATTTACTATATATTTGAAATAATGAAGGTTAACAACTTCAATAAATTAACATTTATGAATAGAAAGACTTCATCGATCGAAAATGAAATAAAAGATGAGAATCAAAAGAAAATGAGAAACAAAACAAAATTGAGATGAACATTAAGATAAGGAGAATAAAATGTTAATCATAAAATAATTCCAAAAAAATCAATAAAAATATACAAAAGAAAAAGGAGGGGGGCTTCAGAATATGAAGGTTATGTGAATATAAATCCAAGAGGATCATATGGGCTTCATAAAGCCCATCACCTCTCACGGTTGAAATGCATAACACAAAAAGGGAAATTTTACCACATACCCCTACAATTATACTCATACCCCTACACTAAAATTTTTTGGACCAAAATATCCTCGTATAAAAATTTATAATTTTTTTCATTTGTTCACCGGAAGACTTTTTGCAAGTCTTCCGGTTCTTTTTTTTTTATTTGTTCACCGGAAGCACCGGAAGACTTTTTGGAAGTCTTCCAGTTCACTTTTTTTTCATTTGTTTACCGAAAGACTTTTTGCAAGTCTTCCTGTTCATATTTTTTTCGTTTGTTCACCGGAAGACTTTTTGGAAGTCTTCCGGTTCATGTTTAAGATTTATTAATTTCATATAAACACCATTTTAGTAAACTTTTATCTATTATGCTTAATATATAAAAATTCTATAAATAGAAATTTATTTTTAGAAATATTTTCTATTTGCTATAATTATCATAATATTATCACATTAGTATTATATATTTAGAATTTGCAAACAAATCTTACTAAACTTGCAAATTTACCGTATTCAATATATTTAATCAAATGAAAACATATGTGATAAATCAATATATTTTAATTTAAAATGATCACAATAATATAACTTGTAAAAAACAAAAACTAAATCGAACTTTCAATTAAATAAATCAACCAAATTAAAATATAAGTAATAATTTCACTTTGTTTAATATTTTTAATAAAATAAAAATATAAGATATAAATAAATAATATATTTTATTTAAAGCAAGCACAGTATAGAACATACAAAAAATTATGAATAAAAAAAGATCAAACAAAAATGAAAAACAAATAATAAATTTATATTCTTAATTTTTTTTAATTAAATAAAAATATGGGTAATAAAACAATATTGTTTTATATTTATAAGTATGTGAGTTCTAAAGTATAGATTAAATATTATATTCATAGTAGTATTCAAAATTAAATAATCAATAAAACTATATCAGCCCTATAAATAAAACACATTATTTGTGTGTTCTATTATTGTGATTATTTTAAATAAAATACATTATTAATTTATTACTTATATTATTTTGCAAGTTAACTTATTGTGATCATTTTAAGTTAAAATACATTATCGATTTATCACATATGTTTTCATTTGATTAAATATATTGAATAATGTAAACTTATATCCTATATTTAAATTTATTTTATTTATTAATTTTCAAGATTAATAAGATATTTGAGAAAATTCTACGATTATGATCATTTAAAATAAATGATTTTAATCTCATAGTATTCTAATAATTATAGCAAATAAAAAATATTATGAAAATGATTCTCTATTTATAGAATTTTTATATATTAAGTATAATAGACAAAAATTCACTAAATTGGTCTTTATACAAAATTAATAAATTTTAAATATTAATTAAAAATTAAAAAAAAAAACATGAACCGGAAGACTTCCAAAAAGTCTTCCGGTGAACAAACAAAAAAAAAATAAACCGGAAGACTTGCAAAAAGTCTTCCGGTGAACAAACGGAAAAAAAATGTGAACAGGAAGACTTCCAAAAAGTCTTCCGGTGAACAAACGAAAAAAATATGAACCGGAAGACTTGCAAAAAGTCTTTCGGTAAACAAATGAAAAAAAAATGTGAACAGGAAGACTTCCAAAAAGTCTTTCGGTGAACAAATGAAAAAAATATGAACCGGAAGACTTGCAAAAAGTCTTCCGGTGAACAAATGAAAAAAAAAATTATAAATTTTTATACGAGGATATTTTGGTCCAAAAAATTTTAATGTAGGGGTATGAGTATAATTGTAAGGGTATGGGGTAAAATTTCCCACAAAAAGATAGGAAAAAAACTTAAGGTGGGCTTAATAAACCCACTCGATCTGATCCATAAAGGACCCTAGTAGACCTATCTACATCAGCAACCAAATAACTAAAAACGTAAAAACAAAGGATCATACGCTGAAGGAAAATCAATGATTCTCTTCATCAACCATTAACGCCAGGTCAACCTCATCGCAATCCTTGTAAAGCAAAAACAAAACAAGCTACATTCTTCACCATTTCAAAAAGTGGAATAATATATAAAAAAAACGAGACGAGACATGATTTTGAACGCAAGAGTGGCAATATCGACCTTCTCCTCCGCAAATCAAGTTTGTGTTTCAAGTCCTCTAAGGGCTCACTTTGGTTTCTCGATTCATCTCTTCATCTCATGATTTTCTCTTTGATTCTGTTGGGTTTTGGGGTTGAACATTTTCAATTCATCTCCTTCTATTGTTCTTGTTTCGGTTTCTCTCTTCTGCTATTTCGATATGTTTATGGGCTTGATTCGTGGGTAGGGGTGTTAAAGGTTATGTTAAAGGATTAAAGGATGGTAGAAGAGGTGGAGAGAATTTGACAAAATTTAGTTTGGTTCCTAGAACTCCCAAAAGAGTGAAGAAGGAGGTTGGATTTATAGGAGAGGTTTGGGGAGAAGATTGGAATTTGTCCTTTTGGTGATTTTCGCGTTGGAAATTTGTTCACAGGACTTGCGTTTTGGTGCATAAAAGGTCTGCGTTAAGGCATGACGAAGGTAATGAATTTTCGTAGTAGTGTACGGTGTTCTTGTAACGGTTTTTGCAAATGATTTTTTTGTCGTATGTGTTTCGTGTTTGTGGTGTACGGTTTGCTGTAAGTTGTGTAAATCATGGCCTGTGACCTTGTATTGTTGTTTTTTGTGTGTGCAGAGTTTATGGTTTAGACCAGGTCATTGTAGTTGCATATGTGAATCATGGCTTTATTGTGAGGTAATGGCTGAGTGAATTTGGATTGTCATTTTCTTTTGTTGCGGTGCGTGAGAACTATATCTTCATGGTAGCATGACTTGGAATAGTTTGGTGTAAGATGTGGCTGCAAGATTTGGTGTGACGACTTGATTTTTTGTGTTGCTGCAGAGGATCGTGTAAGTGGTATTTTGAAAAGGCATGAAGTTTAATGTAAGGGATTTGTAGGGTCAAGCAGCAGTTGTTTGGTGTAGGCCATGAGCACATGACTTTCAAAAAATGGCTTGTTTTATGATGGTCTTATTTCTTGTGTAAAATCTTGTAAAATGGACTTGGATTTTGATATGTATGGACTCTTTGACTTTTGGAATACAATGATATGGATGGGATCCTTATTTTTGTAGTACCTATTTTGAAATTAAACTTGTAACATAAAAACAATGGCTCTACAAAAACTTGAATCATGGGCCTTTCATTTTTTTTTGTGAATTTTCTTGTAGTGTTTTTGTAGTAATGTGGGCCTTGTAAAACAATGAATTTTCTCTTGTAGAATTTTTCTTTGCATTTTTCCTTTGCAACTATAATTAGACTATGAAACTTGAATCAACCAATTTCGAATGCCTTGGATTTTCAAAGAACTTTCAAATGAGACCAAATATGAGCATAAGTCGTGACTCAGACGCACCCAATTAGATCAAACTCCCACTTAAACCACAAATGGGCTTAATAAAAAAAGCATGGGCTTTCCTGTAACTTGAATTTGCCTTGAGAAGTAAAATTGTCCGTGAAACAATCTTGAAGAACCCAATCTTCATTGTGAACTAAATGAACAGGAGCATGCCTTGAAATCAGTCCTTGGGAAATAAAAGCTATTTTGTATCAATCTTGTATTTCTGAATTTAAAACCATGAACCTATTCAAGTCAAACCTGAATTAATCCTGAAACCAATTTTAAACCTTTCCAGTTCTGTATTGAGGAACCAATCTCTTACTATGAATCCGACAAGAAACAAATGACTAGACAAAAACCCTAATTTGAAAAGCATAGGTTCCACTTGATTATCCCTTATTGAATATCTGATCTTAGCACAACCTGACGTTTTAATCCATACAGATAACTTGACCAAATTCTTGCCTGACTAAGATTAGGTCAAACTAGACGGTCGTCAATCCATACTCCACACACTCCTGTCTGAATACCCTCAAATGAAGCACAAATTTAGGCAACAGGAAAACAACATATTTTTTGGATTTTTTTGGATAATGGTTAGTGGGTGGATGTATAAATGAAGGTTATATATACCGGTAGGACAAATTTGGGATATTACAAATGCCCCTATCTAATTGGCGTAAACCTAGTAAGAGGAACTGCAATGACGTTCTTTCTTACAAGGTAGAAGTCAATTAGATATGAAGAAACCCTAAATTTATCCGCAGAGAAAGAAAATGCTTGGGAAGTGAAATAACGAATCAATGTCAACTCTCGAGTAGACACTGAGTAATTTGAAAAGGTCGTTATCACCAAAAGGATGATAACATAAGCAATCTGATATCAAAAGAATGACATATCTATCACCAAAAGGGTTATAGTGGACTCACGCACACAATCTCGATACCAAAAGGATGACAGGTCTATCACCAAAAGGATGATAGTGAACTCACACACACAATCCCAACACCAAAAGGATGCAGGGTCTATCACCAAAAGGATGATAGTAAACTCACACACACAATCCCAACACCAAAAAGGATGCAGGGTCTATCACCAAAAGCATGATAGTGAACTCACACACACAATCCCAACGCCAAAAGGATGCAAGGTATATCACCAAAAGGATGATAGTGAACTCTCACACACAATCCCAACACCAAAAGGATGCAGGGACTATCACCAAAAGGATGATAGTGAACTCACACACACAATCCCAACACCAAAAGGATGCAGGGTCTATCACCAAATGGATTATAGAGAACACACACATGCCTATCTGGCACCAAAAAGATGACAGACATATCACCAAAAGGATGATAGTTAACACTCGCACAATCTGGCACCAAAAGGATGACAGAAATATCACCAAAAGAATGATAGAACGACACACACATATCTGACACCAAAAGGATGACAGACCTATCACCAAAAGAATGATAGTTAACACTCGCACAATCTGGCACTAAAAAGATGATAGTTACTCACACATATCTGACACCAAAAGGATTATAGTCATATCACCAAAAGAATGATAGTTAACACACACCTTCGACACCGAAAGGATGACGGATCTATCACCAAAAGAATGATAGAACGTCACACACACACAATCTCGACACCAAAAGGATGGCAGGTCTATCACCAAAAGGATGATAGAGAACACACGCTATCTGGTACCAAAAGGATGACAGACCTATCACCAAAAGGATGATAGTACGACACACACACACACAATCCCGACACCAAAAGGATGTAGAGGTCTATCACCAAAAGGATGATAGAGAACACTCGTACAATCTGGCACCAAAAGGATGACAGACCTATCACCAAAAGGATGATAGAAAACACAAACAACATAAGTTGCTACCACTAAAAGGATGATAGGAACTTCCAAAATTTGAAGGCCACCAACACCAAAAGGATGCAGGCTAGGTGGTATTGACAAGGTTTGGCTATCACCAAAAGGATGATAGTAAGGTAGTTGACAAAAGGTCAAGTTTGGTGGAGATATGATGAGTGAGGCTTATTTGAGATACCAACAAAAGGTTGAAGTAAAGAAGTCACTAAGGAATACCACCCTTGTCAATAAAAGGTTGAAAGGAGACAACTTACTAGGGAACGTCCAAGAGAAAGGTTGAATTGAAACAAAATCAACAGGGAACGCCCACTGACTCGGAGAAATTCCACTGGTTGAGCTGGGGATGCCAACTTCAACAATAAAATGTTGAGAACAAAATTCAATGAGGAACGCCCACTGACTTGCTTGGAGATTACAACCTTAACAAAGAAAGGTTGAATTAACTTCATGAGGAACGCTCATGAGCTCGAAGGATATGCCCTTGATTTGGCTGAGGTTTGATTTATAACTTGTCTTGATCATCAAAAGGTTGAACAACTTCATGAGGAACACCCACAGATTTGAAGGAGATGCCCCTGGCTGGGCTGAATGTTGCTTTGAGCTCTTGATCAACAAAAGGTTGATACAACTTTGTGGGGAACGCCCACGTATTTGCAGAAGATGCCCCTGGCTGGGCTGAAGATCATCTTGGAAATAAAAATGATCAACCACAGGTTGAAACAACTTCGTTGGGAACACCTACGGTCTTGAAGAAGATGCCCCTGACTGGGCTAAAGATTGTCTTGGAAAACTCGAGATTGATCTTGACCTATGCATATATGAATGCTTGATGCTGGTAATGATGTTCCATATCAAATGGAAATGCAAATGCAAATGCTAACGCGTGGAGATGCAAGTGTTAGGGAAGTATGATTGGTTTTGTATGCATATGACGCAAGATGCTCATGATATCGAATGCGATGCGCATGATGCGTATAGTTGCAGACGGGTGATTGGATATGTTTCAAGGTGCCAGCATAATGGACTTTTGGTAGTTGCCAATGCGAATTGGACTTTGGGTGGTGGGAGGGATTGATTTCCTCGACACGTAGTTTATTGAAGACACCATGATTGAAGCAGACGAAGATGCTCTTGATGCCCCAAGTTTGATCACTTGGTGATTTATTGTGAACTTGCTTTAGAGAGGATCACAATTCTGCTTGGTGGTCAAGATGACCAGGTCTTGCCCCACTCTGAACATGGTAATGGTATGCCCCTGATTAAGCTATTGAAGGATTTGCCTCAGCCTGTGGATTTTGAGGTAGCCTTGCTTCATGTCAACCACTAAAAGTTCAAGTTCATCCTTGATTGCCCCTTGTTCGACTTTCTTTAACGTCAAGCACTGATTTGCAGTTAAAGTTGCACATTCACAAATGGTAATCTTAATGCTAAGTTTATGAAAGTTTTAAAAAAGAGTCATTTATTAAAGTGTCGTAATAGTGTGAGACGAATGGATCGTTAGTCCAGACGTTGTGCTAATTTGATTAGTGTGTGAAAGATATAGCAAGGATAATGACACCAATGCTTATGATTAGCAAATATGCAAGGAGTCAATTTACGCAACCTTGCAATAGTATGCTTTAAGAACAAATCTCGCCTCAATTAGATCTTTCGAGGGTTATAACATTGTCTGGTTCACGGTTTAGGATACAAAGGACATTAGGCTCAAAGTATGATTTGTACCCACCCTTTCTTAGCGATGATCTCCAGTCCTACGCTCAGTTAATTATGCACGTGTTTGTCTTCTAAAAGGGTTGACGGTGTAAGCTCGACGATTCAAGGTATGCTCAACATGGCAGTCACCCTATTCTGATTTTGATCGATGTCTGTGACCCTTTGATTTAATTTGGAGGCCGCTGAATCTTATTTTGTTTTTTGTTGAGGGTTTTGGGGACCTCTTTTGATTTTGTTTTTTATCCCTATCTTTTGCATGGACTGATTTTGCTTGTCAGATCCATCGGGATCACCTTGCTTTTTGCCTAAGTCCCCTTTGAGGCGCTTGACTTAGCAGGCTTTTGATTTTTTTTTGTTGGAGGATTGTGATTGCCAGGTCATGGGTCATTGAAGAAAAATCGCCGTCTCCTTTGGATTTTACTTTGTGATTCGAGTGCATAATTAGACTAACTGAACACTACCCTACCCCAGGTTGAGTGTAAGGGTTTGAATATCCGAAGAAAACCTCTACTTCTAGGCTCGAAGTGGTTAACTAGGGATTAACTCCTTGTCTCTCCAGTGTTTGGGGATTTGAAATAATGTATGTACATCATTGACGAGATTCGTCTGAAAGCATATAGTTTGCAATTGTGGGTATTTCATTGTCATCATCCTCCCTCCAATCATGCTAAATAACAGTTGATAAAGAGTGTGAAGTGGACAAATGTGTCTGTGATTCGTGGTAAGTGGAAGAAATGAGTGAATACGACATAACTAATTCAAAGCATGCATAATCAATACATTAATCAAACCAAATACGAATGGAAATTTTTAAACCATACAGTACTTAAACGAACAAAGACAAAATACAAAAATGCAAATAACAAAATGGCAACATGACTGCCTTCTTCAAGGAGATTAACTTGACTTGATCTGGTGTTGGATCTAGCTTCGTGGCGGCATTGGATTGTTGATGACATTTGGAGTCTTCCCATTGAAGTTGATAGCATTCCTATCAATCATGTCCTAAAATTTATGCTTGAAATCCCTGCAGTTCTCGATTATACGCCCTGGAGCGCCCTTATGAAACTCGCAATGAGCGTTTGCATCATAGTCGGCAGAAGTGACAGTTGAAGGAGCTAGATCTCTAACAGTGATGGCCTTTTTCTCCAACAATTGAGCAAAGATATTAGCATATGACATTGGCAGACGATCAAAGACTCTATCTGGCTTCCACATCCTTTATTGATTAAGTTGACACTGCTGTCGAGTAGCTTGTTGTTGTTGATGCTGAGGAAGATACTAATACCCCTGCTGATTGTATGATTGTTGCTGAGGAGACTGTTGCTGAGGCATTTCAGCTTGAACAGCTGGCTGATAAGGCATTGGAGCGTATTGTGCAGCAATAACATATGGATACTGGTAATAAGGGACTTGATAAGGCATAGGAGCAAGAGCTTGTTGAGGAGCTTGCCCTTTCTGTGCAGAGATGACATTTGTTTCGCCCTCCTTCTTCTTATATCCGTTGAAAGTATTTTTGGCACCAGCCTGACTGCTAGAACCTCTTTGAATCTTTCCACTTTTAAACCCTCTTCAATTCTTTCATCGACAATCACCAAGTCGGAGAATCCAGCAGAAACACTACAATTCAGCTTTTCATAGTATTGGCCTTGCAAGGTACCCATGAAGATGTCAATTAGTTCACGATCGACCAAAGGTGGATGCACCCTTGCAGCTAGCCCTCTCCATCATTGGGCGTACTCCTTAAAGGATTCGTTGTCCTTTTGAGTCGTACTCTGAAGTTGAGTACGGTTCAGAGCAAGGTTGGTCTTGTATTTGTACTGCGTGACAAATGCATCAGCTAACTTAGCCCAAGTGCACACACTGCTACGCTCTAGCTGCATATACCATTCAAGGGATGCTCCATACAAGCTTTCTTAGAAGCAATGAATCATCAGCTTTTCATCTCTAGCATACGCAGCCATCTTGCGACATTACATCTTCAGATGGATGTTAGGGCAGCTGAGTCCTTTGTACTTTGAGAATTCCGGCGCTTTAAACTTGGGAGGAATGACAACATCAGGCACCAAGAACAATTCAAGAGCATTGAGAGAATTTGAGTTGTGCCCCTCCATGACTCGGAGTTTCTCAGCTAAATCACGACACATCTTGATGGCTTATGAGTCCTGAGTAGCAACAGGACTGGAAATAAGGATAACAACATGATAATTTTACACGTCATCATACTGGTCCAACAGATTCTCTTTAGCATGAGGAACAGGGATTTGAATGACAACATGTTGGGCTTGTGGGATGGCCTCAACAGTAACTCCATGCACTGGGATTGGTTAAGAAGTGGCTCCTAAAGCTGTAGTAGCGAAGTTCATTGGCATCCCATAGTTGATGGGGTTAGGAACGGGAACTGAGAGCCTTGAGGTAGACCCTTGCACATAACCGTTGTTATTGACGGTAGCGGCTTCACATAGTTCTTCTTCCTTTCTGGCCGTAGTGATGGGTTCGAGAATCTGGTCAATCTTTCCTTTGAGGGAATCCAGATCTTCTCTAAAGGCAGCTTGCTCTTGTTTAATTTGTGTAGATGCTTTTGATTGGCTGCATTTTGTGGCAAAACATTGGAGTACGTGTGAAAGTCATAACTGATGTTATGACATACATGAAGGGTGTTATGCAGGGTAAGATGGGATAGCTAAGAGCAAGTTAAGTTAGATGCCATGCTGAGTGTTATGACATCAAGCGTATGACATCAGGGCGTACAGGTTTTAGTTTCTGGTATTAGCTCAAGCTATACTTCAGGAAACATTTTAGGAAGCCTAGTTACTCAGGCTACATATCAGGCATTGCTGAGGATAACATGGAATGCCCCTGACTTAATTGGACGTGTGTAGTTTCATGAAGAGAGGTTTATCTTGGGTAAACCTAACTTCTGCATGAAGGCCCAAGGACTGTATGTTGCATATATATACAGAAGTAGCAATCCTATTTGAGGATGGTTCTTGATAGGGTTTTAGAGAACGTGTATTTGTGAGTGAAGAATTTTGTTCTTCACGGGTTTTTGTGTGTCTTAGGAATACTTGTGAGCCAAGCAATTGTCTGTTGTATGATTGCATTGGTTTAGTATTGTTGAGCTGTGTGTCACTCTAAAGCTTTTAAGCAAGAGTGTTGTGTCACTTGATCAAAGTTGTGAAGCAAGATCAAGGTGTGTTTGAAGTGTGTCTTCAAGTTTATCTGTAACTTTGAATTGGTTGATATCACTGTGGTGATTGAGGGGGAGTGAGTTGGTAACTCTGGTCTAGTGTTAGGCTGAAGTGTCATTGGGTAGGTCTCAAGTGAAGAGTGCAAACTAGTTGTTTGACTCTAAATTAATTCTGCTAATAGTGAATTTCCTCCCTGGCTTGGTAGCCCCCAGATGTAGGTGTGCTTTCCACTGAACTGGGTAAAAAATTACTTGTGTTATTTACTGTTTTCATTTACAGTTTATCATTAAGTTTTGTAGTCTGTGTTATAGTGGATGTCATAACATCTATGATAACATCCACTGTTGGGTACCTAGAATTTCAATTGGCATCAGAGCAGGCACCCTGCCTGTTATTTTCTGGGTGAGATCTAGGGAAAAAAATTCGGGTACTATGGACAAGGATATATGATTCACAAATGACCACCAATTCTGGATGGCTCAAATTATGACTACTGGAAACCTAGGATGATAGCCTTCTTGAAGTCTTTAGACAGCAAGGCATGGAGAGCTGCCAACTCAGGATGGGAACATCCAGTGAAGACTAATAAAGATGGAGTATTTGTGTTAATACCTGAAGAGGAATGGAATAAAGAGCAAGAGGCCTTGGCTCTTGGGAATTCTAAGGCTTTGAATGCCTTATTTAATGGTATAGACAAGAACATTTTCAAACTAGTGCATCATTGTGAACTGGCCAAAGAGGTTTGGGGTACTCTCAAAACAACTCATGAGGAAACCTCTAAATTCAAGATGTCAAGATTACAAATGTTGACCACCAAGTTTGAAAATCTAAGAATGAAGGATGATGAGACTATTCATGAATTCTACATAAATATTCTTGAGATTGCCAATACCTCAGGAGCTTTAGGAGAAAAGATGTTTGAGGAAAAACTTATGAGGAAGATTCTAAGATCTTTGCCTAAGAGGTTTGCCATGAAAGTCACTGCTATTGAAGAAGCTCAGGATATAAGCAACATGAAAGTGGATGAACTCATTGGTTCTCTCCAAAATTTTGAGATGGGAATGTGTGATCAGGTTGAGAAGAATAACAAAAGCATAGCCCTTGTCTCAAATACTGCAGATGACTCTGAGGAAGACAATAGTGAAAGTGAGGAGAATCTGTCAGAAGCAATAGCCTTGCTTGGAAGACAATTTAACAAACTGATCAAAAGAATAGATCACAAGTCTAGGCCTAATGACAAGAACACTTCTTCTAACATCAGAAGAAGAGGAAAAAATGAAGAAAGGCCCAGCCAAGGTAAAGGAGTTCAGTGTCATGAATGTGAGGGATATGGACATATTAGAGCTGAATGTCCCACCTATCTTAAGAAGCAAAAGAAGGGCCTAGCAGTCACTTGGTCTGGTGGAGATTCTGAGAGTGGATCCGAAGAAGAATATGTCAAACATGTCACTGCTCTGAACAGTGTATGCATATCTGATGGTGACTCAAGTGAAGATGAGCTGACCTTTGATGAACTTGCAGCTTCATATAAGAAGTTACACATCAGAAGTGCAGAAATATATCAGCAAGGAGAGCAACAGAAGAAAAGCATAAGGGAATTAGAGGCTGAGAAAATGGAGCATCTGGAAACCATAGACTCCCTCAAAAGTGAGTCAGCTTGTTGGAATTTAAACTAGATCAGATGTCAAAATCCATAAGGATGCTAAACCCTGGGACTGACACTCTAGAAAAAAATTATACAAAGTGGTCAGAAAGCAAGAAACAAGTCTGGACTGGGATTTGTTGGTGAACAGAAACCCATCTTGGGGTCCAAGAAGACAAAGGTTGAGAATCAGATGTCAAACCGGATGTCACGACCAATGTCACAACATCAGGGAAACAAAAGCAGGAACCTGACCAAGAATAAATTCCAAGGGTATAGGTGTTACTACTGTGGAAGACTTGGACACATTAAACCCTTCTGCTTCAGGTTACATGGATTTCCTAGCCACAGGCATCAGGTCAAACCCAAATAGGTTTCTCCCATCAAGAAAAGACAATGGGTTGCTAAGAATGTGGCACTAGTAGCTCATACTTCCCTAAGGATGCCAACCAAAGAAGACTGGTATTTTGACAGTGGCTGTTTTAGACACATGACTGGAATGGAGAACCTTGTGGTGAACATCAAACCTCATTCCTTAAGTCATGTAACCTTTGGTGATGGAGCCAAAGGAGAAATCAAAGGTGCTGGAAAACTAGATTATCCTGGTGTTCCAGAACTGGATAATGTTATGTTGGTTAAAGGACTAACTGTAAATCTAATCAGTATCAGTCAACTTTGTGACCAAGGTCTCAATGTCAAATTTACTAAGGGTAAATATGTTGTCACCAATGAAGAAGGTGAGGAAGTCATGAGGGGATATAGAGCTAAGAATAAATGTTACTTATGGGAGCCTAAAAGTAACTTCAGTGCCTTGATCAAGGAAGAAAAGGAGGATCAACTATGGCTGGAGACAGGCAGACATCTTCAAAGGATAAAGAAGACCTTATCTAAGGAAGCAGTAAGAGGAACTTCAAAGCTAACACCAGATGATAGAACAAGTTGTGGAAAATGTCAGGCTGGTAGGCAAGCCTAGAAAGGACATCCAAAGAATGGACATCATAAAAGTCTAGATCTGTTATACTGGAACCTAATGGAGTCCATGAAAGGAGATCAGCATAAAAGAAGCAATGTCACTCAAGATGTCATGACATTATTCTGTGACACTCTTAGTGACTTCAATATGAACTCCATTCAGCTTAATAGAGCAATACATAGTAATAACAGACATCAATCTAGAGAAGATAGTGTGGAGCGTAAGGACTCTAACATACAAAGGGATAACATTTTCACAAGGGATCACAAAACTACTCTAAGTGAAAATGTAAGAAGCAAGTGGGGAAGGAGGTTGTTTGAGAAATTATAGCAATTAATGAAAATTGGGAACTGTATGTTGAAAATTAATCATCTATTGATTAGTCAAAATATTGAGTTCCCTTCTCTTTTGAAATCACACCCCTACACACTATCCAACTGCTTCAGGTTGTGCCCCTCCAAGTCTTCATCCTTCATACCTCTCTCTACAACCACAGAAAACCCTCATTCTCACGGCCAAAGTCCCCTACAATGTCTCAACAACAAAAGTCCATCCCTACCAGGCATGATACTGCTAAGTCTTACCATGTTCACCACATGAGTGTCTCTTTGGATGATGTCTTTGATATCGCTCCTCTCAATATGGTTCCTGGAAAGGTTAGTGAAGCCTCAAATTCTGCTCCTCCACATGCAAAACAAGCTTATAAAGGTAAAACCCCTGAATCTTCCATGGACAACATTAATAGAATGGAAGGCTTTACCTATGTGGACAGTTCTATCAATGAACTGGTCACCAAGATTCTCTTGGAAGGACACAATGTGCATGGGATCACTACCCCTCTGTCTCGGGTTGATCCATCCCCCAATCCCTAGTGAGAACAATGAAGATAATACTGAGTTTCCCTCTACTGATACTAACCCTAACACTGAGAACATAAAGAATCTTGCCAGCTCTATGGTACATGAGGAAGGTCATGATGCTGGCCATAATGATAATGAAGCCAAGAATACGAATAATGAGGATGTCATGAATGATGTTCCTGGAAATGGTGTAACTGTTGAAGATGTGTCATCAGATGATGAGCTCATCAAGAATGCAGCCCCTGATATAGCTAAGAGACTTGTGACCAGGAAAGGAAAATTTGTGCTTGAGGAATCTCCTCCCAAAAGTCAAAAGAAGAGAACTCATGTAGGCCCCCCAAGACATGGAGCAAGGTGTCAGTTACATCCAAGAAAAGAAAAGTTTCTAGTAACAACTCTGAGTCTGACGGTGATGTTATGAAAGATGTTCCAAACATCTTTCATGTAAAGAAATCGTCTGCTAAGAAACCTCTCAAACCTGTGCCAGCTTCCCCTCTAGACAACATCTTTTTTCATTCTATTCACAGTGTGACCAAATGGAGATATATCTATCAAAGAAGAATAGATCTTGAAAGAGAATTGGAAAAGGATGCTTTGGAAATCAAGGAGGTAATGGATCTAATCAACAAGGCTGGATTACTCAAGACAGTCACTGGGTTCTTCAAATGCTACGAAGGACTGGTAAAGGAGTTCATTATAAACATACCTGATCTAATCACAAATAGGCACATCAAAAATTACATGAAGGTGTTTGTCAGAGGAAAATGTATGCAATTCTCTCCTGCTGTGATCAACAGATGTTTGGGACGTGCAAATAGTGGTGAGAAAGAGTTGTCTATTTCAGACAACCAGGTTTGCAAGATCATCACTGCAAATCAGGTAAAGACATGGCCATCCAAAGAGAAGCTACCTGCAGGATAACTCAATGTAAAATATGTCATTCTTCATAGAATTGGAGCTGCTAATTGGGTGTCTACCAACCATACATCCACCATTGGAGTTGGGCTTGGCAAGTTCATTCATGTTGTAGGCACCAAAGTTAACTTTGATTTTGGCATGTACGTTTTTATCAGATTATTAAGCACTCTACAACCAGTGCTATCAAGCTGCCCATTGCTTTTCCCTCCCTTATTTGTGAGATTATTCTGAATCAATACCCTGGGACTCTGAACTCTAGTGATGCTGCTAGCAAAAGAGAGTCTGCATTGTCTCTTCACTTCAAACTCTTTGCTGGGAGACATGTCTCTGATATTGTTTTGACGTATGATGACAAGACCAAAATATCTAAAGCAATGATCATTGCTGAATTAAGAGAAACTTGTAGGGAATTGGGGGAAACTATCAGGACTGCCACTGCAAGAAAAATCAAGCTAGAATCCTTCATTCAAAGTCTTGAAAGAGATGTTGTTAATATTGATAGTAAGAGTGTGCTAGGGGAGGAATCTGAAGATAAAGATGAAGATGCCACAACTAGTGTTGAGGAGGTTAGTTCTAGTTCTGCTGAAGAGGAGGAAGATTAATGTGTTAATGTGCTGGTTTCTGAGCTGATGATGGTGTGCTGCTGGTGTGACTAGTTTTTTTTTGTTTCCTTGCTTAGATTTTGTTTTAATATGACAACATGAAATATTTGTGTTGCTCATCATGAGCTTTATGTTGTAATAACCCCTAACATTTGTGCTTCCATACTTATTTTGATCTATATTATTTACTTAGTTTTGATCTAAATTTGTGGCTAAAAAAGGGGAGAAGTGGTAGTAACAGCAGGGCTAGATTTGTGTACCTCACAGGTGGAAGATCAGGTGGAAGACTTGGTTGTTGTTGCTGCTCTAAGTGTGCTACAGGTGTTGCTGCTAATATGCATGAGAACATGTTTTCTACTGTGCATGTTTGAACAGGATGTTGTTGCTAATGTGTGTGTTCCTTGATGGAACCTAGTAGTAGTATAACTGCTAGTAGTGTGTGTCTGCAGTGTGTTTGTATAATGTGTGTGGCTATGCATATTTTCAGGGGGGAGTAGCATAGGATGTTCCACAGAAAGTTGTGACATCTATAGTCTAGGCTAATAGGTAATTGTGTTCTTCAGCATGTCATCCTGAATGTCCTGACATCCATAATCCAGAGCAGTCTGGATAAATTTATGTGACTGCAGGTTGTGCAGGTTGTGTTTGCACTAATGTGTTGTGCATCAGTTCAGGGGGAGTATCACAAGATGATTCACAGATTATTGTGATACTTGTAGTATGGACTAGCAGGTAGTTTTTAGGGTGTGAAGAAGACTCTGATATAGTAATGTAGCTATGTGTGTTGTTAGCTAGTAGTTTTCCTGCATATATGGTATGATTTCTGCTGCTTGTGATCTCTGATATGGTAACAGAGTGTTTTAGCCAAAAATTTGCCAAAGGGGGAGTTTGTAGATGCTTTTGATTGGCTGCATTTTATGGAAAAACATTGGAGTATGTGTGAAAGTCATAACTGATGTTATGATATACATGAAGGGTGTTCTGCAGGGTAAGATGGGATAGCTAAGAGCAAGTTAAGTTGGATGTCATGCTGAATGTTATGACATCAAGGGTATGACATCAGGGCGCAGGTTTTAGTTTCTGGTATTAGCTCAGGCTATACTTCAGGAAACATTTTAGGAAGCCTAGTTATCTCATGCTACATATCAGGCATTGCTGAGGATAACATGGAATGCCCCTGACTTAATTGGACGTGTGCAGTTTCATGAAGAGAGGTTTATCTTGGGTAAACCTAACTTCTACATAAAGGCCCAAGGATTGTATGCTGCCTATATATACAGAATTAGCAATCCTATTTGAGGACGGTTCTTGACAGGGTTTTAGAGAACGTGTATTTGTGAGTGAAGAATTCTGTTCTTCACGAGTTTTTGTGTGTCTTAGGAATACTTGTGAGCCAAGCAATTGTCTGCTGTATGATTGCATTGGTTTAGTATTGTTGAGTTGTGTGTCACTCTAAAGCTTTTAAGCAAGAGTGTTGTGTCACTTGATCAAAGTTGTGAAGTAAGATCAAGGTGTGTTTGAAGTGTGTCTTCAAGTTTATCTGTAACTTTGAATTGGTTGATATCATTGCGGTGATTGAGGGGGAGTGAGTTGGTAACTCTGGTCTAGTGTTAGGCTAAAATGTCATTGGGTAGGTCTTAAGTGAAAAGTGTAAACTGGTTGTTTGACTCTGAATTAATTATGCTAATAGTGAATTTCCTCCCTGGCTTGGTAGCCCCCAGATATAGGTGTAGTTTTCACTGAACTGGGTAAACAATTACTTGTATTATTTACTGTTTTCATTTACAGTTTGCCATTAAGTTTTGTAGTCTGTGTTATAGTGGATGTCATAACATCCGTGATAACATCCACTATTGAGTACCTAGAATTTCAATTTGCTCCATCATGTGTCTAGTGTTGGCTCGAGTTCCGTACTAGTGTCGAGGAATCAACTTAATTTACTGGAGAGGAAAGAAGGAGAAGTGAGATTCTGCTGAAGGAATGAAAATGCAAGATGCATAACCGATGTAATGCAATGCAATGATATGTAATACAAGATGAAATGCAAGATGCAAGATCCAGGATCACAGGATCATAGGTTCAAACAGTTCTGAGGTTGGCTGGAGGAACAAGTCAAGAACCACAGTCACTGCTCAAAGAAACCCCACTGGTAGGATTCTAAAATGGGTAAGTGCCTAGAGTCATGTATATCTTTCAAAGATATTATAGCCATGACAAAGCCTCGTCACGACAATAACATCCTCTAAAGGATCTCCTCTAGGTGAGGTTTTTGTATCTTCCACATGAGAAAGACTTCTCGTAGGCGTCAACTACATAACCATCGACAGACGGGTTCTAAAATAGGTTCTCAGAGTCATAGATCGAGGTTGAAAATATTACTGTCAGGAAGTAATACGTTCAAGGGATCTCATCTGATTGGGGCATTCGTATTAATCCAAAAGGAGTTAACACTATCAACCACCATGGATAGAACGGGTTAATGGCCCTTGGGATCAATGATTCAGGCTCGAAAACATTATTGCTATGGCAAAGACTCACCACAACAATAACATCTTCAAGAGAATCTACTCCAAACAGGGTTTTTACTTCGGCCTTACGTGGAAGAACCCACGCAAGTCTCCACTACCCAACCATCATCCTGATCCTAGGGTTTTACTCGGACTCGAGTATAGAGACATCTCACAAAGTACCCATAAGAAAAGTAACCCAACAATGTCACAAAAGCAATAGCAACAAAGATAAGGATAGGAGAGCAAATAAATAAACAAGCAAACGAAAAGAAAATAACTAAGTGAAGCTAACAAGCTCACAATTCGAACTAAGATAGGATCAACTCTCTCTTGCATGGAGCAATTATTCCCAGCAGAGTCGCCAGCTATCGCACCTCGACAAATATATTCAAACATATGACCCTCGCGCTAAAGGCGCGGAAATGCGGTTCGACAGAGTCGCCATCGAACTTTATTTATCCCAAAAAGATGGGAAAGGAAAATATCGAGAAAACCTTTTAAAATACGGATAAGAAACCACGTTCCGGGTTTGGGAGCCGGTTAAGCAAGGGGAAGGTATTAGCACCCCTCACGTTCGTTGTACTCAACGGGAACCTCTTAGTTCAATTTGCGATGGGCGTTATCTAAGCTTGCTTGTTTTCTTCTCAATGATAAATACAAAATGGTAAGATAAAAGGATGACGATGCTAGGGTAAAATGGGTGGTTATAGGATAGGGTGCTCGCCAAGGATCGAGGCCCCTGTGCCTACGTATGCTCATTCGGACGAGAATGAGAAATAAGAGCTTCATAGTTCAACTACGGGAAAGGATAGAGGAAAACGAAAGATGGAGGGAATTATGCTTACTAAGATCATCGCAATCTTGTGCCTACGTATCTTACATTCAGAAATGAATGAAGAATCAGAGTGTTTGTAGTTCGTGGAGACAACCACGAAAAGATGGGGTTGAAGGGTTGAAGTTTAGATCGGATGACGATTACTCGAAGCTTAAGAAAGGCTCCTCGGGCCCAAGTAATCAGGAGAGTGAGTCAAAGAATTGACTCTCTCTCTTTTTCATCTTGAAATGAAGTTGTGTTTGAAAGGTGTTTTAAATGATGAGTGGTTGGAAGAAAGGTGAATGTTGTCGAGTTAGAAAATGTTTTAGAGGCGTCAATTGCTCACACACGAGTGAGATAACTCGCAACCAAACAACTGAAGAAAGATCAAAGACTCAATCCCTCTCTTTTTCACCTTGAAAAGGTTTCTCTAGTTGTTAATTATATTGATAGTTTGATTGAGAAAATCCACCTGACGTTGGATCAAGGGTTTGATTATACTTGCGTGCAAAACCGTGGTGGAATGGAAGTTGGTTTGGGAATGGCTCGATGACGAGTCGAGGGTTTGGTTGAAAATGAAACCTAATCGACGATGAATCGAGGGTTAGGTTGTGAGAAATGATACTATTCCCTGAGGGTGCTCTTAATAACGATACCATGATAAAATGTGAAAGTGTGTGCGATAGGTTGATGGCGAATACGTACGAGCAATTGACTTACGAGGGGTGTTTGAAAATGGCTCGACGACGAATCGAGAATTAGTTTGAAAACAGTTTAGTCTACGTTAGTCCCTAAGGGTGCTCCTAGAAGTTAAACCACAATCAAAGCAAAATATGAATGCGTACATCAGAATAGGAGAGGGGTACATGTAAGTTACACGGGATTGGACGAAATAAAAGGGGTCATTGTCAGGTAACCCAAGAGGAAGTCGTGTGTGTGCGAAGTATCCTAAACTATGCCTTGAGAAAAATTTGGACAAAAGCTCCAAGTTGGGGTTTCTAATAAAGCCCAAGTTTCGTTGATCGAAAAAGTAGCCAACAGTCCACCAATTTAGGCTTTTATTGTTTCAATAATTGTTATGTGTTTTCGAAAAGTGTATGAACAATATGAATATGAATATGAACAATATGAATAATATGGAAAGATAAATAACAATATAATCAAGATAATATTCACAATAGTATAATAAAGATAATACTAACAAGTATATGAACAAGATAATATGATCAAGATATAATGACTAAAAATAAAACAGGAGTATATTAACGGAAAGTAAATTTAGTTGTTAGTCGATGTGAATTGCATCGGGACGAAATGTAGTGCTAAACCGTCGTAGCTTGATCTATGACGAAGATCAAACTATAAGAGGTTACGCAAGTTGATATTTGTGCTAAAAACATGATGGAAAATAATATTGAGGATCACTTTTCAATATAATCGTGTCACACGGACCGAAAAGGTGGATGATCTCGTCTTAATCATAAACTCTTGTTAATTAATCGAAGGTAACCTATCACGATCCCAAAGTATAGAAAATGATTTCATTGACCATTTACTACATATTTGAAATAATGAAGGTTAACAACTTCAATAAATTAACGTTTATGAATAGAAAGACTATTATCTAATGTGCCTAAAACAACTAATGTAGCCTATGAATCAAAACATTAAAAAAAAATTAAAAAACTTACCAAATCAAATTCAATGTATTTTTAGACGACGACAATGATCTAGAAGGGGGTTTAATATATCACTTATTTAAAACAGAGTCGGCGTTTAATATAATTTGATTTTTAAAAGTTTTAAACAGAAGCGGCCGAGGAACTATACTCGTCTAAACGAACTGTTACCAAAGAGATCAGATATACACTACGCCTATATGGAATACCGATAAAGACGAGAATTAGAATCAATAATTTGAACATAAATCAATAGGATTTTGTTCACTCAAAGTTGGACAATTTCCAATGCTTGTGAAATATAAACCAAATTGGAAAACAGCTCAAGTGTTTGTATTCACGCAATTAGTCGAACACTTGGTGTGCGAAACACCTCAAGTAAAATTCAATAAGTGAATGAAGTGTTATACTTTTCTGATTACAATCAAACGGATTGTAATGAGGTTTCTAAAAACGTTTCAGCACTAACACACCAGAGTTTTAGTCAACTAATATATTTTCACACAAACTCAAAATTCAGCAATGAAAATAGTAAAAAAAAAGAACACCAATTTGTTGAGGCAGTTCCCCCGTCGTCCTAGGGGTACATCTGCCCTCAATTCTAAAAATAGAATTGGGACCTGTATATATAACCTGTTGCAAATTATTTTTACAAGATAAGCAATATAATTCAAACACTCAATCTCAAATGTTGATGCTCAGCATATGCCTTATCTTCCCTTGATTCAAGATGAATCAAGTCCTTCGAACGTGATGAGTAAACTTCCGATTATAGCACCACCTTTGAACAACCCGCTGGTCTTCAAATCTTGCCCGACTGATTTCAAACACCAATAATTTGAACCCAAACCTTCCTTCCATAATCCTCCGGTTAACGCTACTAAATTGACAGAACCTCCCGTTCTTCAATTACCATTGCTCGGCTGAATCTGTGAAGAAACGATTTGTGCAAAACTCCCCAAAATCCAAGATTCTTGGAGGACAAAACCCTAAAATATTTATTCAAGAAAAACCCACTGATTTCTCAACCCAAATTCGATACACCTATCGCACCTCGAAAATTCATTCGAACATACAACCCTCGCGCAAAAGGCGCGGAAATGCGGTTCGACAGAGTCGCCACCGAAATTTATTTTTCCCAAATAGACGGGAGAGGAAAATATCGAGAAAACCTCAAAAAGCGGGAGGAACACGGCCGTCGCAATCAAATGTTCCTGGGTTCGGGAATCGGTTACGCGAGGGGAAGGTATTAGCACCCCTCACGTCTGTTGTACTCAACGGGAACCTCTTAATTCGAGTTGTGATGAAAGTTTTCTAAGCTTAACTCTTCTCTTCTCAATACTAAAAACTAAACGATACTATAAAGGCTAAAGGCGCTAGGGGAAAGGGATGGATAGAGGATAGGGTGCTCGCCAAGGATTGGGGCCCTTGTGCCTAATTATGCTCATTCGGACGAGAATGAGAAATCAGAGCGTCGTAGTTCGAATACGGGAGAGGATGGGGGGAATGGAAGATGGAGGGGATTGTGCTCGCCAAGAGTGAATGAAGAATCAGAGCAGTCGTAGTTCGTGGTAACGACCACGAAAAGGAACGGGTTTGAATTGGTTTGAAGGTGGGTACGGATGATGATTACTTGAAGCTTAAGAAAGACTTTTCGGACCCAAGTAATCGGGAGAGTGAACCAAAGACTTGGAACTCTCTCTTTTTCATCTTGAAGAAAAAGGTTGTGTTTGAAAGGGTGAAGTTGAATTGATGACGATTACTTGAAGCTTAAGAAATACTTCTCGGACCCAAGTAATCGGAAGAGCGAACCAAAGACTTGGAACTCTCTCTTTTTCATCACAAAAGAAGATTGTTTGAATGGGTGAGGTTGATCGGATGACGACTACTTGAAGCTTAAGAAAGGCTTCTCGAACCCAAGTAGTCGAAAGAGCGAACTAAAGACTTGGAACCCTCTCTTTTTCATCGTGAAAAGAAAGTTGTTTGAGTTTGAAATGGATTTTGGAAGGATGAGTAGTTGAAGGATGGTTGAACGTTTTCGAGTTGTTAATTTTATTTAAAGGCGTCAATTGCTCACACACGAATAAAGATAACTCGCATCCAAACAACCGAAAGCAAGATCAAATACTTGAACCCACTTTTTACACCTTGAAAAGGATTAAATAGTTATTAATTGATTAATGGTTTGTTACGAAAATCCACTTGACGTTGGATCAAGGGTTTGACTTATTATCGCGTGCAAAGCGTGTAATGAAAAGGAAATGGTTTGAAAAACGGGACCGACTTGACTTACGCATCAAGGGTCGAGTTGTGTGCAATAGGTCGATGGCGAATGTGTATGAGCACTCGACTTACAAGGGTTTGAAAATGGCTCGATGACGAATCGAGAATTAGTTTGAAAATAGTTTGATCCGCTCTAGTCCCTATGGGTGCTCCTAGGAGATAAACTAATAATCAAAGAAATGTGAAACATACATCGGAATAGGAGAGGGGTACATATAAGTTACACGGGATTGCACGAAATAAAGGGGTCTCATTGTCAGGTAGCCCAAGAGAAAGTCGTGTGTGTGTATTGTGTCATAAACTACGCCTTGAGCAAAGTCGGGCACGACTCATAATTGGGATTCCTGCAAATAACCAATGATACAACAGTCCACCAATTCGGCTTTTAGGATTTCGATAATTTATTATGTGTTTTCGATTATATGTGAGTAAGAATGAATAATATGATATGACAATATGAATATGGCAAGATAATATAACAATAATATCCATAATAATATTTAACGAAAATTAAAGTTATTGGTTAGTTTAGTGAATCGAATCGGGACACGTAAGAATGAGATCTCATCTTAATCGCAAACATAATGCCGATTAATCGAAGGTAGCCTATCACGATCCCAAAGTAAGGAAAATGACCCCAATGATCATTCCCCATAGATTTGAAATCGAGAAGGTTATCAACTTCGATACACGACGCTTACGAATAAAAGACTTCATCGATCCAAAAAATCAAAATAAAAATGGAAGAAGAAGGTGGTCTCGGATCCTTTGTTTCACGTCAATAATTTGACGTTATATGGTGGTGATCTCTTCATCGACCGTAAAAAAATGAAATAAAATATCCAATCATAAAATAAAAATAAAATCTAACCCTAAAATGTGTAAACCCTAAACTTACATTAAAAAGAAAATAATTATAAAGTTTTTAGAAAGTTATATTTAGAAACATGTACATAAAATAAATGAGATCTTAATAAAAAAAAACTATCAAGATTATTAATAAAATCATTTATCATAACCTCGTATTAAAACCTTAAAAAGAAATTAAGAGAGAAGAAAAGGGGTATGAACAATTGAAAAGGGGTGTAAATAGGAAGAGTCATTTGGGCTTAATGCCCATCACCTCCTTCTAACTCGGATGAGGGTACATCAATTGGGAAAGGGTGAGAAAGAAAATGAAGTGGGTCTCAAAGCCCAACTCAAATCTCAGAATGCCATTGCCTTCTAAAAACACGGTAAATGATAAAAATAAAATAAAATAAAACGTCACCCATGTGTTGCGGTGAAATCTGGATATCAAGCTATTGATTAACTTGAATCTTAATTCATTTAAAAACGAACTTTAATTTATCCAAGAAGAAAAGGTTTAAAGAAAGAAAAACCTATAAGAATGCAAAGCAAAAGGCAAGGCCTAAAGCTGAGCAAAGAGAGATCTAAAGGTTCGGGGGTTGGTTATACCTAGGGAAGGTGTTAGCATCCTAAGCATCTGTAGTACTCTACAGGAACCTCTTGTTAATATTTGTGTTTGCTAAAGTTACTTGCTAAAGGGAAAAAGTGCTAAGGTAAGAATCTAAAGAGTAAAGGGTATGTACAAGGTTTTGCTCGCGAAGACATCGCATCTCGTGCCTACGTATCCGGACGGGAATGGAATCAGAGAAATCGTAGTTCCCCTATTTAGGGATGAGGGACTCTTGACTGTGGTCAAGGTTCCCAAAGGGACGTAAGCATTCATAGAGAAATAATTACACGGAGTGCGGCGACTCCAAGTCTACGTTAAAATTGTTGTGATGGAATGTCCATGACGGGACGGTAATCATGAGTACGGCGACTCAAATCCTAAGTCTAGGATAAAAGGGAAAGGGTGTCCACGGCGGGACGGATTAAAAGTGAGTACGGCGACTCAAGTCCTAAGGCTAGGAAGGTGTAAAGGATGTCCACGGCGGGACGAGAAACATGAGCGCGACGGCTCGTATCCTAAGGCTAGGATTTAAGGGAAATAAAATGGGAATCATTCATCAGGTGAAAATATATTAAGAAAAGAATTTAGAATAAAGAATCACCTAAAACGGATTAATTTCGAGAAAGCTATGACTTGGTGAAGAAAAATATGAAATAAAACAAATAGGTAATTAAAAAGTGCACTAGGTGGGGTTTGAACCCACCACCTTTGCACCACAAATAATACACTTGACCACTAGGCCACACACGCGCGCATGTTATATGGATGGAAAAGATAGATAAAATAATAAAACATGAAAAAGAAAATAATTTGAAGCAAAAGGGGCCTCGCTGAGGCTCGAACTCAGGACACAAGGCATGATGGGCGTTTTAAGGGCAAGGTTTCTACCACTGGGGTGGCTATACATCCATTGATTATGCCACCCCAAAATAAAGATAAGCCAAGCAAGGCGCAATTTCTGGGCAAAAAACCAAAGCAAAACAAATGAATGTGCCAAATACGTGAAGGAATGAAACTCTATAAAAACTCCATGGATCTGAGTAAAATTTTAGTCAAACTTGGGTGTTTTTAAACAATGAACACAGTGGTGGTGTTGGTTTTCTCTAATTATGTTTGCATCTAAAAAATCAATGGTAAATGCAAGATGATCAAAAAATGCCAAATGCCACAAAACGTGAACACTCAAACTATGCCAAAACAACATCAATTTTCACAAATCTTGGGTCTATCTCATGTGATTTTTAACAAGGAAAATGATGGCAATTTTAGTTTTGTCAAATTATGTTCATGACCTAAAACCCGATAGTGACTACAAAATGAGGTTTTTGAAATGCAAATTCCAATTTGGAGTTCAAACCAAACATGTTTGTACTAATTTGCAAGTGTGCACACATTCTAAACATGATATATACAGTGTTTGAACACAAGACAGATTCAAAAAATGCACTAGAGCAGAAAGTGATATGTGAGCTGCAACATTGCACATAAATTGCCAAAATTGAAGGTAGCAGAACTAAAACCAATGAGCTCACTCAATACAAATCCAAAACATCATGGTCTTTTGATTCAAACTGATAACACAAGAACTAATGAAGCTGTTATGACAATCTCAAAGTTGTCTGCAGTAGAACCAAACATCAATAACCTTATCAAGATAGGCAACCAATGCAAAGTGAATTGAATTAAGAAATTAACACTTGGCCTGTGATAGCAACCAAACCAGCAGTTCATGACAGAATTTTGACTCACCTTTCATTATGATCACCAGCTCATGCCAATTGTGGTTTCCTGTTTTACATCATCTGTGTTCTAAACAACCACATACTGAAACCATAGCAATAAGCATGCCTCCTAGCATAAGAAACCAATCATCCAAGACCTAACAGCTTGAAGGAACCAGATTGGCACAAGGTAGGGTCAAGAACCTAACATTGTAAAGCCAAGGCCACATGCAAACCAAACTGAAGATTTAAGAATCCCAGGCACATAATGACACACAGCTCTTTCAACAGTCATCCAAAACAACATTGCCTTCCAAGGGTCCAAATGGAATTGAGGTTTATGTTAGTTCTTTAAAACCTCATGACAGCAACCTTGGTGGAACTAAAGCTAAGACAAAATTTAAGACAACACAAGCTGTTAAAACCAAACCACAAGTTAAGGCCTTTGTACACAAAATGCGAGGGTCTCAATAAAGAAGAGATTTTGCAGGTATCTATTCAAGACAGCCAGCAGATCATGATTTTCACAACATATTAAACCTTACATGGTCAGGGCATAAAACATAAGTTTTGTCTTGTTCTAATGCCTATGCTAGTTAGTTTGGTACCTCTTAGGAAAAACACCAAAGCAAGAGTTGCCACTGCCTAAAACCAATTTCAGAAACTGGCAGTTAGTATGTTGGGCAGTAAACACAGAACCAAATGTGCTTCACTGGATCATGATATTTGAAATTAAGCCTCACCATAAACTCAACTATGCACATATGACAGCAAGCTAAACCAATTCAGAAATGCAAGCAAGTTATGATTAGGCAACAGTCACAAACAAATCCTGATGGGAGACTAAAATGATCAATCTATCAAACTTATACAGCAGGCAAGTCCTAATTAGTTTTGAAATGAATTTGATAGTAACTTCCCCAAGTTGTAACTGATAGAAAGCTAGGGAGAAACCAATTCCAACAATGCACATGGTTTTTCATAATTCAAAAACAAATAATCACACAAAGTTCCCTTGAGTAGAACTGATGTTTTGGTAAGAATCAAAGGCTAAGAATTGGCATATGAGTTGCTAAAGAACATGATTTGCACAGCAAAACATAATGATCAAACTCAGACCAACAATGCTCAGCCAAGGGCTAATGTTCCAACTGTTAAACATTCAAGGACCTCTAAAACAAACCTGTTAATCAAAATCTGGAGGACCATCTAGATCATGACAGCAGGCTTAAACAAGAAAGCAAAGGTATGTTAAAGTGAAGGGAGTCCATGTTGATCATCCTCCCAATAAGTCTGGACAGTGAGAAGAGTGAAGAGTCAAGCATTCTTCACTATGTTGCCATAGTTAGAAAATTAGCCTGCTATGGATTCATCTAGGCACACCTGACAGCAACAGTCCAACAAGCTAAACCAATATTGAACAACAAAGAACAATCCTCTAAGTCCTAAACTAAACTCCCTCATGCTAACAGTTCCTTAAAATAGTTTGGACAGAAACCAACAGCAAAGTATGCTAGGCCAGACAAAGTTGATCATCTAAATCCAAATATTGCTCCAACAACACTAGGTGAATCCTTTCAACAATAGACATAACTATGAAACAAACAAACAAACCCCAAAAACAGAAGTGATATGCCTGATGTGATACACTTAATCTCCTTCAACAGTCATAGGCATAACTCATATCTAATTAATCCAAACTGAGCATGAATTTAAAACAGAGCCACATCCCTAATGACAGTCACACACAAAAAAAACTGGCAGTAGTCTTATCAAAATTCAAAACAACCAAACTTGACATCACAGCCTGTGACTACCAACATGACAAAGTTTTAAATCCATCAAAAATTAACTAATAGCCCTAAAATCCTCATGACAATATTCATTTCACAGCACCAATGCAAGCTTCTTAATGGAACAAGGTCAAAACAACAGTCTTAACACCAAATTTTTAAATGACAGCAAACTCATGGTATTGGCTTCAAACACTTGACAACCAACTTTAAATGACTCTAACATGACAAATGTGCAAACCAAACTTAACCATAAAATAGCATATGACAAGTCAAACTCAGTGAATGATATCAAAACCACATACCTCTTGTAGACCTCCAATAGCCAGCTAGCAACCAAGAAAAATCAGGCATCTCTTCTTCCTTTGAGCAAGCTTGGAGATATTGCTTCCTTTTGAAGAAAATGCATCTTTGTGGCCAGTTTGAGAGAATGAAGTTCCAGCTGATTTTTGTGGTTTTGAACAGCTATAATATGATGAACATGAGGTGTTTGAAGTGTTAAAATGGTGGGAAAAGTGGGAGGTAGTGTTTTGTCATGAAAAATGCATAAAGGTCAAACTATGGTGGTGTGGAAGTTGACTTTTTGATCCTTTGATTTTTTGAGAAAACCAATGGTGGGAACAGCTTCAGAGGGTCATTTTAAGTTTGTCTATGTAGTTTTTGAAGTGTTTTAGTGTTTGGAAAAAGTTCTGGTGTGAAAAGTACAAAATGACATTTTTGATGGTTTTGGAGATTTTGTGATTTTGTGATATTGAAGCAAGGGGTCAAAGAGCCAAGTCTTGAGTTTTCTCTGGTTTTTTAGAATAGATATTGTGTCCAAAATGAAGTGGTGAGGTCTCCCTTTTATAGGCAAATGAAGTGAGGGGCAGATTTGAAGATTTCTTCATGTGGAAGAAAGGTTTCACCACTTTGAACCAAACCTCCACAAGAGGGTTTTCTTGGCTGGTAGGCAAGCCTCAATGGTCAAGAAAAATGATGAGTTTTGGTGGCTAATTGCAGGATAGAAGTATAGCATTGTGGCTGTTTCAGATCAAACTTTCCACCTCATGCTTACTTTTCCACTTTTGGATGCAAGTTGCAAAGCAACTTGCAAGCCACTTGCTTGGCTTCTCAAACTCATTTCTTCTGCATAATTTTTGTACTTCCATGCTACAACCTCTCTACATACCAGATACAACATGATTCACCAGCTAGAATTGGTCAATTTTGATGAAAGGATGATTTCTTGAATTTTGACAATGTGGGACTAAAGTGAAAAACCACCAACTTGCCATGACCATAACTTTCAGCTCACAAATCATTTTGAGATGTGCTAGTACTTTTTAGAAAGCCCTCACATAGCTCTAAAAAATTCATGTTTTCATGAGTTTCAATTTCCCAAAGGAACTTGGCCAAAAAGCCTTCCAAAGTTGTTAAAAAATGAACTTAACAATGAAATTTCCCTAAGTCTTTTTCCCCTCTTGAAATGAATTTGATCATAACTCCAAATCTATGCATTTTTGATCATGGACCACTTAGGGAATTTTGTAGGACTTGTCAATAGATTCCAAATGAGCTTTGAACCGACTCAATTGGATGTGTGGTTAAGGAGTTATGGTTTAGCCCCTTTCAAAACCCTAATTTCCCAATTTTTCGATTACTCCTTCATCCTTAATCCAATGGTCATGAAAATTGATATGCAAGTCCAATATGACATTAGGAACAACTTTGTTTCACAACTTGAAGTCCAATTCCTAAAATTTGGTGATTTGACTTTTCGGTCAACCGTACGACCGATCGGTGATTACTGAGTCGTCTGTTGACATTCTGGGCCTCCTGAGACTTTGAAACTTCTTGGATGAACTTTGTTAGGCTATATGAACTTCATGAATCACAATCCCACCATTAGAACACCTTCCAACACAAAAATCAAACCACAATTGACTTTTTACCAGTCAAAAACCCTAATCGGGGCCCCAAACTGCACTGTTCTTGATTCTGGGGTAACAACCTCAAATTGACTTCACTTTTGTCTCACATAGTATATTTGAACTTGTTTCATGACTGAACCAACCCAAAACATTGATTGATCAAACCTCAAAGCTTCGATTTTGACTGCGCAAAACCCTAATTCATTTGCATCTTAACAAAGAAAAACTTGAACTGGGTTAAGGTTAGATAATCACATGAGTATGATCCTTAAATGATAATGAGGATCTAAGGGGTCAAATTTTGGGGTATGACACCATGGAACATCTGAGAAACACGGTTCATATATCTCCCTTCCCAAAATGCAACTCGATTCCCCAAAACTAAAAGCAATAAATCACTCAAACAACTCCATCAGTTTATTCTCAACAAATTAAATCTTGGGAAAAAGAAAGTGAATTAAAACGGCACTGCGTGAGTAAAATAAATGGAGAGGATAACGCGAAAATGACAGCAAGTATAAGAATGTTCCTCTCAACCTTTGAAGTCTCATGATTTTTGACTCTCTTTGTCTGCATCACGGTTTCAATCTTCTTCTTATTATTACTTCTATTTCATTCTGGGTTAGGTTTTCTATTGTGATTTCGATTTGTGAGTTGTCTTTGGAGGTTGAAGAGCAGAAAATAGGGTTGTTGGTTGGTTCTAGAAAAAACGGAGGAAGTGGTTGTTGGTTAGGTTTGATGTTTTACGGTTATGAAGAATGGTGAGAACGGTGAAGGGAGCTTCTGAAGGTGTTTGGTTTGTGATTTACGGAGGAGAGTAAGATCGTTTTCGAACGGTTTGAGAAGAGGAACAAATAGTTTTCGGTTTGTTGAAGTTGAAGATCGGATTTGAATCAGGTTAGAAGAACTTTGGAGATAGGAGAAGAGAGTTATGGTTTTCTTTTTCAGAATAGAGTTGAAGGTTGAAGAAGAATCGGAGAGGAGAGTTGAAGGTCGATTTTGAGGTTCTGAGAGAGAGGTTCCAGCTGGGTCGAGCGGAATCTGTGGTTAGTGATGTTGTTGTGTTGTTAAGTCATTTTCAAGTGCAAGATGTCTGGTGTGTGTAGCAGGGTGGGCTGCTGCTAGTTGTGATTTTTCATACGAGACGTGGACGTGAAATGAAATAAGGACCTGCGGCATTGTCGTACGAATTCTCAGTCTCAGCAGTATGTGTTTTTTTTTGAAGTTATGGCTTGGCAAAATGTGGGGTCATTGTCATGATATGGTGAATTGAAATGGTCTTATTGTTGAGGATAATGTACATTCTGGTGAGTGGGTGGTCTTGAAAACGTGATGAGAATTCACGTGTTGTTGTACTGATTGTATTTTACAGCTTCTTTTATTTAATTCTTATTTGCAATATATGATAAAATGGGTGAAAGGAAATGGGCTCATGTTTGGGCTTCAAATGAAAAGTATTTATTTTCCTTTGTAACCTTATACTAATGAATTGCAAATCTTGACTTTTAATCATAAAATCTTCCTTAAAACACCAATATTAATGTGACATATCCATGGCTTAGAAGTTCTTGTATCACATGAGTCCCTCGTCGTAACGTGTCGGCCTTGATTAGTGACTTGGGGTTATTTCCTTAACTTAGTAACCAAAGACTAAAAAATAATTGAAATGCTCCCATGATACTTTGTAAATGGGCTTCTCATGTAAATTTTTATTTTTGATATGGGGATATGGGCTTTGTAGGATTTGCTCTTGTACTTTGACTGAAATAACTACATTTTTGAATTCACGATTATCTTGAAATGAATGACACTTGAATGAACCCGGAGAAAATCATAATTCCAAATTGGCCCCGAATAAAAATTGAAAGAATCACAATAATAAATCCATCTTCAAACTTGATACTAAATAGGGAGTGAAATCATATTGCCATGAACCAAAAGCCCCATTGCCTTGAAATCAAAGAATAATGCCTCGATACCACAAATAATGCCTTTAAATATGCACTGTACTGAAAACTCTGCACAAAATTAGTTTCAACTAGGTGACCTAAGCCATTCCTCATTCAACATTATCTACACGTCTGACCTGACATCCTCAATTGAAAATAACAACATATTTTTGGACTTTTTGAATAAAGCAAAATGAGTAAATATACAGAATGGAGGCTGTATAAAGGTAGGACAAATTTGGGGTATGACAGTTGCCCCTATCTAATTGGCTTAAACCTAGTAAGATGAACGGCTATGGCGCTCACTCTTTCAAGGTAGAAGACAATTAGATATAAAAAACACCCTGAATTTGTCCGAAAAGAAAAGAAATGCTTGGGAAATGGAATACTAGAAAATGTAAACCTCGAAGTAAACTGTAAACAACTGGAAAAAGGTCGTCATCACCAAAAGGATGATGGGATGAAACACATATGGCTACTACCACCAAAAGGATGGTAGAGCAAAACACAATCGCACAATCTGACATTAATGACTATGACAGACCCCCCACCAAAAGGATGACGGAGCGAAACTCACACCAGCCACTACCACCAAAAGGATGATAGGACAAACACTATTGCACAATCTGACACCAATCCAAGTGACAGACCCCCCACCAAAAGGATGACGGAGCAAAACTCACACCGGCCACTACCACCAAAAGGATGATAGGACAAACACTATCACACAATCTGACACCAATCTAAGTGACAGACCCCCCACCAAAAGGATGACGGAGCGAAACTCACACCGGCCACTACCACCAAAAGGATGATAGGACAAACACTATCGCACAATCTGACACCAATTCAATTGACAGACCCCCCACCAAAAGGATGACGGAGCGAAACTCACACCGGCCACTACCACCAAAAGGATGATAGGACAAACACTATTGCACAATCTGACACCAATCCAAGTGACAAACCCCCCACCAAAAGGACGACGGAGCAAAACTCACACCGGCCACTACCACCAAAAGGATGATAAGACAAACACTATTGCACAATATGACACCAATCCAAGTGACAGACCCCCCACCAAAAGGATGACGGAGCGAAACTCACACCGTCCACTACCACCAAAAGGATGATAGGACAAACATTATCGCACAATCTGACACCAATCTAAATGACAGACCCCCCACCAAAAGGATGACAGAGCGAAACTCACACCAGCCACTACCACCAAAAGGATGATAGGACAAACACAAATTGAAGGTTACCAACACCAAAAGGATGCAGGCTAGGTTGGACCGACGAAGTTCGGCTATCACCAAAAGGATGATAGTAAGGCAATTGACAACAGTCACGCTTGCTGGATACAACTCATTGGGGAACACCCAAGAGGAAGATTGGGTTGAAATGAATCAGCGGGGACGACCACTGACTTGCTTGGAAGTCACAGTTCTGTTGAAATGATTTCATGGTTACGCCCATGAACTCTGAAGAGGATGCCCCTGGCTGGGATGAATTGGCCTTGATGTCTTGTCTTGGTCACCAAAAGGGTGAACAACTTCGTGAGGTACGCTCACGGCTTTGCTGAAGATGCCCTTGACTAGGATGAATCTTGCACTGAAGGTCTTGGGTTTGCCCAACAAAAGGTTGAACAACTTCATGGGGAACGCCCACAGTCTTGAATGATATGCCCCTGAATGGGTCGTATGTTGATTTGAAGATCTGATCAACCGCGAGGTTGAAGTACATCATGGAAAACACCCATGGTCTTAAAAAAGATGCCCCTGACTGGGCTGAATCTTGCTTTGAATGTCTTGAACTTCGTGGGGGAACCCACAATTTTACAAAAGATGCCCCTGACTGGACTGATGATTGCTTTGAAGCTCTTGAATTTCGTGGGAGAAACCCACAGTCTTATGGAGGATGCCCCTGACTGGGCCGATGATTGCTTTGGAAGCTCTGGAATCTCATGGGAGAAACCTACAGCCTTGTGGAGGATGCCTCTGACTGGGCCGATGATTGCTTTGGAAGCTCTGGAATCTCATGGGAGAAACCCACGGCCTTGCGGAGCATGCCCCTGACTGGGCTGCCGATGGTCTTGGAAATCTTTGGGATTAATCCTGGACCTTGACTTGCATATGTGAATGCTTGATGATAATGATATTCCATAGTGAATGGAAATGCAAATGCTGACGCGCGGAGATGCAAGAGCTGATGAAGTATGATACGATTGGGTACGCATATGATGCAAGATGCTTATGATAACAAATGCGATGCGTATGATGCACATGATTGCAGACGGGTGATTGGAAATGCAGGTGGATACGCCAGCATGGTGGACTTTGGGTAGTTGCCAATGCGAATTGGACTTCGGGTGGTGGGAGGGATTGACTTCCTCGACACGCAGTTTGTCGAAGACGCCATGACTGAAGCAGAAGATGTCCTTGATGCCCCAAGTCTGGGTACGTGATGATTTGTTGTGAATTTGCTTCAGAGAAGGTTGCAACTCTGCTTGATGGTCGGGACGACCTGGTCTTGCCCCAGTTTGAACATGGCAATGGTCTGCCCCAGATTAACCAGTTCTGACATATGGAAGTTGAACTCGGATGACTTGCCCCTGCTCGAGTTGTTAAGTGATTTGCCCCAGCTTGTGGGTTCTGAGGTAGTCTTGCTTCGTGTCAGCCACTGGAGGTTAAATTCTTCCTTGATTGCTCCTTGTTGGAGTGTCTTTGAATACCTAGCACTGATTTGCAATTAAAATTGTACACCCACAAATGGTAATATTAATGCAAGGCTCATGCAAGTTTCGAAAAAAATGTCGTTTTATTGAAGTGTCGTGGTAGTGAGACGAATGAATTGTTAGCCCAAACGTTGTGCTAATTTTGATTGGTGTAGAAGATATTGCAAGGATAATGACACCAATGTTGATGATTAACAATCATGTGAGGAGTCAGGTTACACAACCTTGCGATAGCATGCTTTCAGAATAAACCTCGCCTCAATTAGGTCTTTCGAGGGTCGTAACGTGGTCTGGTTCACGGTTATGAAACAAAGGATATTAGGCTCAAAGTATCATTTGTACCCACCCCTTCTTCTTAATGATCTCCAGTTCTACGTTCAGTTAATTTTGCACATGCTTATCTTGACGGTATAAGCTTGATAGTTCAAGGTTTTCTTGACACGACAGTCACCTTATTTTGATGGATGTCAGTGACCCCTTTTGGGTGACCACTGAATCTTATTTTGTTTTTGTTGAGGGTTTCGGGGGCCTCTTTTGATTTTGTTTTTTTGATCCCTAACTTTTGCATGGATTGACTTTGCTTGTTAGATCCATCGGGATTGCCTTGATTTTGCCTAAGTCCCCTCTGAGGTGTTTGACTTAGCAGGCTTTTGACTTTTTTGGATTTTCTTTGTGACTGCCATGTCATGGGTCATTGATGAACAGTCGTCTTCTGGATTTTTCTTTGTTGATTCGAGTGCAGGGTTGAATTAACTGAACACTACCCTGCCCCAGGTTGAATGTAAAGGTTTGAATATCCGAAGGAAACTGCTACTTCTAGGCTCGAAGTGGTTTACTAGGGGTTAACTCCTTATATCTCTGGTGTTTAGGGGAATTGAAACAATGCTTGTACATCATTGACGAGGTTCTGTCTGAAAGCATACGGTTTGCAATTATGGGTATCTCGTTTTCATCATCCTCCCGCAAATCATGCTAAACAACAGTGGATAATGTGAAATGAATATGTGTCTGTGATAAGTGAGAAATGAGTGAATACGACATAACTAATTCAAAACGTGCATAAACAATACATTAATGAAAACCAAATACGAATGGCAATTGTTCAAAGCATACAATACTTAAACAAACAAAGACAAAACATAAGAAATGTGAAGTATGAAATGGCAACATGACGGCCTTCTTCGGGGGGATGAACTTTGACTTGACTAGATTTAATCTGACTGATAGCATTATTTGGTCGATGGCATTGGATTGTTGATGACATTCGGAGACTTCCCATTAAAGTTGATAGTATCCTTGTCGATCATGTCTTGGATCTTGTGTTTGAAAGCCCTGCAGCTCTCAATGGTGTGACCTGGAGCACCCTTATGAAATTCACAATGAACATTTGCATCGTAGTCGGCAGGAATGACAGTTGGGGGAGCCAAATCTCTTGGAACCACAGCCTTCTTCTCCATCAACTGAGCAAAGATACTAGCATATGTCATTGGCAGGCAATCAAAGACTCTATTTGGCTTCCATGTCCTCTGCTGACGCTGTTGGCGAGCACCTTGTTGTTGTTGAGCGGCTTGCAGTTGTTGTTGCTGAGGAGGATATTGATACCCTTGCTAGTTGTAGGCTTGTTGCTGAGGAGCCTGTTGCTGTGGCATCTGAGCTTGCACTGCTTGAACAGATAGCTGATAAGGTGTGGAGCATATTGCGCAGCAGCAACATACAGATACTGATAATAAGGAACTTGATAAAGCATAGGAGCGGGAGCTTGTTGAGAAGCTTGCCCTTTCTGCAAAGAGATGGCATTTGTTTCGCCCTCTTTCTTCTTGTATCCGTTGAAAGGATTCTTGGCATTGGCCTAGTTGTTAGAACCTCCTGGGATCTTTCCACTCTTCATCCCTTCTTCAATTCTCTCACCAACGATCACCAAGTCAGAGAATCCAGCGGAGACACTACCGATCAGCTTTTCGTAGTACTGGCCTTGTAAGGTACCCATGAAGATGTCAATCAGTTCACGATCAACAAGAGGTGGATGCATCCTTGCGTCTAGCTCTCTCCATCGTTGCACATACTCTTTGAAGGATTCGTTGTCCTTCTGAGTCATACTCTGAAGTTGAGTATGATTCGGAGCAAGATCGGTGTTGTATTTGCACTGCTTGACAAATGCATCGGCTAGCTCGGCCCATGTGCGCACACTGTTACGTTCCAGCTGCATATACCATTCAAGTGATGCCCCAGAAAAACTGTCTTGGAAGAAATGAATCATGAGCTTTTCGTCTCTGGAATAGGCAGCCATCTTGCGACAGTACATCTTCAGATGAATGTTTGGGCAACTAAGACCTTTGTACTTCAAAAATTCGGGCACCTTAAACTTGGATTGAATGACGACATCAGGTACCAAACACATTTCCAAAGCACTGAGAGGGTTTGAATTGTGCCCCTCCATAACTCGAAATTTCTCAGCTAGGTCTCGACACATCTTCATAGCTTTTGAATCCTGAGCAGCAACAGGATTAGCGATGGGAATAGCAGCATGATAGTTTTGCACATCGTCATACTGATCCACCATATTATCTTCGTTATGAGGAACAGGGATCTGAACCACAGTTGGCTGGGCTTGTAGGATAGCTCCAACAGTAACTCCAGGCGCTGGGATTGACTGAGAAGTGGTCCCTTCAGCTGCGGTAGAGAAATTCATTGGCGTTCCATAGGGGTTAGGGACAGGAGTTGAGAGCCTTGGGGTAGACACTTGCACCTGACCATTGTTGTTGGCGACAGCAGCAACTTCACGTTGTTCTTCCTCTCTTCTGGCTGTGATGATGGCTTCGAGGATCTGGTCAATATTTCCTTTGATAGAGTTCAACTCTTCCCTGAAGGCATCTTGCTCTTGCTGAATCTGCTCCATCATTCGTCTTGTATTGGCTCTAGTTGCATACTGGTGTCGAGGAATCAGCTTGATTTACTGGATATGAAGGAAAGAGAAACATGAGAAACTGTTGAAGGGAGGATAATGCAAGATGCACAACAAATGAGATGCAATGCAAATGATATGCAATGCAATATGCAAGATCCAGGATCACAGGATCACAAATTCAAACAGTTTTAAGATTAGCCGGGTGAACGGTTTAAGGATCACAGTCACTGCTCACAGAAACCCCACGGGTAGGATTCTAAAACTGGTAAGTGCCTATAGTCATGGATATCTTTCAAAGACATTACTGCCATGACAAAGCCTCATCACGACGATTATATCCTCAATAGAATCTCCTCTAGGTGAGGTTCTCGTATCTTCCACGCGAGAAAGACTTCTCAGAGGCATCAACTACACAACCATCGACACACGGATTCTAGAAAAGGTTCTCAGAGTCATAGATCGAGGTTGAAAATATTACTGTAAGAAAGTAATACGTTCAAGGGATCTCATCTGATTGGGGTGTTCGTATTAATTCACAAAGAATTAACACTACCAACCACCATGGATAAAACGGTTTATGGTCCTTGGGATCAACGATTCAAGCTCGAAAACATTATTGCCATGGCAAAGACTCACCACAGCAACAATATCTCCAAGGAATCTACTCCAAGCGGGGTTTTCGCTTCAACTAAACGTGAAAGACTCCACGCAAGTCTCCACTACACAACCACCATCCTAATCCTAGGGTTATACTCGGACTCGGGTGTAGAGCCATCTTACAAAATAACCATAAGTAGAACAACCCCACAATGCCACAAGCACAAGTAACCAAGATAAGGATAAATAAAAAGCGAGAAGAAAAAAAAACAAGCTAACAACTTAAACTAAGATAGGCTCGACTCTCTCTTGCATGGAGCAAAATCTCCAGCAGAGTCGCGACCTGTCGCACCTCGAAAATTCATTCGAACATACGACCCTCGCGCAAAAGGCGCGGAAATGCAGTTCGACAGAGTCGCCACCGAACTTTATTTTTCCCGAATAGACGGGAGAGAAAAATATAGAGAAAACCTCAAAAAGCAAAAGGAACACGGCCGTCGCAACCAAATGTTCCTGGGTTCGGGAGTTGGTTACGTGAGGGGAAGGTATTAGCACCCCTCACGTCCGTTGTACTCAACGGGAACCTCTTAATTCGAGTTGTGATGAAAGTTAGCTAAGCTTAATTCTTCTCTTCTCAATACTAAAAACTAAACGATATTATAAAGGCTAAAGGCGCTAGGGGAAAGGGGATGGATAGAGGATAGGGTGCTCGCCAAGGATTGGGGCCCGTGTGTCTACGTATGCTCATTCGGACGAGAATGAGAAATCAGAGCGTCGTAGTTCGACTACAAGAGAGGATGGGGGGAATGGAAGATGGAGGGGATTGTGCTCGCCAAGATCATCGCAATCTTGTGCCTACGTATCTTACATTCAAGAGTGAATGAAGAATCAGAGCAGTCGTAGTTCATGGTAACGACCACGAAAAGGAACGGGTTTGAATTGGTTTGAAGGTGGGTACGGATGACGATTACTTGAAGCTTAAGAAAGACTTTTCGGACCCAAGTAATCGGGAGAGTGAACCAAAGACTTGGAACTCTCTCTTTTTCATCTTGAAGAAAAAGGTTGTGTTTGAAAGGGTGAAGTTGAATTGATGACGATTACTTGAAGCTTAAGAAATACTTCTCGGACCCAAGTAATCGGGAGAGCGAACCAAAGACTTGGAACTCTCTCTTTTTCATCACAAAAGAAGATTGTTTAAATGGGTTAGGTTGATCGGATGACGACTACTTGAAGCTTAAGAAAGGCTTCTCGAACCCAAGTAGTCGGGAGAGCGAACTAAAGACTTGGAACCCTCTCTTTTTCATCGTGAAAAGAAAGTTGTTTGAGTTTGAAATGGATTTTGGAAGGATGAGTAGTTGAAGGATGATTGAACGTTGCCGAGTTGTTAATGTTATTTAAAGGCGTCAATTGCTCACACACGAATAAGATAACTCGCATCCAAACAACCGAAATCAAGATCAAAGACTTGAACCCACTCTTTACACCTTGAAAAGGATTAAATAGTTATTAATTGATTAATGGTTTGTTACGAAAATCCACTTGACGTTGGATCAAGGGTTTGACTTATTATCGCGTGCAAAGCGTGTAATGAAAAGGAAATGGTTTGAAAAGCGGTACCAAATTGACTTACGCATCAAGGGTCGAGTTGTGTGCAATAGGTCGATGGTGAATGCGTATGAGCACTCGACTTACAAGGGTTTGAAAATGGCTCGATGACGAATCGAGAATTAGTTTGAAAATAGTTTGATCCGCTCTAGTCCCTATGGGTGCTCCTAGGAGATAAACTAATAATCAAAGAAATGTGAAACATACATTGGAATGGGAGAGGGGTACATGTAAGTTACACGGGATTTCACGAAATAAAGGGGTCTCATTGTCAGGTAGCCCAAGAGAAAGTCGTGTGTGTGCATTGTGTCCTAAACTACGCCTTTAGCAAAGTCGGGCACGACTCAAAATTAGGATTCCTGCAAATAACCAATGATACAACAGTCCACCAATTCGGCATTTAGGATTTCGATAGTTTATTATGTGTTTTCGATTATATGTGAGCAAGAATGACTAATATGATATGACAATATGAATATGGCAAGATAATTTAACAATAATATCCACAATAATATTTAACGAAAATTAAAGTTATTGGTTAGTTTAGTGAATCGAATCGGGACACGAAAGAATGAGATCTCGTCTTAATCGCAAACATAATGCCAATTAATCGAAGGTAGCCTATCACGATTATAAAGTAAGGAAAATGACCCCAATGATCATTCCCCATAGATTTGAAATCGAGAAGGTTATCAACTTCGATACACGACGCTTACGAATAAAAGACTTCATCGATCCAAAAAATCGAAATAAAAATGGAAGAAGAAGGTGGTCTCGGATCCTTTGTTTCACGTCAATAATTTGACGGCTAAACGGTGGTGATCTCGTCATCGACCGTAAAAAAATGAAATAAAATATCCAATGATAAAATAAAAATAAAATCTAACCCCAAAATGTGTAAACCTTAAACTCACATTAAAAAGAAACTAATTATAAAGTTTTTAGAAAGTTATATTTAAAAATATGTACATAAAATAAATGAGATCTTAATAAAAAAAACTATCAAGATTATTAATAAAATCATTTATCATAACCTCGTATTAAAACCTTAAAAAGAAATTAAGAGAGAAGAAAAGGGGTATGAACAATTGAAAAGGGGTGTAAATAGGAAGAGTCATTTGGGCTTAATGCCCATCACCTCCTTCTAACTCGGATGAGGGTACATCAATTGGGAAAGGGTGAGAAAGAAAATGAAGTGGGTCTCAAAGCCCAACTCAAATCTCAGAAGGCCATTGCCTTCTAAAAACACGATAATGATAAAAATAAAATAAAATAAAACGTCACCCATGGAACATCTGAGTAACACGGTTCATATATCTCCCTTCCCAAAATGCAACTCGATTCCCCAAAACTAAAAGCAATAAATCACTCAAACAACTCCATCAATTTATTCTCAACAAATTAAATCTTGGGAAAAAGAAAGTGAATTAAAACGGAACTGCGTGAGTAAAAGAAATGGAGAGGATAACGCGAAAATGGCAGCAAGTATAAGAATGTTCCTCTCAACCTTTGAAGTCTCACGATTTTTGACTCTCTCTGTCTGCATCACGATTTCAATCTTCTTCTTCTTATTACTTCTATTTCATTCTGGGTTAGGTTTTCTATTGTGATTTTGATTTGTAGGTTATCTTCGGAGGTTGAAGAGCAGAAAATAGGGTTGTTGGTTGGTTCTAGAAAAAACGGAGGAAGTGGTTGTTGGTTACGTTTGATGTTTTACGGTTATGAAGAATGGTGAGAACGGTGAAGGGCGTTTCTGGAGGTGGTTGGTTTGTGATTTACGGCGGAGAGTAAGATGGTTTTCAAACGATTTGAGAAGAGGAACAAATAGTTTTCGGTTTGTTGAAGCTGAAGATCGGGTTTGAATCAGGTTAGAAGAAATTTGGAGATAGGAGAAGAGAGTTATGGTTTTCTTTTTCAGAATAGAGTTGAAGGTTGAAGAAGAATCGGAGAGGAGAGTTGAAGGTCGATTTTGAGGTTCTGAGAGAGAGGTTCCAGCTGGGTCAAGCGGGATTTGTGGTTAGTGACGTTGTTGTGTTGTAAGTCATTTTCAAGTGCAAGATGTATGGTGTGTGTAGCAGGCGTGGGCTGCTGCTGGTTGTGATTTTTCGTACGAGAGGTGGACGTGAAATGAAATAAGGACCTGCGACATTGTCGTACGAATTCTCAGTCTCAGCAGTATGTGTTTTTTTTTTGAAGTTATGGCTTAGCAAAATGTGGGGTCATTGTCATGATATGGTGAATTGAAACGGTCTTATTGTTGAGGATAATGTACATTCTAGTGAGTGGGTGGTCTTGAAAACGTGATGAGAATTCACGTGTTGCTGTATTTATTGTATTTTACAGCTTCTTTTATTTAATTCTTATTTGCAATATAAGATAAAATGGGTGAAAGGCAATGGGCTCATGTTTGGGCTTCAAATGAAAAGTATTTATTTTCCTTTGTAACCTTATACTAATGAATTGCAAATCTTGACTTTTAATCACAAAATCTTCCTTAAAACACCAATATTAATGTGACATATCCATGGCTTAGAAGTTCTTGTAACACATGAGTCCCTCGTCGTAACGTGTCGGCCTTGATTGGTGACTTGGGGTTATTTCCTTAACTTAGTAACCAAAGACTAAAAAATAATTGAAATGCTCCCATGATACTTTGCAAATGGGCTTCTCATGTAAATTTTTATTTTTGATATGGGGATATGGGCTTTGTAGGATTTTCTCTTTTACTTTGACTGAAATAACTACATTTTTGAATTCACGATTATCTTGAAATGAATGACACTTGAATGAACCCGAAGAAAATCATAATTCCAAATTGGCCCCGAATAAAAATTGAAAGAATCACAATAATAAATCCATCTTCAAACTTGATACTAAATAGGGAGTGAAATCATATTGCCATGAACCAAAAGCCTCATTGCCTTGAAATCAAAGAATAATGCCTCGATACCACAAATAATGCCTTCAAATATGCACTGTACTGAAAACTCTGCACAAAATTAGTTTCAACTAGGTGACCTAAGCCATTCCTCATTCAACATTATCCACACGTCTGACCTGACATCCTCAATTGAAAATAACAACATATTTTTGGACTTTTTGAATAAAGAAAAATGAGTAAATATACAGAATGGAGGCTGTACAAAGGTAGGACAAATTTGGGGTATGACAACACCGATCCTAAGTCTGGATGTTATCACCTCGATGATGCAGAATGCACAATAAAAATGAGTATGTGTAGTTTATGAGAAAATGCAAGAAAGAGGATGAAGATGATGAGAACCAAATCCGTGTATATTTTCACTTTTCTTATTGTTTTATGTAGAATGAGCTATCTCAATATATATGCAAAGTTGTAACCAAATAACAGACATAATAGTTACTTTGAATGGTAAACATAACAGAAATTTTATGAGAAACGAGCGAGTGGTCGACCTAAAACAAGGTGGGTCGACCTGAGCTCTCCCGAATTCAGAATTATGCAGAAAAACACTCTTTGCGTCGACCGAAACAGGTTCATGCATCGATGCAAAGCACCCCAATTTATACAAATACAAATGCATACAATATGAGTTGACCAGAGGGTCGACACGAGCTCTCCTGAGAGCAAAACATGAAAATTGACTTCTGTATGAGTCGACCTAAGCAAGTTTTAAGTCGACTCAAAGACTCAGAACTTGCAAAAATGCAGATTTTGATATGTTTAGCTACATCAAATTGTTCCTAATGCATCTCTAACTCGATTAACATGATCAAACTCATATAGAACACGTATAGTGCTTTTCCTATATGAACCAAGACACATTTTGACCAATGTTTGCCACTAGAAAAATGATGTATGCATATGCGACTCGATGATACTGTCCAAAGTACACTTTTCTAACTATATACATTTTGACATCATTAAAATAAGTATAACCAAGTATGAGGCACTTTTCCCTCACATACTCCCCCTCTTTGATGATGGCAAAATAGTAGAAACATAGTTGAGCATAATTTGTAGTATCATCCTCCCCCTTACTCTATGCATTTATCTAAAAATGATTTGCATGTGTGATCAGTCTTGTAAAGTGATTTGTTATTTTTGTTCGGTTTTTCTCCCCATTTGACAACATCAAAAAGAAAGAAGATATAGGTCAATGAAAGACATAGTATAATAAGATAAGCATATTCACCTAATTTGCAAAAGGATAACATTAACAAACATTCACATCTAATGAAGTTAAAAAAATCCTATAAAAGGATAAATAGATAACACCGTAAATGATCAAAAGAAATAAGTGTTATTACAAATATTAAAGATTTAACAAAGCTTAATATCTTGATCATTCAAACAAACACAAGAAGAGATTAACACAATAATGCGATGAACACTATATGAAACAACATGCACAATGATATAGAAGGACTCCTCAAGGCCTCCTCCCCCTAAAGTTATGGCCCCTTCCGTGAAATGGATAGTCATGAGGTGGAGGAAGTTGTTGCTCATCTATATGTTCCGTATACTCTAGGACAGCTCGATTAAGAGTGTTGAAACTGGTAGTGAGAGCACGGTGTTGACCTGCAATAGATTCAACCATGCCATCCAACTGACGCATCACTGCTGTTACGAATGAGTTGAAGTTATTCGTGTGAGCTTGAAGTTGATTCTGTAAATTTATGAACCGCTCATCCTGGGCAGTGATAAAGTTTTGTTGTTCGAGTTGCATGCTCCTCATCATTTAGAGGAGATCTTCATTGTTCTGTTGGGGACACGGAGGTGATAGAGGCATGTAATTCTAATCCGAGGTCTCTTGATAATCCCAATTTGTTGCCTGAGGTATGTAATTTTCACCTAGTGTAGTCCAGCCTGTGTGTTGCCAAGCACCCCATCCTTGATTTCCATCAGATTCCAAATGGGGTGATTGATCTAGCCAACCAATATTATTCTGTTCATCAATATCCATGTGAGTTCCACCCTCTTCTCCTTCTTCTTCTTCTTCATCTTCATAACTTTCATCAGATTCCTGCAGATGAGAGCTTGTTGCCTTAACAATAAATTTGTAGTGAGACTCGCGAGGATCCCAAATATAACCCATCATAGTTAAAGTCTTTTGACAAAACTCTTGTTCAATTGGCAAGGTTGTGTAAGGGATATTGGGTACAGCCACATTAGCATTATTGAGGATAGATTGGATGAAGGAGCCATATGACAGTGTGGTTCCTCTACCAGAGTCTTTCAAAGAGTAGATTCTACTCACAATGTAGTGAGGCCAGTTAATCTTGATCTTCTTTTTCAGAATGTAAACCAAGTGAACCTCGACTTAGTCAACCCGAGAATAACCACCTTTCTTGGGTTGAAGAATGTGCGAGACAATCCACTGTAAAATTCTATCAACCGGCTTCAACCTACCAGTTGTGACTGATTTCGGAAAAAGGTCGCTAGCGACAATGTCGTCAACATATGGTTTCTTCAACATAGAGTTTAAGACCTCCTTGAGCTCATACCCGTTCACAGTTCGAGTATCCATGACCTTAATCAGTGGCTCATCAGTCAGAGAAGACATATTGAAAAGATTTTTCCAGACATAGTCATTGACATATACCTTATTATTTCCAATCTTAGTATTGAACTCAAAACCTTCAAATTTTCCTTGAAGACCAGTGTAGAAAATCCTAATCAAGTCCTCATTATATTTATTATCGCATTCCAAAAATTTGTTGAAATTCTGAGCATCCAGAAATTCAAGTACTTCTTGGATGTGCATTCTTTCAGCAGCTTTTCGATAATAAACATATTGTTTGACAATTGATCTCTTACTCATATTTTTATCATAAAGTTCAGTGTATTCAAGAGGTAAAAGAGAGATTTGTTGCCGGTAGAGCAACTCTTGAAGTACCAGCTTGAGCGGATGGAGCTCTGATTGTTCTTTTGAAGAAGATGAATAATGAAAATAGAGTTTTTGGTGTTGATTGGAGAGACTCATTATACTCCTTGACTATATAGTGAAATTAGGTTTTGAAAGGGTTTTTGGGAAGAGGAGATGTAGAGAGTAGCCTTGAGTAGGTGCAAAGTACCAATGTAAATGCTAATGATGATGTTTGAATACATAAAAAGAGTGAATGCATTAAATGGCTCAAATAGTTTGAATGTTTCATCAAAGTAGAGATTTTTCCAGTAAAATCGCACAACGTGTCGACCCATACAGGTTTTGCATCGACGCATACTGTAAAAATATAAATAATGAGAAGTGTTCAAAGTTTGAGTCAACCTAAGGGTCAACCTGAGCAGACCCACTTCTAAATCATGAAAAATTGTCATTTTATGAGTCGACCGGAGTTCTGTGTAGGTTGACTCATCTAGTAAACAACAGCAGAAATCATCAATTTGAGTCATACAAGCATCACAAAGACATAAATAGATAGCTAACACATATGTCAAACATTCAAAAGGATAAAACATGCTTAATCATGCAATAAACATCAATAATGACACATAACTTGATACATCAACTTACACATATGAGGTGAATAAGAGAGTTTGATAATGAGGAAAGATATTACCTTAACCACAATCGATGATAGATTCCCTCACATATGGCCTAGTTACTTCTTCATTTTGTTAGATAAAGATATAGACAAAGCACATATATAGAAAGCATGCAATAATAAAACTCTTTGACCATATTCATGTTAGTTGATCCGAAAATGATATCATTAACATAAATTTGTACCAAGATTAAGTGTTTTCCTTGGCGTTTAATGAATATATTTGCATCAACCTTTCCTCTTGAATGCCCTTGATCAAGTAGAAATTTGCTAAGGTGGTCATACCAAGCCCTAGGGGCTTCTTTGAGTCCGTACAAAGCTCGTTTTAACTAGTAGACATAATCAGGATGCTCATGGGATTCAAACCCAGGAGGTTGGGCTACATAAACCTCTTCATTGATATGTCCATTAAGGAAATCACTTTTTACATCCATTTGAAATAATTTAAAATTTTTCGCACATGCGTAAGCAAGCAAAAGGTGTATGGCCTCGAGTCGGACAACCAGCACATAAGTTTCCTCATAGTCGATTCCTTCCTCTTGGTTATACCCTTACATGACTAATCGCGCCTTGTTACGTGTTATAACTCCATTTTCTTCCAATTTATTCCTAAACACCCATTGGGTGCCAATTACTCGATGGCCTCGCAGAGGAGGGACAAGGTCCAAAACCTTATTTCTTTTAAACTGATTCAGTTCCTCTTGTATTGATAAGAACCAATGTTCATCGAGTAATGCCTCTTTAGGGTTTTTAGGCTTAACTTGAGAGACAAAAGCAAAGTGATAACAGAAGTTAGTTAGCTTAGATCTTGTGGTCACTCCCTTTGAGATGTCACCGAGAATGTTGTCGATAGGATGGTCTTTAGAAGACTTCTAAGCTGGAGGAAGGCTATCGGTGTTAGTCAGATGAACCTCCTCAATCTCCTCATGATGGTGATCTTTTTCCTCCTCAACTTTCACTTATTCAGGTTGATCAATTCCTTTCTGTGTCTTTGAGTATGTCTTTAGAAGATACACCTGCACCATGAAACGAAATACCTTTTCCGACACTTTTCGGATAAGTTTCATCAAAAGTGACATGAACAGATTCTTCAACAATAAGTAACCTCTTATTATATATCATGTATGCTTTACTTGAGTGAGAGTATCCAAGAAAGATACATTCATCTGCCTTGGAGTTAAATTTACCAATACTCTCCTTACCATTGTTTAACACGAAACACTTACAACCGAAAACATGAAGGTGAGACACATTTGGCTTTCTCCCTTTCAAAAGTTCATACAGAGTTTTGTTAAGAATAGGACGGATGAGCACCCTATTCAAAACATAATAAGCCGCACTAATGGCATCGGCCCAAAACTATTTAGGAAGTCCACTTTTATTGATCATAGTTCTTCCTAGCTCTTCCAAAATTTAATTTTTACGTTCCACGACCCCGTTTTGTTGAGGGGTACGCAGAGCGGAAAAATTATTATCAATTCCATGTCTACCACAATATTCTTCAAAAAGATGATTTTCAAACTCACCTCCATGATCACTCCTAATTGATATAATCTTTGTGTTCAACTTGTTTTGAGAAAGTTTAGCAAATCTTTTAAAGGCTGAGAAAGTATCGCTCTTGCTAGCCAAGAAGATAGTCCAACAAAACCTAGAGAAATCCGACTATAACAAAACCATAGTAGTTACCACCTAGACTCTTAATTTTAGATGGACCAAAGAGGTCCATATGAAGAAGTTCGAGAGGTCTCGTAGTTGACACAATGTTTTTAGATTTAAACGAGATCCTTATTTGTTTTCCCATTTGGCACGCATCACATAAGTGATCCTTTGAAAACTTGATTTTGGGTAAGCCAATAACTAGGTCTTTAGAAACTATCTTGTTTAGCAAGTCAAAATTGAAATGCGCCAAACGTCTATGCCACAAACATGAGTCTTCACTCATAGTGACGAGACATTTGTCACTACTCAATGATACTTCACTCAAATCCAACATATACACATTATTTACCCTCAAGCCATTAAACACATCCCCCTTTTTATCATTATTTTCAATCATGCAACAATCCTTTGAAAAAGATACTTTATATCTCTTGTCACACAATTGACTAATGCTTATGAGGTTGTGTTTAAGACCCTCAACTAGAAATACATCAGAGATAGTAGTAGAAGAGGGATTACCTACACTACCTTTTTCCAAGTATTGCTCCCTTGTTGTTGTCTCCATAGGTTACAAATACCTTCTTCTTTTCCACAAAGTCAATGAAGAGAGATATGTCTCCTGTCATATGTCTTGAGCATCCACTATCGAGAACTCATCTTCTCTCCGTAGGCTCAAGACTTTGTACCTATAAAAATAATCAACAAAAATAGGTACCCAATTTTTTATTGGGTCCTTAGTTGTGAGTGAAATCTTGGTTGCATTTAGGCAACCATTGATAAACCCCTTTAGGAACTAAAAATCTCCTAAAACGATATTTAGCTATGGTATGACCCCTTTTGCAACAATACAAGCAAGTGAGGTTAACCTTTGTATCACTTTTGTTACCTTAATTTTTGATCACATATGTATATTTTTTATAAGGATTAATCATGCTTTTTCTAAAGTGTGATCTATCAATAAAAAAAGTGATCTTTGGTTCTAAAGCCTTGTCAAGTTTGGCTTTAAGAGTGCTAACCTCTTTTTGCCAAATATGATAAGTATCACACCCAAAGTTTAACCATCTACTTCTTTCTTCCTCAACATCTACCTTTGTTACTTCCACCACGGATGCTTTGAGAGCCTCCAATTTCATTTCGGAATCGGAGATCTTTTTCTCCAAGTGAGTAAAAATTTGTTTGTTTGAAGCCAACCGTTTAAAAGTCTCCTTGGCTTCATGGTGTAAGGTGTCAAAGGCATGTTGTAATTCAGAATGAGACAATTTAGTAGAATTTTCGTATTTAGCATGTCGTACCTTTTTATTTTTCTTCTTTTGATGAGGAAGAGACAAAGGTTGACGGACTCTTCTTCGTCACTTGAACTATCATCCGCGGATGACTCACTATCTCTTTCCCAAGCGATGTAAGCTCTTCTAGGCTTACCTTATTTCTTTTGTGAGCGATTACTTTCCTTTCCTTTGCCCTTCTTCATCAATGAACAATCCGGTTTATATTGCCCGACTTTTCCACAATTAAAGTACGACCTTCTTGCCTTACTCCCCTTATTTCCTTCATTCTTGGAAGACCTGATTGTCTTCTAAAATTGACAAGATTCTTTTTAGAATGTTGGATACCATTCTTCTTTACATAGAAATTGTATCGCTTCACGAACAACCCCATATCCTCATTCGTTTCTTCATCATCGTAATCACTTAGCTCTTTTGAGGAGGACTTTGAACAAGAAGTTTTTAGAGCTAAAGACTTCTTTTCCGTAGTTTTGGTCTTTTCCTTCTTTTCCTTTTTCTCAAATTGCTCGAGACTAAGAAGCATTTTCTCATGTTCTTGGAGCTTTCCAAAAAGAGTTGTAAGATCCAAAGTCATAAGATCATTTGCTTCCTTTATGGTCGTGACCTTTGGTTGCCACTTCTTGGTAAGATATCTTAAAACTTTGTTAGTAGCAACATCATTAGAAATTGGTCTACCAAGTGAATTTAGTCCATTGATTAAGTGAAAAAATCTCTTTTGCATGTCGGTAATGGTTTTCCCTTTCTCCATGTGAAAGATATCAAACTCTTGAGTCAAAGTGTTGATTCTAGCTAGTTTGACATCATTAGTTCCCTCATGAGCAACTTGCAATGAGTCCCACATAGTTTTAGCAGTCATACAATGTGAAACTCTATAATATTCATCAACTCCTAAAGAGAAAATCAGAATATTTCTAGTCTTCCAATCATAATTGTAATTTTTCTCATCTTCATCATTCCATTGTGCTTCAGGCTTAGGCACAACAACGTTATTTCATCGGTCATGGTGATTTCCATAGGACCATTCAATATAACGTTCCATACCTTTCTGTCAATGGAATTTATATGCACGCGCATACAAACTTTCCAGTAAGTATAGTTCTCACCGTTGAAAACAGGTGCTCTATTATAAGCCCCTTTTGGTTCGTTTGCCATAGTCTAAGAAGTTATATGCAAAGCACATAATGAATCGGTGCTCTTGATACCACTTGTTAGACGACGAAAATGATCTAGAAGGCGGGTTGAATAGATCACTTATTTAAAATAGAGTCGGTGCTTAATATAATTTGATTTTTAAAAGTTTTAAGCGGAAGCGGCTGAGGAACTATACTCGTCTAAACGAACCGTTATCGAAGAGATCGGATATACGCTACACCTATATGGAATACCGATAAAGGCGAGAATTAGAATCAATAATTTGAACAAAAATTAATAGGATTTTGTTCACTCAAAGTTGGACAATTTCCAATGCTTGTGAAATATAAACCAAATTGAAAAACAGCTCAAGTGTTTGCATTCACGCAATTAATTGAACACTTGGTGTTCGAAGCACCTCAAGTAAAATTCAATAAGTGAATGAAGTGATATGTTTTTTCAATTACAATCAAACTGATTGTAATGAGGTTTCTAAACACGTTTCAGCACTAACACACCATAATTTAAGCCAACTAATATATTTGCACACAAACTCAAAATTCAGCAATGAAAATAGTAAAAAGAAAGAACACCAATTTGTTGAGCCAGTTTCCATGTCGTCCTCGTTTGGGGTACGTCTACCCTCAATTCTAAAAATAGAATTGAGACATGTATATATAACATGTTGCAAATTGTTTTTACAAGAGAAACAATAGAATTCAAACACTCAATCTCAAACGTTGATGATGAGCCTATGCCTTCTCTTCCCTTGATTCAAGATGAATCAAGTCCTTCGAACGTGATGACTAAACCTCCGATTGCGGCACCACCTTTGAACAACCCTCTGGTCTTCAAATCTTGCCCAACTGATTTCAAACACCAACACTTCGAACCCATACCTTCCTTTCACAATCCTCCAATTAACGCTACTAAATTGACAGAACCTCACGTTCTTCAATTACCTTCGCTCGGCTGAATCTGTGAAGGAACGATTTCTGCAAAACCCTCAAAATCCAAGATTCTTGGAGGACAAAACCCTAAAGGTTTTATTCAAGAAAAACCCACTGATTTCTCAACCCAACCCCGATACACCGATCTTAAGTTTGGACATTATCACCTCGATGATGCAGAATGCACAACAAAAATGATTATGTGTAGTTGTTGAGAAAATGCAAGAAAGAGGATGAAGATGATGATAACCAAATCAGTGTATATTTTCACTTTTCTTGTTTTATGTAGAATGAGCTATCTCAATATATATGCAAAGTTGTAACCAAATAACAGACATAACAGTTACTTTAAATGGTAAACATAACAGAAATTTTATGAGAAACGAGTGAGCGGTCGACCTAAAATAAGGAGGGGTCGACCTGAGCTCTCTCGAATTCAGGATTATTCAGAAAAACGCTCTTTGCGTTGACCAGAACAGGTCCATGCGTCGACGCAAAGCACCCCAATTTAGACAAATACAAATGCACACAGTATGAGTTGACCTGAGGGTTGATGCGATCTCTCTTGAGAGTAAAACATGAAAATTGACTTTTGTTTGAGTTGACCTAAACAAGCTTTGAGTCGACTCAAAGACTCAGAACTTGCAAAAAATGCAGATTTTGATATGTTTAGCTACATCGAAGTGTTCCTAATGCATCTCTAACTCGACCAACATGATCAAACTCATATAGAACACATATAGTGCTTTTCCTATATGAACCAAGACACATTTTAACCAATGTTTGCCACTAGAAAAATGACGTATGCATATATGACTCGATAATACCGTCTAAAGTACCTTTTTCTAACTGTATACGTTTTGACATCATTAAAACAAGTATAACCAAGTATGAGGCACTTTTTTCTCACATGTATGAGTTATGAGATGCACGAAAAGAGGAGTTAGAGCTCTAACAGTAAAAGTTTGCTACAAAGAGAAGCTTGAATGAGACAGAGAGCTCAAAAGTTTGAAAGGAGGAAGAGTTTTTTCTTTAAGAAAAGGAACAAGAAAGAAGTGAAAAAGGTAGTCAGGCGCGAGATATGAAACAAAAGCGTCCAAGAGATGCATCTTCGGATCACCCACTAAATTTTTGAATAAATTTTGAATTTATTTAACATGCCTAATCCCATCTCCTAGTGATTTTTGGAAGAACAAACACTTTCTAAACAAGATGTTTCAATAGTAATTTATTGCATGTTTCCTTCTGGAGAAAAAAAGGACAATTATTTAAAAATATTAGTAGTTATTGTATGATTGAATCTGCATCAAATTCTTCCATTTAATTCTCTATAAACACCTATAAATTTTTAAAGACTTCGTCTTAAGTGAAAAATTATATGCATATTTTGATTGAGAAGTTTTCTCAAATTAGAAGCTAAAATAACATCTTCCTCGGTCTTTCAACACCCCTAATGAAAAAGCTCTACAATAGCTAATCTGTCTCTTCACAAGCTAAACAAACATGATCTAAAATACACCATAATGACTCTTGATAATCTCTAATCTCTTCATAGTACCAAATAATACAAAGAAATGGCCATACAATAATAATCTCACCTATCATCTCACCTACAAAGGCTGGAAAGCATACAATAATAATCTCACCTATCATCTCACCTACAAAGACTAGAAAGGATTACATAGGAGATAACATTTGATCTTAAATCACTTCATTTTACATTTTACTTGCTTTGTCTTGCAACCTCCCCTAACATTTAGCTACCACACAAAATCTATACCTATACATATGGGATTGTACACTGCCATAATCAAACATCATCAGCAAAGATATATCTGAGGTTGCTGTTGGTTGGTTGGTGATTTGTCTCATGATATGAAATAGCATCACCATTTCTGACTTTTTTCAAGAATTTTTATCAGATGGTGCGAGATCATTTCTATCAGAATTGAGATTGATATTGGTATGTGAGTTGTCAGCTGATCCAACCTCGTCCTGTTGATTCTCGTCTTTCTTTGAATTCAGGAACCGACCTCCGCATCCTCTTGCTCTTTTCAGTGCGTGCAAGTGTCGCGATTCGTGCAAGTATGGCTGAAAATATTTGTTTAAAGATCAAATAAGTATATATCTCGAAATGATGCATGGGAGCATGGGAGTGAAATAAGTTTATTAAAATCAACTTTTGGCATCATTTGAAAGAAAAGGTTTATGGCATACCTTCCGATTCCTTGTAACTTTCTTTTCTGATTCAGCTTTAGCACGAGACTGCCTGCGTCTTAAAATACCATGATACTGTTTTGCATTGACAAACACAGGTTCCTCGACTGCGTCAGTTGGCAAAGGAACACCTGCATGCTGAATTCCCATTAGCTGAAGATTGGCCTGACACAGGATATGGTTCAATAATGAGGATCAGAAAATAGCTTTGACAAGAAGCCACCATATATTACAAAAATCAATAGCAAGAGAATATAATGAACCATTGGATGTCCACCGTAGGGCTGTGGCGGATAAGCTTGTGCATCATAGGGAGCAAACATGCTTCTGTAGTAGGGATCTGGATATGGATAAGCAGGTGGCACCTTTAATATAATACAAAGCAATAGAAATCAGTAAAGTACAACAGTTCACATTTTAAGATAGGATAGAACAGAAAAAACAACAGTAGTGTAGTAAAAACAGCAAAGTTTCAGGAACTATGGTAGTTTAATCGCTCGACCAAGTCTGAGCAGTCACTTCTTACTTCTATGGCATTACATCAAGATAACAACTGGCACCCTTGCACCAGTACTTGCTGAGAAAATCACTTAGTAATCACAATTGTCAGGTAAAAAAAACTCTTGTTACTTCAAGAAATCAACTTCAATTTGTCAAACGCTACCTCTAAGTAATGTTAATTTACATTAGAACTTCATATAGTTTGCAATGTAATTTAGCATTATGTCAGATAAGAAAAACAGTTTCTAAGACCATTGAGAAAATCCTAGCATCAAGCAATAAAATTCTTTCTATAAGAAACAATTGTTATTTTTTCAGTTCTAATTATCGGAAACATCGACCAATTTTTAATATTAATTGGTGGAATTTCTTTTAGGAAAAAACGTGTATACATTTCTATATACACGGTTGATGCTGTTTTTTCCTAAGATTTTGCTAACTCCACCTCATCTCCTAAGAAATTCAGATTGGTGAGTTTGTGTTCATTGTCACGGAAAAGGGACAAATTGGAACACAGATGCAGCTCGACCCATAGAGTCGCCGTTAAGGCTACAATTGCATGCACTGCAAAATGGTGTGCTCTCAAAGCAAAATCACAGCGGGTCTCACCAGAACAACCACACCCCCACATGATCATGCCTCCTTTCCACATTGCAACCACATGCCTATGCTTGCCTGTTCGTTGCTGTAGAGATTGGAGGGAAATAAGATGAGGAAAGCACCAGCCATGAGGGTGTTGTGGATGAGGAAAGGACCACTTATTCTTCTCTCTTTTTGGGGTATCAGGACTTCAAAAATCCTCAAGCTCTCCATATAACAATATTATTGCTTTCAAAGTCAACGCAAAGGGAGGAATCTGATAGCTGGAAGAAAGCCTGTTGGATGTTGTAGCTGAGTGGGCAAGATCAATGGGCAAGATGAAAACATAGGGGGAGAGAAAGTGAGGGACTGGGTTTGGAAGACGCCGGCGTTACACAGATGTTAACTAATTTAAGTAACTCGAAATAAAAATCCACATGCTCCATTTAGGTTGGAAAACAGCACCAATAACATATATCTAACTGCATATAAAGTTTGTTCTTTTTTTATACCATTAATAGTAATATCTAAAAACCTGTCAAATTCCATGTTTGGATTGATGGAACAGAATGGAGCGGAGCAAAATATAGATCCTACTCAATTGTTTGGATATTTTATTAATAATGTTTCATTTCATTGCACACACCCCAAATCGGATGGAATGGAGGATTGGATGGAATGAATTCCATCATGTTCCATTCCACTCCATCCATCATTTGCAAATCCAAACAATGGAATCATATTATTTATCACTCCATTCCATCACCTACCACCAATCCAAACACACCGTGGATATTTTTGAGAATTTATTTACATTCTAAATGCACATCCACGATCTTGACGATTTGGACTTTTGTTTAAATTTGTTAAGACACGTGGGAAATTCCCACTTTCACAATAATGGGAAGTTGGGTATTATGGCATGTCTTTGTGACACATCGAGAAGTATGAGATGCTCAATAAAGTAGTTAAGTGGCTTGGTTCTTCCCCCTTGATAGTGAATTTTGTAGGCTTTGTTTAGGAGTTTTAAGCAAACGAGAAGAATTTGCCAAAAAATGAGGAAGGAAATGGAAGTAAAAGGAATGATAGCCCCCCAACTAGCATGCAAGTTATTATTCTTCATAAAACTAAAACCCTCTAATCTGAGAAAACTCAAAAAATGTAATAGGGAGGATTCCCTCCCCTCCCCTCCAAACTCCATGCTGTTCACAAACTTAGGAAACAAATATCATCATGACTTCAGAACCAATTTTCTTCAATAGCAAAACAAAATAGCCTCAATATATTTCTGTGATAGCTACGACGAGATGAACGATGTCAAATGGCTGTGGCCTAAACAAAAAACATTCCTAAAGTTTTTTTTTTTAAGTAATTAAACATCAAGATGCCATTTCCAATGAGATAGCCAAGGGTGAGAAACAACTGAACAAACATGGTTTGTTTTTTAAAGACAAAAGGAAAAGAACAGCAGGTAAAAGTTCATACCATAGCATGTCCAGGGCCAAGCTGCGGAGGTGGTACGTATTGAACAACCTGAGTATCAATACCAGCATGAGAAATTCCATTTGCAGATACAGGCTGCATCTGTGATTCTGACTGCTCTTGTCCATCAGCCTCGTTCTCGTTATCTGGACAACAATTTGTTTGATAACTTCAGGCTTCAGATATTACATTTTGCACTCTTTTGGGGCCAGGGAATAGTTCAAAGTCATCGGTTTAAGAAAAACATAAAACTTCAGATAGCATGGCAAAGAAGCTCAATGTAAAAATTTGATTAATAAGACAATAACAGAAAAGCAACATAGTGAATAAATGGGTGAAGAAGCTATGCCAACTGCCAAGAGCAAACACAACAACCAGAATACAGAAACATCCAATACACTAAGAACACAGAAGTTCTACATTTTCGTTTAGTTTTAAAGAAATAGAAGCTTCCGTTTATATTCAGTTTGAAATAAACCAAGAGATTGAAAGAGATATTCTTTTAATAAAGTCAACATTTGAAAATAAAATACACAATAGACTTGCTGTAAACTTTTCAATAACGGGAAGTGAATGTAATTTGTTCATTACAAATAAAAGAGGTAGCTTAAAACAATAAATTGGATAAAGGAGTTCTACATGTAAATACCTGTGGGATCATGAGTAGAAGAAGTCATGGTTTCCTGATTCACATGCACTCTGTCCAAATCTGGAACCAGAACAAACACTGTTAGCAGAATTCAAGATTACAGCAGCTTCATAGTATGCACTGTGCAGAGACAAGACAGAATCCTGGAAAAGGATATGAAAAAATTTGCAGAAGCTAGTAGTCTATGCAATTATAGCTGAGAGTTGCTACTTTGAAACAAAAGTTGACATCGTATATGGGACATTGTGTACAGTACAGTTTGAGTTAATATCTTTTCTTCATAATGGTTACTTATTTTCATGTTTTATAGGATACAAGTAAAGTGTGCTATAAGAGACTGCACAGTCAATCTCAATCATTACCATAGATTCAATTATAGCTTAGGGTATAAGAACCCTCAGTGATCATAAGGATTGGGTTATGATGAATGACTCAAAATAAACCATCAATCTATTTATGTTCAGTCAAAATTCTCAATCCAACATGTTAAGTGAGCATGTGGTTATAAGTGGGGGCAATCTTCACCCTGCTAGCTGATTTTGTAGGGTTGAGTTAGGCCTAATCACATTTCTTAAGATGGTATCAGAGCCTTATTTAAGATCCATTGAGCCATCCACCATTTAGTTCCATGCCCCAAACTCAAATCCTCACTCTTCTAACCGATTTTATAGGATTGAGTTAGACCTAACCACACATTCTTAAGACAACAAAACAAGAAAAAAATCCAATGTAATTAAATCTTTGACCCTAGTAGCCGCCCCAAATTATCCCCACCACTTAGGATTTTTAGACCCTCTATGGGACTAATCCTCAGGTCGACCGCGGTGTCTAATTCCAACCTGTCGAATCTCAATCTCACGCATCAAGTTCAAAATCAAACATTCATCATAAACATAACCATCAAATAACACAAGATATAAGTTCTCAATAAGCCCAAAACTGTACAAAATAAAAAAAAAATCCATCAGTCATAAGTCATGAAAATTGAAAACCCAAAATAAAAATTTAGACCAAGATATTGAAGAAGGACATGCAACATAAACAAATCAGAAAGAAAAAAAAAACATCCCCTTTTCAAGTAAAATTTCCCAGGCACAAGATAAATCATAATTAAGTAATGAAAAGCAAAACCCATAAAAAATGAACCAAACCCAGAAGGAAAAATCCAAAAAAGAATCGAAATTGGGAACGAGAGGTTTGTGTTGAGGTCAGTTACAGTTGAAAAGACCGAAAATTAAGAAAGAGAAAAAGAGGTTAGAAAAAACAAACCTTGAAGAATGGAAAGTAGTGTGATTTGAAAATGATAGAAGGTTGAAGTGAATCGTGGTTGTGGTTGGGATTGGGAGTGTGGTGATGAATAGAAGAGAAGGTTTTCTTAGTTACAAGTACTGTCTCTGTGTCTGTGTTTTGTGGTTCCTGCCACCAATCCACACGACACCCACCCAAATTACACCAATAAAAGGAGAAAAATAATTAGTTAAGGATTACACAAATAAAACTATAAAAGGAGAAAAATAATTAATTAAGAAAATTAAATTTCTTTTTTATTTTTGTTAATTAAATTCACATCAAGACATAGCTACTTTTGTTAAATTCAAAATTCAAAGACTTTTAATAAAGACTAGTCAAATAAAATAAAACTTGAAAATAACATATATGATGCATTAATAATTTAAAATTCTTCAAGAAAAATGTATTTTGATGCATTTAGTAAGTGTAAGTGTTTCTATGTTTGAGTTTTGACCATTTAAGAAATGTTTATGATAATTTTAGAATTAAAAATAAGATTTGAGAATTGTGTAGGCTATTACTTTTTTGATGCGAAAGAGAATAAAAATGGATAAAATAGACTTGTCGATCTTTAAATTTATAAGCATAGGTCAATTTTATTCGATATATATATATATATATATATATATATATATATATATATATATATATATATATATATATATATATATATATATATATATATATATATATATCAAATACGTTTCTTTGTCAAGTTTGGTTGTTATATACGCTAATGTATGACGTTTACATTAACTTTTTCTAAATAGTTAGAATATTTTTTAATTTTATAGATATATATTAAATAAGTTTGTTAAACAAGTTTGGTTGTTAAATACGGTGACGTGTAATGTTACCTCAATTTTTTTTAATAGTTAGAATTTTCTTTAATTTGATCAATAAATATTAAATAAGTTTGTTTGTTAAGTTTGGTTGTTAAATGCATTGAGTGTGATGTTATTTCAGTTTTTTTTTTTAAATAGTTAGAATATTTCTTAATCTAATAGATATATATCAAATAAGTTTGTCTGTCAAGTTTGGTTGTTAAACGCGCTGGGGTGTGGCATTACCTCAATTTTGTTTGAAATAGTTAGAATTTTCTTTAATTTGATGGATAAATATCAAATAAGTTTGTATGTCAAGTTTGATTGCTAAATGCGCTAACGTGTGATGTTACCTCATTTTTGTTGAAAAAGTTAGAATTTTCCTTAATCTCATGGATATATATCAAATAAATGTGTATGTCAAGTTTGGTTGTTAAACGCGCTGAGGTGTGATGTTACCTCAGTTTTTTTAAATAGTTAGAATTTTCTTTAATATGATGAAAGTTTATTAAATATGTTTATATGTCAAGTTTGGTTGTTAAACGCGTTGACGTGTGACCGTACCTCATTTATTTTGAAATAGTTCTAATTTTCTTTAATCTGATGAAAATATATCAAATAAGTTTGTATGTCAAGTTTGGTTGTTAAACACGCTAGCGTGTGACGTTACCTCATTTTTTTTGGAAATAGTCATGATTTTCTTTGATCTGATGAAAATATATCAAATAAGTTTGTCTGTCAAATTCAGTTAAACGCGCTAACGTGTGACGTTACCTCAAATTTTTTAAATAGTTAAAATGTTCCTTAATTGATGAATAAATATTGAATAAATAAGTTTGTCTGTCAAGTTTGGTTGTTAAACGCATTGACATGTGACGCTACCTCAATTTATTTTGAAATAATTAGAATGTTACTTAATTTGATGGATATATTGAATAAGTTTGTCCGTCAAATTTGATTGTTAAACGCACTGGCGTGCAACGTTAACAATGAGGTGTCAACCCATGTCAATGAAAATGTTATAATGTTGTCAATATTTTTATTGTTCATTCCAAAGATTGTTTTTTATTTCTTTCCTAAATTGCATAAATTTTATTTTTCTTTTTTTCTCAGTAAAAGTTTGAGACCCTCACATTTTTATCCCCAATTTATTCAAGCTCAAAATGCAAAGATAGTAAAAATGGATATTAGTTATGCATGTATGAATTTCATAAAAAAATCTCAAAATGTAAAAGTTCGTCTTCAACTTCCATTTTTAATAGAGGAGATATTAGGAACATTGGAATGTTAGAATGTTATTGTTAGAAACGATTTATAATTTATTTATATTTTTCAACCATTTATTTTATTTTGCTATGTGTGGTTAAAGACTATGTTCAGATTTATTTATTTATATATATATATATATATATATATATATATATATATATATATATATATATATATATATATATATATATATATATATATATATATATATATATATATATATTAAGGGTGGGAGGATTACCAATTGCCCTTAAGGGGCAACTTCTATTTGTTGCCCTCCACAAGGGACCGCCTCGTCCTAGGTGTTTCGTACTCACCTAGTCGTGGAAAACGTGGGAAAAGATGTTTCTCGACCAGAGAGAATTCAGGGTCAGCGCTCCAACCCACACCTCTCTAGGAAAAAGGGATTCAACAGTTCACTGTTAACTGGTGGGCAATTATCATTTCCAAGGAAATCATAGACCTAAGTGTCTATATAAATAACTCTTCCCCGGAGAGAGAGAGAGAGAGAGAGAGAGAGAGAGAGAGAGAGAGAGAGTGTGTGTGTGAGAGTGAGATAGAGGTCATAACTTAACTCGCATAACCTATAAACACAGAGCCTCACAGCTCATGTGAACTAGCCATTTCCCACCACTATAAACACTACCTAACAAGGCCTCTCACCAGTGCTGGCAAACCCTAACTGTTATAAAACTAATAAGGCTTCTAGTCATCCTTACTAGTCTTAGGGTACCATGCACTCCTATACTTTTTAACAAATAGGGTGGTGCCCACCGTGGGACCCCGGTAAAACTAACCTAGACCAAACCCTCATCATTAAAATTCTTACAACATTCCCTTGAAGATGTTCAATAAAGCTCTATATTATGTGGTTAGCCCCATAGTCGGAGGTTTCATCAACGAAGGATGCTTCAGCTCCTCCTAGAGGAAGTAAGTTAGGCAAGTACTTACTACGAGCGTGATATTCTTGTGACTCTCTAAAGTTAAGCAGGAAGAGCCAAGAACCAATATTACTTTCTCTAGCAGTGACGCCGTTAGAATTCTCCTTCACGATAATGACCACATGGTCGTCACTATGCAACACAAAAACTAGGATATCAAAAGAATCTTGATATACCTCTAAAGCTCAATTGACATTCTATTATGGGATTCTTTCCAAAAAAATTCCAGCTCGATCCCAACAACATGCAGGCGTTATAGGGATCGATAGTATGATTATCAAGCAAACAGATGCAAATAAATAGGCATGTATCCCTTGAAACAACCTGCAACATGGGACCATACTCCAAGGCAATTAAAGTAAAATACCTCATAGTGGACGCTTTATCACCCTATGACATCATTTTGGGAATACCTACTATTAGGGGCAGTTATTTACACATGTTGCATGGTTCGGAAGTACTCACTGCCTAATGGGCGAGTTGGGATTGTTCGAGGTGACCAAAATTATATGAAGAAGATGTTCATCATCTATCTTAGCTTGTTTTGATGAAGATAAATGTTTATATTAGAAAAAAGATCAAAGAAGAAAAAGATTGAAATCAAGTATCAAGATTGCATGGGCTTTGGAAATCAAAGGATTGAATCATGAAGATTGAGGTACCAATGGAATTTCATTTGTTTATATATGTTAAGTGCTCGAAACATTCTCGTCTAAATCATTCCTAACATTTTTGCATACATTATTTCAAGTTGCAAGTAAATCAATTTACCCAGTTGTTTTACTCAAAAAAATTAACGTTGAGGATAAGTAAATTGATTTACCTCCTTGTATAAATTGATTTACCTCTGTATTTTTTGAAAAATTATGAATCTTTTACACAACTCTTCATTGCACATGTTCATCACACTGTTGGGAAGCAAGTGTGAGTTGTATGGAGAAACAAGTGTGAGTTCTAAGTCTCACATTGCTTATAAAAGTGGAGGTTAAGCACTTTATAAGTAAGAGGACCCATACACTTATCACCTTAAGATTTTAGGTGAATATGTGGTGTATCTCTCACTTGTTTGGATGAGTTTTTAATCTTTAGGTGAGTGTTTGACCCAATGTGTATGCTTTCTCCTCATGATGATCCATCAGTGGTATCACATCCCAGTTTGAGTAAGGAACTGGCTCCTTGTGTCGAAAGTCTTCCTTATATGGTGGTTAGGAGGCGTGTTCTGTTGAAGTGCTCATGAAGAGATAATGGTGTCTCTCAATGGCGATACAGGCATGTGGATAAAATAGCTTTCGCTTGAGAGGGAGCATAATGGATGGACTCACACTTGAGGGGGAGATTATTGGGAAACAATTTTGAGTTGTGTGGAGAAACAAGTGTGAGTTCTAAGTCCCACATTGCTTATAAAAGTGGAGGTTAAGCACTTTATAAGTAAGAGGACCCATAAACCTATCAAATTAAGCTTTTGGGTGAATATGTGGTGTATATATCACTTGTTTAGGTGAGACTTTGACTTTTAGGTGATTGTTTGACCCAATGTGTATGCTTCTCCCTCGTGATGACCATTATCTCGTCATTGGCACTTCAATGGAACACGCCGCCTAACCATCATGTAAGAAGGACTTTTGACACAAGGAGTTGATCGCGGCTTTCTATGTCTAACAAATCTAACTGCAAGTGCACAGTTTATCGCGTAGTAATAATAGATATCGATCCCACAGGGACTCGTAATCAATCTAGTGTTATCGGGTGTTACGGTGTTTAGCTAGGTCGGTTTGGTTTCAAGTTAAATAATGGCAGAATAAATGCGTAAACTAAAGGGAACTAAGGTTTTACTTAAGATATGAATTTATGAATCGATATGCAATAATTTTATTCTTCGGGGATTTGACAACTTATTGGCGTATTAAATGTTTTCAAACTTAGTTTAAGAAGAAAATAGTGATTTAAAGACTTTTGTCTCACGATGGTTGTTGACGTTAGTCGCAACTCTAAGGCGGAACGTATGCTTTCGCTATCCCGTTCGGGGTTAAAGTTACCTTTTGAAAATCTCTAAGTTCTAATCCTTTTTAAAGCGCTTTCACTGTTTTTAAATCGAATGCCTAGTTTTTACTATCTGGTCTTACCTCAGCTGTCGCTTGTTGGTTTGTACCTTAATATGGTTTCCCACTGTCGTGGCAAAACCACCTTAAATAGCTTCTCACTGTCGTGACAAAGATTTATTTAGAATTTTGATTAAAAACTAAAACCATTACTGAGTTTTTGAAAAGAGAAAAACTACGCCAATTATTATCAAATTCCGTCTGAATTATTATTACATATCAATTACAGTAGTTTAGCTAGACATGGAAATAGAAATGGCAATACATAAATAAAATCAGTAATTAATAACATGCATCATAATGAAAACTGAAATTACGATTAAAATTTAAAACCTGTAAAATATTCCAATTGGCCTTTGGGCAGATCCTCCACAAATGTTGGCAGGATTCTGGTCTTGGTGCCAATTGATCGTACAAGGGAAATAGAAATTATAAAATATCAAAGAATGCAGAGAAAGGAAAGAGAAACAAATAAGAATAGAATAATGGAAAGGTTGCTCTGAAGACGAATTGGCAGCACTTCGTTGTCTTGAATTCGGCTCCCTTTTTCAGGTCCCAACCTCTTCCTTTTATAGAGGGAGAGTATCTAACGGTTATTCCCTCTGGAAGTGGGTTTGAGGCAGAAAAATAGGAGTTAGTGGCCACACTTTTGGTCTTTGAGGGGAGAAATTGCACGTGACTTCATTCTGCCACGTTCTGGCTGCATGACGGTCGTCATGGATGTGTGACGGTCGTCACACGCATGACGGTCGTAACAGCTGTGTGACGGTCGTCACATCAGTCAGGCTCGTTTCTGCTGGTTTTTACTTGGTTTTTCATGCATTTTCCACTTGTTTTTGCTCCTTTTCTTCATATTGCTTTGCTTGGACATGTTCTTCGAATACCTGCATAATACTTAGACAAATAGCATGGAATGCCCCGTATTCAGAGCGAAATCAGTCAAACATTAGTTAAAACATACGTCATTTTATAGATATATTTTCGCGTTATCAAACTCCCCTAAACTTGAATCTTTACTTGTCCTCAAGTAAAAGTTAGAAAAATGTGGCAAACACGCGGCACGCTCCTCTCTTCCGAGAGGTTTTTCTCAAATTACAAGTTAGGAAGTCCAAGACAAAAATCGAAACAACACACAAACAGTGGTGACACTGAGTTGTAAGTCTTCGAAGGCCTCCTTTTTTATGCAAGCCCAGTTCCAATCATGCTACTGCAGTTTGGCGTCAAGTCCCTTGCAACAAGTTTTACCCGGTTTGTTCTGGCGCAGTCACATTAAGCCCGTTATCCGTATACTTTCATGGCAAGTCAACCTGTTAGTGGCTATGATCTCTTTTCTATTTCGATTCTTCTTTGCACATAAGCTTATGCTATTGATTTCCAAAGACTTTCTGTACCGTTGGGCTAAATGCTCGGGTGAGGATCACCTAACTTAGAAGGGACATGTCTCTATACTCGGGCTATATGGCTTTTCTTCTTTATGATTTTTTTTCATTTTGAGTTAGAGATCACACACACTTATTTGCATCGGTTTCATCGCTTAGAAGAATTTAGGATGGTGCTGACTGCTTGTATAAACTACTGGGGGCTACGTTTGAGTAGGAGCTTGAAACTTAGGTACCTGTAGGTAGTGAAACGGACTCGCATAAACTGGAGGTCTAAGGTGTCAGGACGGTAATGGAGTTGTAAAAATTTTCTTCTCGGGATTTCCATACTTGATTGAACTTTGGCGTGTCCTCGTGATGCTTAAAGATTTCTTTGTATAGTCATATGAAATGCGGGGAGTTCATGTAACGAAGATAAATATATATATAAGAGCTTATTTGCCGAAACCGAAAGTTAAAATTTCTTTAAATTCGAAAAAACAAGTACATTGGAAATAACATGAGAAAGGGAAATGAAAAGGAAATAACGATCCGCTCCCACACTATCTCAATCAGTGTCCCCACTGATTTGAAGGAATGTGGAAGGGAGATACAAAGGAAATACAGAAAAAACAACAAAAATGGCAAAAATGAAAGATACTACTGATCCCGTCCTCGTCCTCTATCTCTGCCTCGACCTCTGGCTGGGGGATCACGGGAGGCGAGGTTTAGAGCCCCAGTGTGGAAGATGTAATCCCGGAGACCGTCGACTCGCACACTGAGGTGCGCCATCTCGTCAGCCATGCCGGAATGGATGTCGTGCATCATCTGCAGAGACTGTTGGATTTGGCCGGTCTGCTCTCTCTGCCAAGCTTCAAATTCCGCAGCCCTGCGGTTCTGCTGCTCCATCATGAGCATCATCTGGTTCTGTTGCTCGATGCAGCGGAGGAGGGCCGCGGATGTGTCATCAGTGGCAGGACGGGGGCGGCGGCGTGTGGAAGGGCCAGCGGCAGCAGCTACGTGAGAAGGCTCAGGCTGGTCGGCTCTGTCGAGCTCTTCCTGAACTTCGTCCCTGGGCTCTGGGATGTTGTCCTGTGTTAGGGCAGCAGGGGCAGCGGTGTCGAAGAGCCAGTTGGCTTTGTCTTCAGGATGCATCTGGGTAGTGCGGGAAGGCAGGATGATGCTCTGGATAGTGCGGCCACACACTACAGGATGATAGCGGCCATCACGGCGGGCCTTGATGAGGTGGGAGGCGCGGCAGTGGTCGGTGTCTAGGAATACGGGAGGCATCTGGCGGAGTGTCTGGAGGCGGTCGCCAAGACCGAGGCCTATGGCGATGGATGTAACGATGCCACCGAAGTAAAAAGGTTTGGCGCCGCGGTTGCAGTTGGCCTGAATGTGAGCCAAGAGAAACGGGGCGGCGTTAACCGGCTCTGAAGTGAGCACATAGTGGAGGAAAAACAGCTCCTTCGAGTTGACCTTATGGTTACTGTCACGAGCGAATACGGTGTTGCTCAACACGCGGTGGAAGTAGCGGATAGCTGGGTTATGTATATGAGTGGCGTTCAGCGTGTCCCAGCTATCTGGAGTGGTTCCTGTCAGGCTGTTCCAGAGAGGGAAGGCCTCTTGGTAGAACTGGTCTGAGATGCGGCGGTGAGCATCGTCGCTGTGGGTGAACTGCAGGATGACGGTGATGCGGTCCTGGGGGACCTGATATTCAGTGCCGAACATCCGAAAGCAGGCGGCACCGTGGAGTTGGTTGGCATCGCCAGATGATGTTGTGTAGGCGAAAGAACTGAGAAACTCCAGCGTGAGTTGCTCGTAGGTGGGCTGGGGAGTGGTATAGAGATGCCAGATGCCGGCTCTCTACAACATCCAAGTGACGCCGTCGAGGATTCCGAGTTCCTTCAGAGAGTTCAGATGAGCATACCGGGTCGGTTGTAGCGACCGTTGATGGAATGCGAGAAAGTTTGTCTGCTGCCGTTCACCGGCCTCTCCTTCGCGGAAGGTGATGTCGCTGAATTCGGGGTTAGCACCAGCCATTATTGTGAGAGGAGTGCAGATGATGGAGATTATGGGATTTCAGAGAATGGTGATGCGGGGGAGTGCAGTGGGTACTGTAGATCGGTGAATGGGAGGGTGAAAATGGTGGGTGGTTTATGGGGGATTCAGAGGGTTTGGATATGGTTTGGAGAATTGGAGAGTGGGAAAGTAGGGGAGAGGGAAAGGAAAGGGGCGCAGCTCTGTTTAAAACAGAATTGGGGTTTTTTCTGCATGACGATCGTCAGGGGTCTGTGACGGTCGTAACACGCGTGACGACCGTGGTGGAAGTGTGACGACCGTCACATCAGCAAAGTCTGCAGAATTGCAGAATTTTGCTTGTTGGGTGATTTAACAGTGGAAATTATGGAAATATTAGTTATAATGGAATAAGGACAATCTAAAAATGAACAGGAAACATAAGTAATGGTAGTACTGAAATGAAAATAACATTAAATCGGAAAATGAGCGTACGGTAGTACAATATCCAAGAAGAGTAAATAGTTGTAAAATGAACTAATTGCGAATAATGTAAAATGCAGTAAACGTAAATTAAAGCAAAAACTAGAAGATCACTCTGTTGGTTTCTTCAAATTGTTGACCTGTTGAACAACGGTATTAAATTGGTCGCTAACCAAGTCCATGAAGGTAACGAAATCCATATGAAGCTGCGTTAATTCATCTTTGACAGTGGTTACTTCCAACTTGAGGTTGTCTACAGTTTTCAGAACAGCGTCTAGCTTATCTGTGTTTTGTTCAGGCGTGGGGTCAGGAAAATTATGGTAGTTAGGAGGGGTCTTAGGATCGATCTCTACTTCGGACTCATAGTATTGGTAGTATAAATAGTCATGCGCTTTGGAGACTTGATCATTGTCATACATATAAGCCTGGGGTGTGGAGTGAGGTGATGGAGGTCCCATAGGCTCATCCAATTCATAGAGCCAATTATCTTTGTTATGGATACTGGTTAGCTCATGGTTGGGCAATGTGAAAAGGTGGACAGGTTGATCAGCTATTAGGTATTCGTAGGCTCCTAGTCCTAAGGTACCTAGAATGCGTCTGTTGAAGCAGAACTGGATGTCCATTGCTCTGAGGTTGCCGAAATGGACGGCTTTGTTCAGGTAATACCTCAGACCAATCTCGTGGGCGATCATGGTGACTAGTGAAGGTGAGATAATACTTAGAAGGGGGGGGGGGGGGGGTTGAATAAGTATGAAAGGTTAAGACTTTAGAAATAATAACACAATTATTTTTATCCTGGTTCGTTGAATCCAACTACTCCAGTCCACCCTTCCTAGAGTGATTTGCCTTTCTCAACAAGGACTTAATCCACTATTTAATCAAACAGATTACAATAGTAACACCTAAGAACAACTGTTCTTAGTCTTCTCAAGAGCTACTGATTCCAACTGAATCCTCTTAAGGAAAACCTTTACAACCAATGTAAATCAAATACAAGAGTATGAATGCTTCTAAAAAGCTTTTATCACAACAGTGATTTTTCTCTTAAGTTTAAGTACAAATAATTCTAAGAATGAATATGAAAGAATGAGAGCTTTGAATATTATGATTTCTTTTCAGCAAATTATGTAACTGAAGAATTTGGTGGAGACTTCCTTTTATAAGCAGCTGATCCAAGGAAGTTGAGCGTTGAGAAGAGTGTCCCAAAAGGTCTGAGCCTTTTTGTCTTCACATCAAGTGACCTTTCCTAGAAGTAGAAAGCACAGAAAAATCCTTTTTGTCTGTGTTCTTGTGTCTAGCACAAATGAGGAAAGAGACGTTTGATTTACTCCAACGGATATATTCTTTGAATATTTCTTCTTCAGTTTTCAGCAAGTTCATCTGAATCTGATTGAGTCAGAGTCTTCTAATGATGTACAGAACTTTGCTGTATCAGAGTCTTCTGCAGCATGTGTGCTTTCAGTGTGTTGATCATCAGAGCATATTTGACACAGAACTTCAGTACTTGGCAGCTTTAGTACTTTCAGAAACTTCTGTAGAAACTATGTTTTGAGAAACTCTTCATACACTATTCTTCTTAGCTTCAGATGCTTCTAACTAGCTTCAGAATCTTCTGGAGCTTCTTGCTTCAGATCCTTCTGGAGACTACGCTCAGGATCTTCTGTAAACAGCAATCAGAATCTTCTAATGAGTGCATCTGGCGCTTCAGAGTCTAGATAACTTCTTGTATACAATTCAGATTTGCTTCTGGAGTGTTAAAATCATTTCAATCTGCAGTAAAACTCACAAGCAAATTTTAGAGTATATAATTCTTAAATATAAAATTTCCTAACAGTTATCATCAAAACAAAGAGATATTATTAAGAACCAATCTGTGTTCTAACAATCTCCCCCTTTTTGATGATGACAAAAAGTATCAGAAATTTTGTTTAACTGAACATATTAGAATTATAACTCCCCCTGAGATGATGGATCTCCCCCTGAGTTAAATACAAATAAGGAATAGAAACTTCCCTTTTGTCTTGAGTAATCTTCAGAGTTAGATCTTGTTTGTTCTTATAACATTTGAAGGTCAGAATGACTTGCAGATTTAAGATTCAGAGTTTGATAATAGACAAATGATCTGAGAGACTCAGAGTTTCTTTTATAGAATGTTCTTATCAAATGTTCTGAAATAGTCAGATTAAATGTTAGATAGAGTAGATATGTCTGAAGTTTCATTCTGGTGAAGTTATATTAAACAGTTCAGATCTATATTTTCTCCCCCTTTTTTGTCATAAGCAAAAAGTAAAAACTTTTAAAAAGCCAAATAAAAGGAAACAGTAAATAAGATAATTCAATGGAGAAAAACTTTGATTCATTCCAAACGATCAGATCAAGAGTACATAGGCAAACATCAGAAGATATAGCAATAAAGTACAGATGCAAACAACAGATGCAAAAACATTAGAATGAGAAAAAAAAATCTAAGAGTGTTTGGACAAAAGCATCTTCAATAGATCTGTAATCTCAGAGGATGATTGCTCTTGCTTGGACATCCACTTAGTCATAGTTTCATTCTTTTCATCTTGCTTTGACATCCATTCTATCATATCCTCAGACTTCTTATCCTGCTTAGCCATCCAGGATTTTATCTCTGACTGTCCAGCTTCCAGAGCAGCAATCTTATCTTCAAAATCTGGATGTTCTTTCTTTATCTTGGATGAAGAATTAAGATGAGGTTCTGTAGCCTGAACAAAGTCAATTTCCATTGGTTCTGTAGATCTTGGAGCATTAGAATTAGAAGAAGGATCTACCAGAGTCATAGCCAATGCATTATCAGTAGATTCTGTTGATGGTGGAGGAGCATCTAAACGAAGCAGAGGTTCAGATTTGTTGATAGTCCAGAATAGAGTCCTTGCAGCCTCAGCAAATCTGGGCTTTGCATCATCAGAACAAACGTTCTTCAGATTTGAAGCTAGAGTTGAATTTGTTGATGAATCCATTCCAGATGATGTCAGATTCTTTGGCATCCATTGTTGCTGAGCATTTCTTCTGAACAGTACCTAAATACATCTGTATTTCTTGCAAAAATGTTTGAAATAAATGATCAACATTAAGTCTGGGCTTTGGACGTAACAAGGTTACCAGAGTTACAGGTTTAGGTTGGGGAGTTGGTGGAAAAAGTGATTTTTGGATGGAAATCAGAGGAGGGGGATAGTATGGAATGAAGGGTATCTCAGAAGCTTTTTCTTTAGATCTGACTAAAGCATTAAGCAAATGAGGTTTTGCTCTTCTGTGAGGGGTAACTACATCAAAAGGTGCATTTGAGTAGGGTTTGAAAGCAGATTTTGGTGGTTCAACAGATGCAACAGTGTTATCAGATGCAATTTGCAGAGCTGAAACAACAGCTTTATCAGATTTTGCAGAACATGATATGGTTGCTAAAGGTTCTACATCTGACATAGATTTTAAGTAATCAAGAATCACAGATGGAAGGGTCATTGTGGGTTTTGGTTTCAGAGGGTTGATGGGTTCAGAAGGTTCAACTCTGTCATAAAAGTCTTTCAGTTTGAAACCATAAGACAGATTATGAAATAGAGAAGAAACTTGGGCACAAGATATAAAAGATGTTGGATTGGAATTGGGGATTAATATCTCAGATGATGGTGCAGGAGGAGGAATAGGATTTGGAATGGGATTTTTTGAAGGTATGGTAGGTTCAGGTTGGTTTATCTCAGAGTATTTTTTAGATGGAGAGATTAGAAAATCTGGGTGAATTTCTGATTCTGAGGAGTTAGAAGATGTGGTTGGTGTACAGGAGGTAGAAGATACTTGAAACACCGTTTTTAAGGGTGTGACATCAAGAACTTCTGTCTCAGGGATGTGAGGTTCAGAAGTGTTGGTTGGTTCTGAAGGAAATTCAGATGGTTTGGATGGTTGTTCTGAGATGGGTGAATCAGAAGGAATAGTTATTGGTTCTGATGAAACTGGAGCAGAAGTTACTTTTGTAGGTTCAGAAGTAACATGTGCAATGGGTTCAGAAGGTGGATTATTTGATGGTGGATTGTCAGAGGCTTTTTCTGGTTGAGATTCTTTTTGTTTTTCTGGTTGTTCAGATGATTGTTGTTGAACAGATTGTTGTGGAAGTTGTTCTGATGGTTGTGTTCGTGGAACAAACTGTTTGATATGGATTTTAGGTTGAGAGGATTTTGGTACAGAAATTGTTGATGTTGTTGTTTGAGGTGGAACAGGTGTTTGTTTTTGTGGAGAAATGGAACTTGGAGCAGTAACAGAAGTGGTTTGTGTAGAAGGTGGTTTTGGTACAGACTTAACATTAGAATCATTAATAACAAGTTTTGCAGAAGATACAGAAGATTTAGTACCTTTTATTTTGATCCTCTTGGTAGGTACAAAAGCAGCTTCTTCAGATTCTTTTCTCTTCAAGAGCTTCTTTGGCTTCTCAGCAATCTTGACCTTCTTCAGAGCAAGTTCAAATTCTTCTACAGGCTGAGTCTTTTTCCTCTGGAGTTGTGCTTCTTCTTCTCTTGCATCTGGTAGTGGTTGTCTAGCTAGTTGAATCACATTAGCAGGAACAGGTTTTCCTTCCTTCTTGCATTCATCAATATACATAACCACTATATGTCTGGGCTCTTCAGCAAAGAATAAAGGAAAGTCATCTACATGAACCCTCTTATTCAATTCTGACACATTCAGCTTCTTGGGAGCTGTTGTGAGTTCATCAACAATTTTGAGTCTCTGAAGAATTTTAGCATTCAGAGGCTTTCCCATTATAAATTCTAATTCCTCTGTAACTCCAGCAGCGTACAGAGTAGTTACCAAACCATTCTCAGTAAGAAGATCTGAGATCAACCTTCCAAAGGGGATCCAAGTTCTGATCTTCTGTCCTTTCTCTTTCACATATTCTCTAGATGCATTGATATGGTTCCACAGATGCATAAAAAGAATGTATGGAAGATCTACCTTGGTGCTCTGACTAAGGCAATACATGAAATAGAGCTGTTCATTATTGACATAGTCTGGAGAATTGGTTGACTTCCTGTGGTGGATGCATCCCATGAAGATCTTGGCCCAGATCTTGTAGTCAGGCTTCAGATCCTTGAATTTGTTAGAAGCTTGATCAGCAGTCATTACTTCTTCATATACCTCATCCATGTCTACACGCCCAGCTGGCAAGTGGGAAACACCATCTGTTTCTTCATAACCTATTAATTTCCTTATCAGATCTTCTGTGGTAATAATTTCTTTTCCCAGCACAGAAGATAAGATGAACTTGGGGTAAACTGATGCATGAATCCAAAATTCTTTCACAAGGAGGGGGTAAACTGGTCCAAAGAGCCTATCAAAATACTTAACCCATCCTTGAGCTCCAATGATGGAACGAAACTCAAACCCATTTTCTGCAAGAGAGTCAAACTCTACCATGGATTCACATAGAACTTCCAACTTATCAACAGGCGTTAGAAGAGTTCTTTTGGGAGGAGAATAGGGAGCAACACCCATGTTTTCTGAAGTTACAGCAGCCATAGAAGATTGGAATTAAGCAGCTGTTGATGATGAAGTTGCCATTGAAGAATGCTTTGTCAAACGCTTAGGTTTAGGGTTTTTATGCAAAGAAAAGAGGAGATGAAAGCGCATGTAATTTCTGAGAGTGTGAAAAGTGTGAAAGTGAATACAAGTCATGTATTTATACTAAAACACTTAGGCATATCAACAGTCAGAAATTGCACGTTTTAACAAGCATTAAATGAAGAAAATAATAATCATTTCAAAACATTAATTGCTTCTGACAATTTGGGGGGAAAATCAAGATTCTCACTATTCAAACTTCACCTCAAACGTCTCTTCAGTTATGTACACGCCACCTCTTCAGATTTGGTGTGACACGTGTTTGCTTGCATGTGTTCTGAATTCTTTTAAGAAATGAAACGTCAACCAACGTTCAGATCTTCTAAAGATTGTTAGTTCAGAGTTTCACAAATGAAATATTGATCAGAATAACATAAGCAATCAGAAGAAATACTTCAGAGCATTAAGTATTTTTGCATCTGTAAAAATTTGCTTCTGATAAATATTATTCTGGACAAAAATCCATACCAATATTTTTCAGAATAAATTTGAATCTATCTTCAACAAGGGGTTTTGTAAAAATATCTGCCCATTGATGATCTGTATCAACAAAGGCTAAATTTATGATTCCCTTCTGAACATAGTCTCTGATGAAATGATGCTTAATTTCTATATGTTTTGCCTTAGAATGTAAAATGGGATTCTTGGACAAACATATAGCAGAAGTATTATCACAAAAGATAGAAATGTTACTTTCAAAATTTTGATAATCTTCTAGTTGACTCTTCATCCAGAGCATCTGCGTGCTACATCCAGCAGCAGCAATGTATTCAGCCTCTGTGGTTGAAAGTGCAATTGTGGGTTGCTTCTTGCTGTACCAGGAGATTAGATTTCTTCCTAGAAATTGACAACTTCCAGAAGTACTTTTTCTTTCCACTCTGTCTCCAGCGTGGTCAGCATCACAGAATCCAACTAATTTGAAATCATCAGATTTTCTGTAACACAAACCCACATTAGAAGTACCTTTTAGATACCTTAGAATCCTCTTGACAACTGTCAAGTGTGATTCTCTAGGATCTGATTGGAATCTAGCACACAGGCAAACACTGAACGATATGTCAGGTCTAGAAGCAGTAAGATAAAGAAGAGAGCCAATCATACCTCTGTAGAGCTTCTGGTCTACTTCCTTACTTAACTTTTCCTTGCCAAGTGAGCTAGTAGGATGCATTGGAGTCTTTGCCAGATTGCTGTCAGACATGTTAAATTTCTTCAGAAGTTCTTTAACATATTTTGTCTGATGTATGTAGGTGCACTCTGGAGTTTGATTAACTTGGATTCCTAGAAAGAATCTGAGTTCTCCCATCATGCTCATTTCAAATTCTGCCTGCATACATGTAGCAAACTCCTTTCCAAGCATAATATTTGTTGATCCAAAAATAATATCATCTACATAAATTTGGCAAATTAGAAGATCTTTCTTGATTGTTTTACAAAAGAGTGTTGTATCCACTTTGCCTCTGATGAAATTCTTCTCCAGAAGAAAATTGCTCAATCTCTCATACCAAGCTCTGGGAGCTTGTTTTAAACCATATAGAGATTTCTTTAATTTGAAAACATGATCTGGAAATTTTTCATTTTCAAAACCAGGAGGTTGGTGGACATAAACTTCTTCTTCTATAATACCATTAAGAAAGGCACTTTTAACATCCATCTGATACAGAGTGATGTTATTTTGTGCAGCAAAGGAAATAAGAAGGCGTATAGATTCTAACCTTGCCACTGGAGCATATGTCTCAGTGTAATCAATACCTTCTTGCTGACTGTACCCTTGAGCAACCAGCCTTGCCTTATTCCTTTCAACTTCTCCTTTCTCATTTAGCTTATTTCTGAAGACCCATTTTGTACCAATTATATTGAATCCATGAGGTCTTTGAACTAGATCCCATACATCATTTCTGCTGAATTGATTTAGCTCTTCTTGCATGGCAATAATCCAATCATTGTCTTGCAGAGCTTCATCTACAGAAGATGGTTCAATTTCTGACACTAGTCCAAATAGTGATGCTTCAGATGATCTTAGAAAGGATCTTGTTCTGATGGGATCATCCTTCTTTCCAATAATGACATCCTCTGGATGAGAAGCTTTAATTATGGATGATGATCCTCTAATAGTTGACTCTTCAGAAATGTTTAGATTATTCATCTGAGAAGTTAAAAGGGTAGTATCTGGAGTTGCTTCTGGTTCCTTCACTTGAATTTTGTCTGCTTCTGGAACTTCAGAGTCAATAAAGACTACTTCCCTATCTGCAGAGTTATCAAACTGCTTTGGCTTTTCAGAGCCAAGCTTATCATCAAATCTGACATGAATGGATTCTTCCACAATCTGTGTCTCAGTGTTGTATACTCTGTAGCCTTTAGAGCGTTCAGAATATCCAAGCATGAAACACTTCTGTGCTTTGGAATCAAACTTGCTCAGATTTTCCTTAGTGTTTAACATATAGCAAATACATCCAAAAGGATGAAAATATGAAATGTTGGGCTTTTTGTTCTTCCACAGTTCATAAGGAGTCTTCTTCAGAAGAGGTCTAACAGACACTCTGTTCTGAATGTAACAGGCTGTGTTGATTGCTTCTGCCCAAAAATGTTTTGCTTGATTTGTCTCATTGATCATGGTTCTGGCCATTTCTTGCAAAGTTCTGTTTTTCCTCTCTACAACCCCATTCTGTTGTGGAGTTCTAGGACAGGAAAAATCATGAGCAATGCCATTTTCAGAAAAATATTTTTCAAAATATTTATTTTCAAATTCACCACCATGATCACTTCTGACTTTTATAATTTTGAAATTCTTTTCATTCTGGACTTGCTTGCAGAAGTCAAAGAACACAGAATGTGACTCATCCTTGTGTTTTAAGAACTTTACCCATGTCCATCTACTAAAGTCATCAACAATGACTAATCCATACTTCTTGCCTCTGATGGATGCAGTTTTCACTGGTCCAAACAGATCAATATGAAGTAATTCTAGTGGTTTAGAAGTAGAAACAACATTTTTTGATTTGAAAGATGTTTTTGAAAACTTCCCTTTCTGGCATGCTTCACAAAGAGCATCTGAAGTGAACTTCAGATTAGGGAGTCCTCTGACAAGATTAAGTTTATTAATTTGAGATATGCGTCTCATATTAATATGGCCCAATCTTCTGTGCCAGACCCATTGCTCTTCATTAACAGACAAGAGGCATTTAACATTTTGAACTTTAAGTTCTGAAAGATTTATTTTATAAATGTTGTTTTTCCTCTTACCACTAAATAGGATAGAGTCATCCTTTTGACTAATAGCTTTACAACATTTTTGATTAAAGGTAATATCATAACCATTGTCACTTAATTGACTTATGGACAATAAATTATGCTTTAACCCTTCAACAAGTAAAACATTAGTAATAGAGGGAAGTTTACCATTTCCAATAGTGCCAGATCCAATGATCTTGCCCTTCTGGTTTCCTCCAAACTTCACGTCACCTCCAGATCTAAGTTTCAGGCTTTGGAACATAGACTTTTCTCCTGTCATGTGTCGTGAGCATCCAGAGTCCAGGTACCATGATTGGCGTCCTGACCTTGCTGCTAAGAACATCTGCAACATGAATTATTTTGCTTTTAGGTACCCAGATCTTCTTGGGTCCTTTGGGGTTAGTTGGTTTGTAGGTTTGTCTAAACTTCTGTTTTTCAACATAATGTTTATTCTGACTTGCCTTGGGTTTAAACACATAAGTATTCTTCTCAGAGCTTGTGTGTTTAATGTCATTTAAGTGACCAAATTTAAATTGAGAATACAGAGGTGTCTTCTTGATGAAAAGTTTGTCAACAGATTTTGGATTGCTTCCAGATGAAGATTCATATCCAATACCTCTTCTGTTGTTTCCACTAACACCATAGATCATAGAAGTCATCTTGCTTTTGTCTATGCTCTTAGTAAGAAATCTCTGAAAGCTAGAGTCATATTTTTCTAAAATGTTTTCACATGACTTAGTCTCAGATTCAGATTCTTGTTGAGTTATTTCAAAGTCATTTTTTATTTTCAGATTAATTTCTTTTTGCTCAACAAGTTCTGTTTTCAGAAGATCAATCTCAGACTCAAGATTGCTTTTCAGCTTCTTGTATTTGAGTTTGATATTGTTATAACTTTTAAGAACTTCTGTTAAAACTTTTATAAGTTCTTCTTTGGTAAGTTTAGCCATTACCTCTTCTGCGTCATCATCAGATTCAGAATCTGATTCATATCCTGAGGTACCTTCCTCTTGATCCTCTGTGTTGGCCATCAGTGCAACATTAGCACATTCTTCTTTTGATTCAGAAGATGATTCAGATTCATCTGAGTCATCCCATGTTGCCATCAGAACCTTCTTCTTTTTGTTAAACTTCTTCTTGGGTTTTTCTTTATGAAGTTTGGGGCAATCATTCTTGTAATGCCCAGGTTCTTTGCACTCATAGCACACAACTTCTTTCTTGCCAGATCTTCTGTGCCCAGAAGATTCCTTTCTATTATCAGATCGTTTGAAGTTGTTGAACTTCTTTCCCTTGTGCTTCCAGAGTCTGTTGATCCTTCTGGACAACATGGATAATTCATCTTCTTCTTCAGAAGAAGATTCTTCAGAGCTTTCTTGAATAACCTGCAAAGCTTTAGCAGTTTTGTTAGATTTTAAGGCAACATATTTACCTTTTTCTTTCTTCTGAGGTTCATCTTCCTCAAGCTCAATCTCATGGCTCCTCAGTGAGCTGATGAGTTCTTCTAGAGGGATCTTGTTCAGATCTTTAGCCATCTTCAAGGCAGTCACCATTGGTCCCCATCTGGTAGGCAGACTTCTGATGATTTTCTTTACGTGATCTGATGTAGAGTATCCCTTGTTCAGAACTTTCAGCCCAGCTGTGAGTATATGAAATCTGGAGAACATGGCTTCAATAGATTCAGAGTCTTCCATTTTGAAGGCCTCATACTTCTGGATCAGAGCTAGAGCTTTTGTCTCCTTAACTTGAGAATTTCCCTCATGAGTCATTTTTAGGGATTCAAACATATCAAAAGCAGTTTCCCTGTTTGTAATTTTTTCATACTCAGTATGTGAAATTGCATTCAATAATATAGTCCTGGCTTTGTGATGATTTCTAAAATCTTTCTTCTGAGCATCTGTCATAGATTTTTTGTCAATCTTCTTGCCATTCCCATCTGTGGGATGGACATATCCATCTATGACTAGATCCCATAGATCAGCATCATATCCTAGGAAAAAACTCTCAATTCTGTCTTTCCAGTAATCAAATTTCTCCCCATCAAACATAGGGGGTTTGGTGCTGATCCTGTCCCTTTCTTCGTATTTATTGTTAATATTGGATATTGTATTATCAGCCATTGTAACAAATAAATATATATCAAAGTATTTCTCTCTGGATCTTTACTGACACTGTTAAGTGGTAGCACACACAAAACCGGAGCTCTGATGCCAACTGAAGGTGAGATAATACTTAGAAGGGGGGGGGGGGGGGTGAATAAGTATGAAAGATTAAGACTTTAGAAATAATAACACAATTATTTTTATCCTGGTTCGTTGAATCCAACTACTCCAGTCCACCCTTCCTAGAGTGATTTGCCTTTCTCAATAAGGACTTAATCCACTATTTAATCAAACAGATTACAATAGTAACACCTAAGAACAATTGTTCTTAGTCGTCTCAAGAGCTACTGATTCCAACTGAATCCTCTTAAGTAAAACCTTTACAATCAATGTAAATCAAATACAAGAGTATGAATGCTTCTAAAAAGCTTTTATCACAACAGTGATTTTTCTCTTAAGTTTAAGTACAAATAATTCTAAGAATGAATATGAAAGAATGAGAGCTTTGAATATTATGATTTTTTTTCAGCAAATTATGTAACTGAAGAATTTGGTGGAGACTTCCTTTTATAACCAGCTGATCCAAGGAAGCTGAGCGTTGAGAAGAGTGTCCCAAAAGGTCTGAGCCTTTTTGTCTTCACATCAAGTGACCTTTCCTAGAAGTAGAAAGCACAGAAAAATCCTTTTTGTCTGTGTTCTTGTGTCTAGCACAAATGAGGAAAGAGACGTTTGATTTACTCCAACGAATATATTCTTTGAATATTTCTTCTTCAGTTTTCAGCAAGTTCATCTGAATCTGATTGAGTCAGAGTCTTCTAATGATGTACAGAACTTTGCTGTATCAGAGTCTTCTGCAGCATGTGTGCTTTCAGCGTGTTGATCATCAGAGCATATTTGACACAGAACTTCAGTACTTGGCAGCTTTAGTACTTTCAGAAACTTATGTAGAAACTATGTTTTGAGAAACTCTTCATACACTATTCTTCTTAGCTTCAGAATCTTCTGGAGCTTCTTGCTTCAGATCCTTCTGGAGACTACGCTCAGGATCTTCTGTAAACAACAATCATAATCTTCTAATGAGTGCATCTGGAGCTTCAGAGTCTAGATAACTTCTTGTATACAATTCAGATTTGCTTCTGGAGTGTTAAAATCATTTCAATCTGCAGTAAAACTCACAAGCAAATTTTAGAGTATATAATTCTTAAATATAAAATTTCCTAACAGTTATCATCAAAACAAAGAGATATTATTAAGAACCAATCTGTGTTCTAACAACTAGGCCTCCTATTAAAATGGGTGAGTGCGGATCCTGATTGATGCGTGTAAATACCCTCATCATAAAAGGGACAGCATTTACAGGGCGGGCTTGGGAAGCACAGAAAAGGATGAACAACTCGTCCTTTGAGACTGTTGTGATGTTTTCTTCCTTACCAAAGAGGGTATGGGCTAATATCCTATGGAAATAGCGGAAGGCTGGATTGTGTATCTCATGGTTATGCATGTCGTTCGGTTCTGGGTGATAGTTTCCGGTGATGGAACCCCAGAATTGGTCTAATTCGAGATCAAAATCCTCTTCAATGGCAGTAAACACGAATGGATTGCTAGGGAAGCCTAGGATGGTAGCTAACGTGGTACGGTTGTGTGTTTGGTCTATTCTAAACATTCTAAAGGTTATTAACTCTTTAGTGGATCCAAAGCCATATTCAGGTAAGTAACTTAGGGAGCTAAGGAATTCTAGTGTCAGTTCGCGGAAGGTAGCGAATCGGGTCTTGAGAGCGGTTTGCTCCCAGCCTAATTGGTTAAAAAGGTATTGAATGCTATCTTGAATTCCTAGCTTGTCCATGATTGGTGTATCGTAGTACAGAGTCGAAGCAAAGTTTCTTTGAGTCAGTGCCCCGAATCTGGCCTGCTGAGCTCGTCCTCTAAACACAACAGTCGTAACGTCAATGTCGGCCATACTCGTTAGTCAGATAGAATGGAAGAAAAGTAGAATGACTTTTAAAATCCTGGAAAAAGTCACATTCACTCAGATCGTAATTTTAAGAAAAATAACAAAAGTGATAAAAGAGAAAAATATAAAATAAATATAGATAATGGAAAATAAGATAGTAGAAATTTATAGAAATTATAAGTTTAATAAAGATAATAGTTTTAATAAATTTAGAAGGGAAATCAAGAAAACTTTGGGTTGCCTCCCAATCAGCGATGTCTTTAACGTCAGAAGCCTGACAATAGCTTGGAGATAAGCTAGTCGGGGATCTCGAGCAATTTCATATTGCTCACGTGGTCGCTGTTTTCACTTTGATTATAATGTTTCAAACGTTGTCCGTTTACTATAAACGGTGCGTTGATTCGATTTGTGACTTCAACAGATCCACTCTTTAGGACTTTGGTGACCTCAAAAGGTCCAGACCACCTAGATTTTAGTTTTCCAGGGAATAATTTCAATCTGGAGTTAAACAGGAGCACGATGTCTCCCACTCTGAACTGCTTCCGGATTGAATGTTTGTCATGCCATTTCTTGGTCCTTTCTTTGTAGATGCGTGCATTCTCGTACGCGTCTAATCTTAGCTCTTCCAACTCATGAAGGTTCAAGATACGCTTTTCGCCTGCCGCAGTGTAGTTGAAGTTTAGTGTTTTAATAGCCCAGAAGGCTTTATGCTCTAATTCTACCGGCAGGTGGCATGATTTTCCGTAAACTAGTTTGAATGGTGTGGTGCCTATCGGTGTCTTAAAGGCGGTCCTATATGCCCATAAAGCTTCGTTCAGCTTTGATGACCAGTCTTTCCTGGAGGTTGCGACAGTCTTTTCTAAAATTTTTTTTATCTCCCTGTTCGAAACCTCCACTTGTCCACTAGTTTGTGGATGATACGGTGTGGCTACACGGTGTTTTACTCCGTATTTGGAAAGGAGTTTATCAAAGATTCGCAATATGAAATGCGAACCACCGTCACTAATGACGAGCCTAGGCACATCGAATCTTGGAAAGATTACGTTTTTAAAGAGTTTAACGACTACTCGCGTGTCATTAGTTGGAGCGGCAACGGCCTCTATCCATTTCGATACATAATCGACAGCGACGAGTATGTATTTATTTCCAAAAGAAGGTGGGAATGGTCCCATGAAGTCGATTCCCCAGACGTCAAAGATTTCTACTTCCAAGATTCTTCTCTGAGGCATTTCATCGCGTCGTGAGATGTTGCCGGTGCGTTGGCACCGGTCGCATTTTAGTACCGCGGTATGGACGTCCTTCCAGAGACTGGGCCAGAATAGGCCGGACTGTAGGATTTTAGCGCACGTCTTTGAGGTGCTGGCATGACCACCATATGGTGCTGAACGGCATTGGGTGATGATGTCTTCTATTTCTTCCTCTGGGACGCAATGACGGTATAAGTTGTCGGCGCCTCGTCTAAAGAGTAGAGGTTCGTCCCAGTAGTAGTGCTTTAAGTCATGGAAGAATTTCTTCTTTTGTTGATAAGTCAGGTCCGGTGAAAGCACGCTTGCGGCCAGGTAATTAACGATGTCGGCAAACCACGGCAAAGTGGCTTGGGCATAAACAACTTCCACAGCTTTTTCCAGTTCTGGTTCTTCGGAAGTAGAGTTAGACATATCGCTTTCCAATTTGGCTATCAGACGTTCGTAAGGAAAGTCGTCATTGATAGGCACTGGTTTTTGTTTTATGCCCTCTATACGGGATAAGTGGTCCACAACTATGTTCTCGGTCCCCTTCTTATCTTTAATTTATAAATCGAACTCTTGTAATAATAGGATCCATCTCAATAATCTGGGTTTAGCGTCCTTTTTGTTTATTAGGTACCTTATGGCAGCGTGGTCTGTGTATATGATTATTTTGGCTCCTACCAAGTAGGAACGAAATTTGTCAAGAGCGAACACGACTGCTAAGAGTTCCTTTTCTATTGTGGCGTAGTTCATTTGGGCAGGGTCTAATGTTCTACTGGCGTAGTAGATAGCGTGAAGCTTCTTATCCTTCCTTTGTCCTAGAACTGCGCCTACGGCATAATCACTCGCATCGCACATGATTTCGAATGGTAGTCGCCAATCTGGGGGTTGCATGATTGGTGCGGTGATAAGTGCAGATTTTAGAGTTTCGAATGCCTCTAAGCATTCTTTGTCGAAGATGAACTCAGCATCTTTCATTAACAAACCTGTAAGAGGCTTTGTGATTTTCGAGAAATCTTTTATGAATCTCCGGTAGAATCCAACGTATCCTAGAAAGCTTCGTATTTCACGTACGGTTTTCGGAGGTTGGAGATCCTTTATGATCCCTATTTTGGCTTTGTCAACTTCAATCCCTTTCTCAGAGATGACGTGTCCTAAAACAATGTCTTGTCGGACCATGAAATGACATTTTTCCCAATTAAGGACAAGGTTCACTTTGGCGCATCTTCGGAGTACCATTTCTAAATTCGACAGGCAGCCTTCGAAGCTTTGTCCGCATACAGAGAAGTCATCCATGAACACTTCCATGATGTCATCTATGAAGTCTGCGAAGATTGCCATCATGCATCTTTGAAAGGTTGCTGGAGCGTTGCATAGTCCGAACGGCATTCGTCGGTAGGCAAAAGTGTCATAGGGACAGGTGAATGTTATCTTTTCCTGGTCATCGGGGTGAATGGGGATTTGGAAGAATCCCGAATAACCATCTAGGTAGCAGAAGTATAAATGTTTTGCCAGTCTCTCCAACATTTGGTCTATGAATGGTAAAGGGAAGTGATCTTTCCGAGTTGCCTTGTTTAGTTTTCTATAATCGATACACATCCTATTTCCGGTTACTACTCTTTGGGTTATCGATTCGCCTTTCGCATTCTTTACTACAGTAACGCCTCCTTTCTTGGGTACTACGTGTACTGGACTGACCCATTGGCTGTCGGAGATTGGGTATATGATTCCTGCGTCTAGTAGCTTTTCACCTCGTCTTTGACTACAGTGCTTAGGATCGGGTTTATCCTTCTCTGATGTTCTCTCGAAGTTTTGCAGTCTTCCTCCAGCATGATACGGTGCATACAGATGGAGGGACTTATGCCTTTTAGATCGCTTATATTATAGCCTAACGCAGTTGGGTATTTCCTCAGGACTTCTAATAATCGCTCAATTTCTGATTGTCCTAAGTTGGCGTTTACTATTACTGGTCTTTTGAATTCTGTATCAAGGAATTCATACCTGAGAGTTTTGGGTAGCTCTTTAAGTTCTAAAGTTGGGTTTTTCGGACCTGGCATGTGATTTGGAGTGAGTGCTAAGATCTCGCTCAGACTATCATCTTTGTATGGTGCATGCCAGTTGTCGTCTTCATGAATATCAGGGGTCGGGATTTTCATGATGTCAGAATATGTAGTTTCCTCCTTTTCTAATTCTCGTATGCATTCGTCAATTACATCTACTATGTAGCATGTGTCATCGATGGCTGGTGCTTTCAAGAATTTAGTAAGGATGAACTCTATCTTTTCTTCTCCTACTTCGAATGTTAGCCTTCCTTTCTTTACGTCTATTATAGCTCCGGCTGTAGCTAGGAACGGTCTTCCTAGGATAATTGGAGTAACAAAGTCCTCTTTGATGTCCATGATTATGAAGTCGGTTGGGATATAGAATTGTCCTATGCGTACTGGAACATTTTCCAGTATTCCGACGGGATATTTGACTGATCGGTCAGCCAATTGTACGGACATTTTAGTTGGTCTTAGTTCTCCCATATTCAGCTTTTTGCATATAGATAAGGGCATAACGCTTATACTGGCTCCTAGATCGCATAGAGCTTTGTCTATTACGAACTTTCCTATGACGCAGGGTATGGAGAAACTACCTGGGTCTTTTAGTTTAGGAGGCATGTGGTTTTGAATGATTGCGCTACATTCGGCGGTAAGTGTTACTGTGTCGTTACCCTCTATTTTCCTTTTATTGGACAAAATTTCTTTAAGAAATTTAGCGTATGACGGCATTTGAGTTATCGCTTCTGTGAAAGGAATAGTGATGTTTAGTTGTTTCAGAAGTTCGACAAATTTCTTAAATTGTCCTGAGGTTTTGGAGTTTATTAATCTTTGAGGATAAGAGATAGGTGGTTTATATGGCGCTGGAGGCGCATATGTGTTTTCATCTTTGGCGATTTTCTGCGCGTCACATTCCTTCTTTTCTGTTTCAGACTCCTTTTCGGTTGGTTTATCGGATTTCTGTTGCATTACTAAATCTTCGTTCCTAGGATCTATTGGGCCCTCCAATTCTTTCCCACTTCTTAATATAACAGCGTTTGCGTGACCTTTTGGATTAGGTTCAGGCTGTCTTGGAAATGTTCCAGCTGGGGCAGCGGCAGAGGCTTGTTGTTGGGCCACTTGGGATATCTGCGTTTCGAGCATTTTGTTGTGGGTGGCTAAAGCGTCTACTTTTCCGGTCAGCTGTTTAATTTGCTCGCTAGTGTGTATGTTCTGATTTAGGAATTCTTTGTTTGTTTGAGCTTGAGTAGCTATGAATTTTTCCATCATCAACTTGAGGTTTGATTTCCTAGGGACAGTCTGGGTAGCAGCTGGTTTCTGATATCCTGGCGGAGCATCTGGTGCTTGCAAGGCATTATCATTCTTGTAGGAAAAGTGTGGGTGGTTTCTCCATCCTGGGTTGTAAGTATTTATGTAAGGATTTCCTTGAGCATAATTTACTTGGTCTGGTGGGATTCCGGCCAGCAATGGGCATTCGGGCGCATTATGAGTGGTGATTCCGCATAACTCGCAGTTTGGAGTTACCGCAACGACGGTTGCAGCGGGGTTTACGGTCAGACTGTCAATTTTCTGTGCTAGAGCATCTACTTTAGCGTTGAACTTTTCAAGGTTGCTGATCTCGTACATCCCACCTTTCGCTGCGGGTTTCTCTGTTGGAGTGCGTTCACCTCCCCATTGGCAGTGGTTCTGAGACATGTTTTCGATTAGTTGATAGGCTTCGTCGTATGGCTTATCCATAAGTGCACCGCCCGCGGCGGCGTCTATCGTTAATCTGGTGTTGTATAGAAGCCCATTATAGAAAGTATGAATTGTCACCCAGTCTTCTAGACCGTGGTGAGGACATGTTCTCATCATATCTTTGAATCGTTCCCATGCTTCGTAAAGAGATTCAGTATCTTTTTGTCGAAATCCGTTGATTTGAGCTCTAAGCATAGCAGTTTTGTTTGGCGGAAAATATCTCGCTAAGAAGACGTTCTTCAACTGTTCCCACGTCGTAACGGAGTTGGATGGTAAGGATTGTAACCATGTCCATGCTCTACCTCTAAGAGAGAAAGGGAAAAGACAAAGTCTTATTGCGTCTGGAGTTACTCCATTTGCTTTCACTGTGTCTGCATATTGTACAAACTTCGTTAAATGTTCGTTTGGATCCTCAGTTGCATTTCCTGAGAATTGTTTTTATTGTACAGCTGACAGCAATGAGGGTTTCAGCTCAAAATCGTTTCGAGTGATAGCTGGGGCAGCAATGCTACTTCTAGGCTCCATCTGAGAGGGTGTAGCGTATGCCTTCAGCGGTTTGTTTTGAGGTCCTTCAGCCATCTTTGATTCTTCTTTGGATTTGGGAATGTGAGTGAGAGGATCGAGAATGTTATGTTTTAGTTGGTACTCAATGATGCGACTTCTTAAATGTAAGAAGCGCTCTAGTTCTGCGACTGAAGGTTTTAAGATATCGCCCTGTGGACGATTACTTGGCATACAATCGACAGAACCAGTAAAGGGAAAATAAAATTGTTAACCTAGTCTATACAGCGTAACAGAAGGTTACACTATTGACTAAACGGGTCCCCGACAACGGCGCCAAAAACTTGATCGCGACTTTCTATGTCTAACAAATCTAACTGCAAGTGCACAGTCTATCGCGTAGTAATAATAGATATCGATCCCACAGGGACTCGTAATCAATCTAGTGTTATCGGGTGTTACGGTGTTTAGCTAGGTCGGTTTGGTTTCAAGTTGAATAATGGCAGAATAAATGCGTAAACTAAAGGGAACTAAGGTTTTACTTAAGATATGAATTTATGAATCGATATGCAATAATTTTGTTCTTCGGGGATTTGACAACTTATTGGCGTATTAAATGTTTTCAAACTTAGTTTAAGAAGAAAATAGTGATTTAAAGACTTTTGTCTCACG